>CALSBZ010046642.1:716137-735925 GCA_943591055.1 Gobionotothen gibberifrons
AAGGTGTGATAATTGTTTAAATACTTTTCTGTTGGTTAAGATTCAAGTCACATAGTCAATGACTTGACTCGACAAAATAGAACAAGACTTGCAATTTGACTTAATGACTTGTGACTTTATTTGAGTTTGAGCTGTTTGACTTGAAAATACCTGCTGCCACCCATCAAGCTCAAAGATACAAATTATGTATTTGTATTTAAAAAAATGAAATGCTATATACAAAATGTGCTGGAAGAAATTGTTATAACGCAAACTCAAAGATTAGGACTCAGGACTTCAGTCCGTTTTGACTTGGTATGTGAGTGCAACGACTTACTACTTCTTATGTCAAACAGAACAATGACTTAGTCCCACCTCTTGACTATGAGTGGTTCATTTATATTTGCCATGTAAGCAATGTGTCCAAAACAAACTTCAAGGTCCAGTTCACTTGTCCTCATTGCATTTTATCTGGTATTTCAGGTCCATTGACTTCAGCTGATGACTCATAATAAAAGATGAGTGAGAAAACATATTCTTAGGGCTTTTGAAATTTAAAAAAAGGAAATCCTGATTTGAAAGGTTGGTGTTTTTTCTGCTCTTACTGTTGGTAGAAGCAAACTTGTATTGGAAAGTTATCTTGACTGCGCCCAAAACTTCCAGTAGGTCAGAGGTGAGCCTAAGAACTGGTTCAGTTTTCTGCTCGACAACCCAGAATGATGGATGTTTCTTGATATATTTACTTGCTGAATGAGGATATTCCTGTATTGAAAGTTTCCGTGTGCAATTGTGTATTTAGACACCAACAGGTGGCAGCATACACCTCACACTCAGCCAGACAATGGTAAGTGTGTCAGAGAGGAAAGATCCCCCCCTGCAGAAACAGGATGTGTCCAGGCATGGAGGTTTGAAGAGTCATGTGATTCTACAGTGCTCCTCCTCATCTCTTATGTAATCCCCATCTCAGCCATGTGCTCCCTCTGTAACCATTGACCTGAATGTGCTTATGGTGACCATTTACCCGAAGTAGACCTTTTTCACCTCTAGTTGATGATGTATAGAGAGCAAAGGTTACTTTAGGGGGATGTTGAAATCGAGTTAGACCACAAAAGATTGAAATTGTGTATGAGTATGAGGTCGACTCTCCAGCCTCCACACATGCCTTTGTTCACAAAGCCTTTGGTTCACAGAGGCAGTTATCACACCACTTCCTCATTGGCAGTGCCTGGTGAAAATGTACATTGTTTTTCCACTGCAGATGATCATTAAAATCAAAGGGAGTGTTGCAAGATCAGTTAACACAAACTGAGGAAGTTATAGCCTTAAAAAAGACGAGCACTGTTTAACAGGCAGAACAAAGACACAAAGATATGTTTAACAATTTACATAAATGTGACTGAGGATAACACATGACTTTGGTGTAGCCTGAGGTTTGTTTATTTCAACATGCACTTCATTCTTTCCAGTCTGTTTAGTGAATTTCCTTCAACCAGACAGCTTGGTCTTTCACTTATGCCATGCTTTTACAGATCAGCATTTTCTGGGTGTTTCTTAGGGAAGCCCATTGCCACTAAGGAAAGGACATGCTTTAAAGTTATGGCATTGAACAGTGTAAAAACATTTACAGCAGTTATAGTTTTTTTCATCATATTAAAACGCTTTTTTTTGTTTCAGGTGAATCAACCATTTAGATTCTTATTCTGTGGTGTGTTCATCATTTTGAATGGTCTGACATCTGGGTCAATAGACCTTTTTTTGGTTTAATAGTCGCTTGATGATATAATTGATTTTGGAAGATACATATTGTTCTCAAGGTTTACATCCCTTATTTGTTGCTATCAGATTAGTTTGTCTGAGAATGAAGTTAAGATTATGTTTTATTGGAAAGGTAACATTTTACCACAGTACATTGTGCTCGATAAATGACATACATATATATAAATATAAAAATATATATATATATATATATATTTGATAGGTATTAGGTACAGTATGTTTTGACACAAGAGGTTAATAAGTGATCATTTAAGAACAGTAAAAGGGTGCACTATGTCATCCACATTTAAGAGACTTCAGTTCAAATCCAAAGTATTATACACTTGAATAGAGAACTGAATAGAGAACTATTTACTATTTAATAATGTTGGCAATTTGTTTACTTGAAACATATTCCTCATTATTTTATTCATCCACAAGTTCATTCAATAGTGTCTCTCTTGTATAAATTGGCTTACATACATTCTCCTCATAAACCAATCATAACAATGGTAGGGGGCGGGGCCAGGTCAGGTTAGGTTGTCACTCTCATTGGGTAAATAACAAACCACCCTCTAATGTTGTATCCTACCGCTGAGGAGTCACGAGAAGTTTTAGCTTTCACGAAGCTTCACCAAAAATGACCCAAATGTGAGTTAGTGGAGATGACACAGGTGACCCGAATGAAAACGCCTTAGCCAGAAGGGCTTCTGGGGAGACGCGGACCCTTACTTGTGTGAGGTTCGGGCTGCCTACTTTGTTAGCCCACCTGCACTCCGAGCGGATTTGCTATTGGAGGAACCACTGTGGCTGCTAGCGAAGCTCGTTAGCCGCTAACTACCGTAGCTAGTAACGAGCTAACTACAGCAGCTAATAACAAGCTACATAGCCGCTTCGCCCGAGTGAAGTGAACGGGTCGCGGGGTGTGGAGCTAACGGCGGCGCCCCGCTACTTTAGGAGGACTGGATATAATTAAGGGAGGAATTCCTTTCTGCCAGAAGTGGTGTTATCAACCACGGTGGCAGCTGCATTGTTGTGCCTATCCCCTGCCTTCTTCTCATTGTTGGCGAAGCCTCCTGGCTGCACACCGCCGAGTCCATGCATGCTAGCAAAGGCTGCAGCCATATACAGTGATGTCTCATTAGCCAACGAACATTAGTGTTTTGCTTTTGGCCATTTATGTGTGTATGCGGTCACTGGTACGAGCTTCTAGAGACTGACTGTGCAGTATCATCCCACCCCTGACGCCTGTATAATAACTGTACTTTCATGTCGTATCACCCGACAGCCAGTAGTCCCTCCAAAAGAACCAGACGCGGAGCATGCAGGAAAAGAAAATACTTCAGATAAGTAGATAGGGGACGTCGGACACAACTGAGATAATTTGGACTGTGTGGTTACTCAACCCCTCAAAACAGGGATTGCATTTGGAGAAAGGAAAGGATGAAGAAGTTTTCCAGAATGCCAAAGTCCGAGAGCGGCGGGCTCGGAGGGGCGTCCAGCTCCGGCTCCGGACTCAGCAGCTACTTGGGCAAAGTGTTTGCAATCGGCCGGTACCAGGTCACCGTGGACGAGCTTATTGCAGAAGGTATGTACAGAACATAAACATTACAGTGTCTGTCCAGAAACACACTGTAATGTGGAACTGTTTTTTTTTTACATTGAGCACTGGTATGTTCAGGCACAGGACACACCCGCCCTCTTCTTTTTGGTATTACAACTCAAGACACATCAGTGAAGCAGCTCTTCCAGCTTTGTTACTTTTATGGGCTTGTAATTGCTTTGCTCTCCACAGTAAAAGCTCAGTTTCCACCCTAAACATCCACTAATTTCTCAAGAAACTACATGCAGTTTGTTTGACATAGGTCGCGCGGCTCTTTCAGGTTATGCACACATTGGTATTTACATAGGGAACCGGGGGTTTGGTCCATAGCTGGAATTAATACTTCCAGTTTGTAACTCATCCAGCTATAGTTTTCATTCTGCTTCAGCTGCTTCATACTCAATATCTGCAGTTTGCTTTTGTCCGATGGGGATTCAAAAAGGAATAGGAAAACTTGTATTTGCAGCAGTATAAATGAAGCAACACGTGTTTCTTTATACAGTGGCTTAGAGACACGATAGTTTTGTGTTTACATTGATTAATTGACTGAATTGCATACCGTTTTAAAACAAGCTACACCATTGCTTGCTGGATAGACACATTAAGTTAACGATGTATTGTGCAATTGCTGCACCACCCAGTACAGCTCTTGAGGATGTCAACAGGCTTCTTGGACACATTATAAATGTCCTTCACGGCTCAACAAAACCTTTTGTTCTGATATGTTTGAAACAATAATCTCCTCTATGTACAGTAACACAGTCAGGGAATGAGGAAGTCACCAAAGGTTCCATACAGCAGATGTTCTTCACCTCACAAAAAGTGTAGTGATGATTTATCACAGAGTAATAATAAGAAACATAATTTGATAAGTAGCTAACCTATCTAGCCAATTAGACCCTTCAGGCCTTGCTTCACATAAACAATTGTAAATCCAGAAGTTTATTGATCAAATTCTGTCTACTGTTTAGGATTGATAGGATATAGACGTGGAATAGTTCGGGTGTATTTTCTCACATCCTAAAAAGTGAAAAGCTACCACTAGGGATGCACCGATCGATCGACCGCCGATCGTTATCGGCCGATATTCACTCTATGCCGATCGATCGGTGCTCTCTATAAAGGCCGATCGGGAGAGCCGATCGCATGACGTAAAATACATGACACTTTTCTCTGTGCGCGGCAAAACAAGCTCGCCAAAATGGCTTCACCGGTCTGGCAGTATTTTAAGGTGTCCGAAAAAGACAGTAAAATAGCGGTATGCAACGTGTGTGAAGCAGAAATCCTGCAGCTCCACCCGCTGTGACGGACCGGTGAGTGGAGCAAAACACACACTGAAGACCTTACACACTTAGCTATTTTATCTACCTCTGGAACAAGCTAAACTAGTTATACATATGTTTATTCTTCACTGTCGGGTGACTCATTACTGGATCATTGAGCTGCATGGGAGGGAGACAGGAAAAGAGAGCGCTTCCGCTCATTTCTCCCGTGTTATTATCCAAAGTTAAAGGAAACTTGAAAAATGTACGTCATTTTAATGTAATCATTATGTTGGTTGTTGTTTGTGGAAGCGCATCATGTATTGAAAAATTCATCTGAACTTTTCGATCCGTTACGGCCCGTCCACACAGCGGCTTTGGAAAAAGCTTACCGGCGGGCGTGTCTGAAGCTCGACCAACAACCAATCACATGAATCTCCCGCCCCTGACACACAAGCAGCGGGTTGATTGGCTAGAGCTTGTACTGGCATATGATTTGATTGGCTGACGCTTCCACCGAAAGCTTCAGAAGCTTCAAAAGTTGAACATTGCTAAACTTTTGAATCCTGAAAATTCTGAAAATCCTGGAAATCTTCGCTTTGCTTCCCCACAATGCAGTTCGGCGAAAAGCGAGGCAAAGTGACGTCACCCCATTCAAAGTCAATGGGCAGAAGCGTTGGAAGATTTGTTTAACTCTGCTGTGTGGACGGGCCGTTACGATTATAAACTGAAGCAATATAAAAATGAGCCCCATTAACTGAGTTTTAAACATCACTTTAAATGGAAGATCCCCATAGCCCCCACCCACCCGATCGGCCGATACTGATTCCGGCGATGCACATATAAAAAAGGAATGTGCAGAAACACATGCTAATGAAGAAATATCTTCAACAACTTGACATCACATTTAGAAAACAAAACATTCGCAGTGTTTACTAATTACGCTGCATAAACGAAAAGCTGCAAATATAAAAACGCTGCAAGAAGCTCAAAACGAATACGGGAAGAAAAAAAAAAAGTGATGCACATAGCTGGGAGCCCAGGACCAGATTTCTTCAATTCAATTCAAAACCTTTATTTATCCAGGTAAAATCCCATTGAGATCAATGATCTCTTTTTCAAGGGAGACTTGCAAAAAGGTCTTGTTTATGATTAGGGATTATAAAGTCTCCCAACTGTCGATGGAATTGGGTTACCTTACCTAAAATGTAGTTTTATCGTCTTGTTTTAAAAATGTGAACGCATGATTTCTTACGATGTTATGGTGTAAGCTAGCAAGCTAACATAGCTAACCTAGTCATTTCTGATATACCGACAAACAGTGGTGACTGGTCATTAGCGACTGGTTAGCACAGCCCCACCTAGTGTCAGCAGAAAGTATTAAAAATAATGATTACAAAAAAATGATTATATATAAAATATATTTTAAGATCATGTTTAATCATCTGATTCGTCTGTACATTGCTGTTTTAGTCTGTGTTCTCCTAATTAGTGTCTACAGTGTGTGCCTAGTGAGCTGTTTAGAGCCATGTGGGACAAAACCCGATCATGCCCCTCCCTCTCACTGTCTAACTGAATGGTGACTGTAAAAACTACACTGCGCATGCTCAGAGTATTTTCCTATTTAATGTGTGTGGCAAAAAAATAATGACCATAGGGGCACTGAGCTGCCATCCCCATCATACGTCATCTCACATAATTCAGAGCTGATTGGCTGTATGTACGTGTGCCGCGAAAAGTGTGGTGTGTGAAGAGGAGACGAGAGAGGTGCAGTGACGCGTCCTAAAACCCGGAAGTAAGCTGCGCATGGCTTCCCTCGACAAAAAAGCAATGAGATTTCTCCATAGGATTTTCAAAAATAGCTCAAAATAAGATCTGTGGGAAACGTACCTGTTAGATAATTGCACGTTTTATTCAGCCGGATAATATCCACATGTCTACCCTACTTTTATCATTTTTCGAATCATAAATCTATGATTCAACTTTTGAAACTACAAGAAGATAAGGAGGACTTTTACAAACAAGTAATAGAGATGTTTGTCCAGAAGGATAGGCAAATGGACTTCATCTTCAAGTCAAGGTAAGACCGCAATTTTATTGAAAATGGGATCTTACTAAGAGAGAACAATTCAATATGTAAATGATACAATTACATTTTTTGGGTATACTTTTGTTGAACTGTCTGTTTAAAATTAATCGAAGCATCAGACAAAAAAACTTTTGAAAATAATATTATATTTTGATTTAGGTCAAAATATAATATTTGTAAACCTGAAGAGTCAGTGCCTCACCAGCCATGAACCTCACTGCACATCACTGCAGAAGCTTATATATAGACATCTAAGTTTTTTGTGCCCCACCACTTTTGTACATATAAAAATGCCACTGCTGACAAAACACAATTATGAAACAGACTAACCTAATTTAAAAAAAGAATGCTGCACGTTTCACCTAATAGAAATGTCTTGGGCCGTTGTAAAGCGTTTACACTGGTCAGCCACTGTTGTGGTCTTCTCAAGCAACACTTAACACTTTAAACATGATGTTGAATCCAATCGTACATGATCTCATAAAAAACAAAACCCTACAAACAACCCTTCCTGCAAGCAGTCAAAAGTATGTGTCATCATATAATCATGTGAAGTGGCTGTGACTGGTTTTTCTACCTGGAGCGCAAAGGTAACATATTGTGACCCTTGCTCGTCAATCTGTGTCATGGTAAGAGCTGGGTGTCTGTTTCTGTCCAAGCTGAACAGTTAATAATATAATTGAAAGTGTAAGGAAAAGCACAGGATATCCTTGTAAAAGACTTGTTTAAAAGATCAGCCAATTGTGTTCAAAACAAACACCATCTCCTCCTTAAAGTACTTTTGTCAGAAGTTATCTTGACACTGTGTGGGTAGCTATTTTTTCCAGTGACATATCTGCTGCAGAGCTGGACAGTTCCTACATTGAGTAGGAACACAGTCATTTCCATCCCCTTCCCTTTAGCCTCTGTGGTTTCTTTTAAGCTCTATCTTGTGCTGTCTAAGAGGAACCAAGAAATGACATTTAGAAACAGGATGCGTCTGTGAGCATATCACCCTTTTCCTCAAAGCTAATTTATCATCTGGGATTCCTTGTTGGTGCCTGCAGTTTAGGAAATGTGTGAAAAATGATGGAATGTTTAATAGTTGCTAGGGGTGTAACGGTATCCGTATTCGTCACGGTTCGGACGTCACGGTTCGGCACATGCAGTCACACGGCGAATACGCCTTTTTTTACGAGTGAGAAAAAAGTCTGTCACTCAGGGCAGTATCCACTACACTATATATAATCCAGGGGGCGGTATTGCGCCGAAAAGCCAGCCGCCCGTAAATAACAAATGAAGAACAAGAAGAAAACGCAACAAAACGAACACAATACATGAAGAAGAAAAGTTAGCAGCTATGGCGAGTTCAGATAACACACAGGAGCTAGAAGACCCACCTGCTTCCCTTCAGCTGTGTAGGAACATTTCGGGTTCCCTGTGGACTACAACAATGATGCGGTGCGAGTTGTGGATCGGGTGAGGACGGTGTGTCGGCGTTGTTCGACAGCGGTGCGGTATGCTAGTGGTAACACGTCAAACATGCTCAATCACATCCGAGTCGGCCTCAGTCCCCAGCGAGAGGGTTTTCTCGACGGCAGGTGACATAGTTACCGCCAACAGATCTGCCCTCACTACTGACAACGTAGACAAACTCATCTTTTTGAAGAAAAACTTGAAAATAGAGTAAAGCTTGAGTACCTTTATGTAGGCATAATGGCCTCACACACTCACAAGTTAATTACACATGTTAGACATTGCTCCTAAAGGTACAGATTTTATTTAGTTTTATATTTATCATTGTATTTATTTTATATTTTGACATCAGGAGATGTTATACAGTTCTGTATTGCCTTTTATTGATTGTGATTGAAACACTTTCTTATTATTTATTTTAATATTTTCAAGACATTCTTTTTAGTTGTACAGCTTATTGAACCTTTTTGTTTGACATCAGCCATTACAAATAATATGGCCATCTGAGTGTGTGTTACTGTTTGTGGTTTGTTTTTAACCGTGTAATACAGTTAATGATTCCAACAAAAAAAAAATGTTTGGGACATCATGTTAAACTCTTTTTGATCCATTTTATTTCAATTTAGAGGGTTAGAGGACATGGATTGTTCAGGGGGAGATAGGGGTCAACACCTTATGACACATAGAAGTGGTGAATAGGGCTGCACGATTTGGGGAAATAATCTAATTGCGATTTTTCGGACATTTTGCGATATTTGTTTTTAAGCGACCCAACGGGTATCTTATATCTCCGGCTAGGAAGGTCGTATCAACGTGCTCCCGTCTCTAGCACCCCCGCAGCCCGAGCTACGAGTGAAAGAACTAAACTTACATGAAACTTCCGTTGGGTTGCTTAAAAGTCAAGCTTCAGTTTAAGATTCACCCTGTAATAGATGTAAAACATGTGATGGAGCATTACTAACCTGACTCAGATGGTTTGTTTCACCAAACCATCTAGGAAAGCTCCAAGCACTTTTGGAGAAGCCTGTGACCTAAGATTTTCATCGACATCTTCGTATGACAAATAAAGAACCTTGAACCTTGACATTTGGAAAAGGGCAGGCACTTTCAAAAATACTTGGCAGTTGATTCGATCAATCTGTCAATCACCTTCTATCATGGTCCACTCCTGATTGGTTAACAATGGCTGGTACATGTGGAGCACAGCACTTCTGATTGGTGTGGATGACTGACACACATGATTTTGTTTTTTTAAATTAAAAATAAAAATCCCAGGCTTTGCGATTTGATAATCACATCATTTAAAATCGCGATTTCGATTTTAAATCGATTAATCGTTCAGCCCTAGTTCAATGGCATTAAAACGCATATAAACGCTGCTGAAGGTCACTTTGAAATTATTGATTACTGATAATCCATCATAACATTTTTGTCAAAAACGGAGATTTCATATTAGCTGTTATTAGCATTATTAGAGCTACAACCCAGCTTCCGGTTTGGGCATTCTGGCTACGCATCACTCATTCACCAATGGGTAATGTTTAGATGATTTTTTAGGAACTTCCTTCTCGATTCTATTGGCTCTAACGGTCAAAAAGAGATGTCAATCATCACAATTGACCAAGGGGGGCCAGAGATATGGAAAATGCACCCAAATGACCCCAGAAGTGTGTTTTTTCTTCTAAACCTCTCTAAAAAAGTCAAATGTCACTTGTTTTGCATCAATCTTCATACAGGGTACTTATTATATGTTGTACTTTGGATTCCTAAAGCTTTTAGTCTACTATCCCATCATTCAAGGGTGGTTTTCACTACAAGTAATGTCTTTTTTTTGGACGGACACTATATATATAGTATATATATAGTTTTTTTACTATGTTCAATCTGAATTTACTTTAAAATAAAAAAATTCTATATTGATTCTGACTTTTCTACATCCAACTCACAGGGTTATCATTTCTTTGAGAAAAAAGATTATTAATTTACCCCTTTTTTAGAAGTGAAGATATAGTCATTTGTTCTGGGAATGTCATTTTCGAGCCTGAGACCTGCAAAACAAGCTCAGGGGTTAACAGGTTAAAAAAACAGTATAATAGGGGACCTTTAAAATAATAAGACCCCGGGCCTTAGGAACGCAATATAAAAAGTACATGCTGTTATGTGGTATCAAAACGTTTGACTTTTGAAGATTTCTGCAAAAATTGCACTTTTCTGCAATTGTACGCCACACCCCTTGTTATTGAAATTGCTCCGAAACCCCTCACTTTCAATCTTAGTGGTCGTTCACACTGGAGACGCTGGGGACCACTTTTTGAAATGGTAGATTTGATCCCTACTATTACTTTTTCAAAAGTATAATTTGTAAAAAGCATTCGTAAAAAGCGTGCACCAAAAATAATGTCAACTAACAAAAAAAGGCTTTTCTGAAAGTTTTTTTTGCAAACTAAGAAAACATAAATTGCAATGCAAATATTGAAAACAATGAATGTGCATTGTCATCAACAAATACCCCTTTTTTAATAGCTAAAAACACATGCATGTAATGAGTACTTTTTAACATTTACTGACAGTTTCTGTCTAATATCTTTACTGAAACTATGAAAGCCTACAAAATCTGTTGTTTTTATGACGGAGGAATTTACATTTTTTAAATAAGGTTTTTATTCAGCATACCAGATATCTAACAATTAAATATGTATTTTTTTGTTCTCAAGCATCAACCCTACTTGCGTACATTTTCCATTTCATTAGGTACATCTTGCTGTAACATATTTATGTATTTCTTTAACTCAGATGAAGCTTAGTCCGTTTTTTTCTTCTGATGAATTCATCTCTATTGGTTTTAACTAGGATGCTTGAGGCCACTGAGGCAAAGAAGCAGTCAAACTGATCGCTCTGCACCTGCAGTCGGAATATTTAATCAAGCTATTTGCTGAACAGCCGCTAAGCATTTAACAGATAACTGAGTCTGGAGCATGTCTTGTTGTCAGCTAAACTTGCACAATAGCCCTTATGTCACTGTTATTTATTCACCAGAGCATGGCCATGTCACACAGCTACTGTACCCGTCTCTCTCTACAGGTACAAGGCAAACAGTTCATGTCTGCATGTGTAAGTAAATTCTAGTTAAAGTATCAATGCCTCTTTCTAATTTAACAGAAAGACCTTGACTCAGTGCTTTCACTTCCTATGTTTGCAGTTCTACATGCATGTAAACGGAAAGGTTATAATTCGTCGCTGCCTCCGAATGAAGTCGTCCCTGTCTTCTAAGCATCAGAGATCAGCACACTTTATCATTCATATTGGTTCTTTGTGTCGACTCGTGCATCTTTAATCCTTCCATAGTATGTTTCACCATATTGTCTGTGCATTTAAGGTGACACACACACAGCCGTAACAGAACCAACAAAAAATGCTGTGAACATGCTGGCTTCACACAAATTTGCCCTGATGTCAGCCGAATCTTGAAGTGTTTACACTGGGGTTTATTACGATGCACTGTAGGTCACAATATGAAGAGATGAGGGCAGTGTACGGCTTTCAGCCTTCGCCACAGGGACTCCCAAACCAAGATAAACACAGTTTCCATGCAAACAGCTGCTGTGTTCACAGTGCGCATGCTTTTTTTCCTTGTCCATTGCCACTTGTTATCCGTACAAAACGTCATGCCTTGACCAAACAGGCCTTTGCCCTCGTAAAGATGTACCAATGCAAGAGTGGTACACATGAAACATGTATGTTTGCTTCGACCTTTGTTGCAAATGTCTTGGATTATTACAAGGTAAAGCAAAAGGCAGATGTTAAGTAAATATACTGGAACTATCTGCTGTCTTTTTGGGGCTGACACCTTTTGATGAAATGAAGGTAGTTTAATATGGTTGTAAAGTATCGTATCAATGATGCAGACATTCCTGTTCGGACGAAGTGGTGCCAGCAGCTGCGCGAAGGTGGTGACAGGATTGACAAAGACTGGATTCGTGGACTTGCTAAAAAACGTGGACATACTGTATCTCTCTAATTGCACTGTACAATCTCTTGTAGATTTTCTTGCCAATAATACAAAAAAAAAAATAAGATGATAAATCCTCCTTCCGACAAGGATATCTGTTAATAGAACGACTTTTTATTTCTATAAACTGAGCTTTGTAAAACACTTATCACCACACTTATCATCACCATGCTACAGTTCTGGTGAAAGTAGTTGTATTACTATTAGTGACCCTAAGTTAGAAAGATCTTTTGCTTTCCCCAAATGGTTTTGATTTGCCAGCACTTTGCACAATAAACATTGCAATATGATTGAAACAAGTGCAGGTCTAATTGTTTTCCTTGTCACTGGCATTACTCACTGCTGTGCAGGGCAGACTGATCAGTTTTTTTTTTTAAATGGCCCATTTGATCCTCCATCTCTGCCATGGGAGGAGGGTGTGAATGCATCCTATCTACATTATTAGCATACTGTACTGGTGATGAATAGGCACATTGTGCCCCTTTGTTGTCTTATGCTAGCATCCTAGAAAGAATGCTGGTACAACGCAGCGCTTGGTCCCATGATGGGTATCGTTGCCTTTGTGCTTGCTCATTGAAGCCTTCTGTATCCCCCTCTCTGCGTTGCCATCCCTCCCCCTCTTTTGTGAAACTGCTGAATTATTTTCTCCCAATTCATCATCACCCAATCTGAGGAGGGTGTCAAGCCAAAAGTGGGAGTGACCTCGGGTCACATCGTCTATGCTAAACAGAAGGACATTTATGTAAAGGTCCGGAACATTTACAAATGTTTTTGGCATTTAGTTTGGTAATTAGTATATGTTATAACCAGAAGATATGTTGTTTGATAATCAATTCTAAAACTTCCAAATATTACTCACGCCTCGAGAAAATAAGATGTCATAACTTGCGTACAACTCAACACGTTTCCTCGTTTGGGCAGTCATTATTAGCTTTGTGGAGAGACGCATCACATTACATTTCATTGAGCTGACGCTTTTACCAAAAGTGACTTAATCAATACCTCATAGATACTAACTCGGAATGGTGCATTCCTTTGAAATAGGCTAAACTCTTTTAAGTGCTACATTTTCCTTTTTTTGTGGTGGCTCTAATGGCCAAGGTTAAGGCGAAACGGGTGGGTTTTCAGTTTGCGACGGAAGATACACAAATGATCTGCATTCCCCTCACAGTGAGAGAGAAGCGAGCCGATTGGCCGATTGCGGAGTGAAGTCCATGTGCGTATGGTTTAACCATGTCCTGGATGTAGAAAGGACTGGATCCCTTCACAGCACAGTAGGCGAGTACCAATGTCTTCAAGGGGATTCCGGCAGCTCCTGTCTGCAGAAAGGTATATGGAACCTAAAGAAACTGTAGTGTTCTTCTGTACATCTTGTTGTTTGTCTTATTTGTTATAAAAAAACAAAACCTAAAGACACCCATCTATCGTAGTCAAATTTTAAGAAGGGAAAACTTGTCTCACGTCACTCTGGCTCTGAGTTTCTATCAAGGTGGTAGGAGCTTCGTTTTACAGGATCACAAGAAGCTGTTTTAATGTTACCTAAAGCTCTATGTAGACCTGAGAAACTAGCACACAGAACACACAGTGGCCCAAGCAGACAATTGCATTGCTTCTTTGTTTAACTGAAGGTTCGTAAAGTACATTAAGTACATTTCTTTTAGGTTTTATAGCCTGACCCTCACTGAAACTTGACCACTCGGGCATTAATTTAGCTTGAATGTCTGTCATTATACGAACTAATTCCCAATGCTTTTCATGTTACTGTGATGAAGGTAAGGACACACGGAGGATAAGAACGATAGACACTATGGTTTTGCCTGATTTCCAGCATTTTTCCCATTACATTTTCAAAGTTGCACCTTGATCCCATTTACTTTTTTTTTTTTTTTTTTTTTACCATTATGGCTTCATCAGACATTTATGCCCTTTGTGCAACAGGACTGTGTTGCACTTGGCCCTTTGGCCTCATAACAGACCCTGTTGTAATATTTTCAGCTTTATATAATTTTCATTCAGCAGCATCTTTGTCTCTTTCCCAACTTCATCATAGAACGTCCAAAGCACAGCCCCTTGTGTCTGTTGCTTCAGTTGTAACCACTGTTGAGGATAGATGTATGGGTTGACTGCCAGCATCTTCCAGCTCACTAATCCCCAATGAAAAAATAAAATGCCTCATCGCTGCACCTCCTCTTATTACCTTTAATGGACATGCTCTGCAGAAAGACTTCATCACACACTTGCATTTGCCTTTTAAAATGCTTGTAGTTATTCACCCGAGACAGGGTAGAAATTAGATTGGTTGAAGGTTTTGGTGCTATACACAAAGGCCACGGAGGAGCTGTAGTCCATGTTGACAGTTTTGTGACTCATACGTCAAAGTGACTGCAGTGGTGTTTGCAGTTCTCGCTTGCCAGGCAGAAGTCTCTGTGCATTCTAGAAGTGAGGCATGTTATGGGTAGATGTATCATCAGGCAGAATTTGTGCCTCTACTGTGACATGTGTCCATGCTTTAATGTTCAAAAAGGTCTTTTATTTTTCTCATACTGAAAGCCCAGTCTGCTCTGATTGGTTAGATGGCCAGCTCTGTTGTGATGTGTCAACCGCTTAGAGATTTCCCCCCCCTTATATTAGCCTATCACGTGTTATGGGTTGGAGCGCTAGCTAATAGTGCGAGTGTTAGTTAGTGATGTCACTATGTTACGGGAGTATATATATAGGATGATGTATAAATACTCGCGAGACATGATGCCCATATACAAGATGGTGCCATGGACGTAAACAACGCGACGTCTGCGCTTCGTAAAAACAAAGCTGACTATGCCGTCTGACAGTCTTTTTGACATGATTTTCATATTTATGGAGTGATTATACTGTTTTTGTCGAACAGGAATATTGTTTTCTGGAATCACTTCAACATTTTATGGGGAAAATGGGCATTTTGGTATGAGGACGCACACCAAAAGTAATAGGGCGCAGCGCCCCTGTTACCCGGTTTAGACAAAACCCTGGTTTACTGTCTGGTCAGTTTTGTAACCTTGATTATTCTTTGCCACTGCAATTTATTGGCAAAGTAGGTGTGGTATGAATTAATCTACAGAACAGAGTTTTTGTAAATTATGCTGAATTGTAATTATTGTCCTTTCTGAAACCGTGTGAAGCTCTCTTGCAAAAAGCGTTAGTCAGGAAAAACAGATTTACATG
This sequence comes from Gobionotothen gibberifrons, assembly GCA_943591055.1. Classification (NCBI taxonomy): domain Eukaryota; kingdom Metazoa; phylum Chordata; class Actinopteri; order Perciformes; family Nototheniidae; genus Gobionotothen; species Gobionotothen gibberifrons. The sequence continues at coordinate 731,491 of CALSBZ010046642.1, forward strand.
TTATGGATAGTACTTCATCACAGGAATTAAATATTTTGGCAGAGGCTGGTTAAGCAATGTTGTCATGCTCTGCAATGGTACTCAGCAGATGTACAAGGCGCTTGCCAGCTGAAAGTGACCTCTCCATTGTAAGGAAGAGCAGTGCGGTGCTGAATACAGAGCAGATGTTCTTGTAAGTCTGATGAAGCGAGACAGAGATTCTATTTTAAATCTTTTTTTGATTTGCTTTAATAGAGATTATTACAACTATACCACATATACCTCATTCACACCAACGCAACTCCGGTTCAAGCTCTGTGTTAGAGCTTTTCAGGTTCAGAACCGGTTCTTCGGTTTAGCTCTAGCTCTTTTCACACAGCCCAGAGTCCACTGGTAATGCGTCATTGCGTCATCGTTTGCGTCATGACGTTACCATTTGCGTGCCTGCTTCATAAAGCCAAACCGCGCGGATGAAATCAGTTGCATTCATTTCTTATGGCTCTATCTGCAGCTTTTGCGGAGTCATTTCTGTGGTGACTATATTCTTATAAACAAGTGTACTCGTGTCAATAAAGTTTTTTTTAAAACACAACTGCTTCCGAGATCGGTCTTATTTCTTAAGGTGGACTAAACCATGAGTGTGGAGTAACGTTGTATCTTTCATTTAAATGAACTGTAACCTTCACCCAAGTATGTAACAGCTGTTCTCAAATGAACACGTGAAGTAAAGTTTAATATTTATAGTTTTATAGATTTATAATTAGTTATAATGAGAGGTGATCAACGTGAATGCTCAGGTTCCAACTTAATACGCTGACACGTTGCTTCACCATGAGCAGAAACCTTTATATATACAGTCTATGGCAGAAACACTGAAACTCTGAAACTCTTGTTAAGTTTCTCCATCGTTGTGTACAAACTGGATAAAACGCGGACTTTCTGTTGTTGTTCAGGAGTAGATCCTGTCTCTTCCCCCGCCTCGACGTAAGCGTGACGTATGTGGTGCTTTTGCTCTGGCCGGGCAATTTTTTGGTGCTCGAAATGAACCGGATTCCGGAGCTAAGAGGCTGCTCAGCTGCGGTATGAAGAGGAAAACCCGGTGCTTTTCAAGCTCTAGCTCCGGGCCGGCCCTGAAACACCGTTGGTGTGAATGAGGTAATAATGTCTTAAGATGCTGCTATTTTATGAACCCTTATTTTTCTAGGTTTGCACTTTTGAATTATTCCTAATAAAAGTGTGTTTCTTCTAAAACTTGTCACATTGAAATGTGATGCTTATGACCGAGTCACACTCCCAGATGTTTGAAATGTCAAATTTTCACATGTGGTTTTCAACCACCCACTCTGAATGTGCTGTTCATCCATTTTGGCCCAGCATCCCACTATCTCCTCTGTGTTTTGGCAGACTTCCACACTCACCTCTACAAGTTTAAAAATATCTGACCTGAAACAACCTTGGTTATCTCCTTGCTATGGCCACGCGTATTTGACATGTCTGGAAGAGGACACTTGATGAGACACTTTTTTCAGCGTTCAATGTTTTATTTGTTTATCTTTAAACAAAAAAACTTGAGAAATCTGAATTTGTTTTTTTATCTTCCCAAAAACCAAATCAGGATTTTGACCATGAAAGGTTCAGAAAAGATGACATGGTGGTGTGATGTTCTGTCAGGAAAAACTTCACAGAGTGCAGAATTTCTCAACTGCTTGCTAAAAGCAAGTGCATGTCTATTTTCAGGATGAAAACCTATGGTATTGATGCTTTTGTAAACATTGCTACAGTGTAACCTTTGAGGACTCAAAAACATTGCTTAAGATGTTTCTCTTAACAGGTCATCATTCGCCTAACATGGGTAACACAGGCTTGATGTCTGTCAGTGTCTAAAGAAGATAACAAATCTCAGTTCAGAATGTCTGTCATGGATTTCTGGTAAGAAACATACATGTTTTGCTCTTATATCTGAGGTTATTAGTTCCAGGGTGCCTTCCTCTTCTTGTCTCTGCAGGCTTGTTGGAACTCAATTTTCACAAATATCATGTTTGATCACTACATTAACCAGCCAGAGAACAAAAGTCTCTCTTGCATTAGTCTGTATAATGTCAAATCTCAAAGGACTTGCTAGTTAGCTGGGGATAAAAAGCCATGATTGGTTATTAGCAAGAGCAGCTGGCACAGCATGGCAATCTGACCATACCATTTTTGTATTGTTTAGTTAGTAAAACTGGCACCTCCTTTAGTCAACATGACAAATCAAGCAATGTATAATGATATATCTACTATATATATATATATATATATATATATATATATATATATATTTTTTTTTTTTAAAGCAATAGGCGCTTTCACACCAAGTACTTTTCCCAGGAATAGTTCCCGGAACTTTTATTTCCTGGAACCATCTAGTAAATCGCAAACAACTTCACGGCGTATACTGCCACCCGAAGTCCCCGGCCGGAAGTCCACAGAGTTGGGGACTGGCTTCAGTAGTTGAAAATGCTGCTTCTACTGAAGCCTTCAGAGTAAATGGCCAGAACGCCGACACCTCCTCATCTCCACCGTTCCCATGTTTTCTTTTGTGTTGCCACAAGTTAATCTCTCTGCGTTTGTGCGCTGGGCTAATGCTAATGCTAATAATGCTAATGCGAGAATAATAAAATGGCGGCCTCCCAAAACCTTTTAGGAGTTTTACGGGGCGTGGTTTGCAATCCGCCCAGCCAATCAGAAATAGGAACCTTTTCTCTCTGCTCTCTAGCAAGGGGGTAAAAAGGTTCTCATGAACACATTTTTGTTCCGGATTTTTTTGTTGTGAACGCAACATTTGGGGACCATATCGGAACTAAAGTGGGAAAAGTACTGCGGTGTGAACGCGCCTATTGAGTACGTTATTTTGGATGACACTTTTGATATAAACTCAGCAGACAACTACTTTTGGTTTGTGTTCACCTAGTTTTTCACTGAGTTTATTAAGGGAATCCCTTTCCAAGTCTAATTCTTATGAAATAACACTCACCTAAGGAGCAATTGACGAACAAGTCAAACATGGACATTCAGGTTAAAGGAAAAAAGAGCTCCTTAAAGTAAAACTAACTTTTCAACACTTTTTTTTATTATTTCAAGTGGCAAAATAGCGTTCAAATAGCCACTTAAACACTTTATTGCAAGCACAATGAAAGTGAGTCATCCATCACACAATTTGTAGTTTAGAACCAGAGGCTACTTAACATTGTTTAAAGTTAGTTGCTCTTATGCTCAAGCTTTACAGCTGTGGAAACTTGTAGTAGGAAGTATTGGTTCATGTTAGGGGATAGGGGCCTCCTGGAGGAAATGCCTAAGCCTACTCCAAAATAAATGGCATTCTCCTCTCTTAAAAGCAGCTCTGCAGCTGAAGGAAGCACTATAAATTGAACTACATACTTAGTTTGTAGCCTTTTTAACAAGCTAAGACGTCACGCTTACTTAAGTATAAAGCTGTGGGTTGAAACTATTGAAAAAGGCAGAGGAAGAGGGCTGTGAACACAGATGGTCAGAGTGGTCTGTTATCACAGATGACATCATGCTTCAGAGGAAGAACATCTGCGCCTTGTGCCTGAGAAGAAACTATAAATGTATCATCTCTGCATGTGGGTAAACCCTATAATCCCCTCTTGTTGAGACACTCCTTGGCCACTTTTGAAGATCTTTTTTTCTACGCCTGTATCACAAGGCATGCCGATGATCTGTTTCGCAAAGGCCGTTGAGATCCTCTTTCAAGCCTCTTCTACAGGCTGTCATGTGGGCTGCCTGTGACTGTCCTAGTTAGTCAGGCTTTGCAGTGATGTCAGGGTCCCTAGCGCTTGATGCAGGGCCGGGGAAAACTCTCTAGTAATTACAGCACCCTTTCAGTACCAGGCTGTAATGTCAGCAGCACCCCGCCTTTCTTTCTTCTTGGCCGGATTGATTCAGGGTTTTCATTCCAACTGTCACTGACCATGTCCTCAGGGTGAAGTGCTTCCATCTCCTCTCCACAGACGAGCGAGAGGGAGGTTCAATAACTGTGAGATGTGACTAATGAGCCCTGAGCACCATGAGATAGACATGCCCATCAGCAGTGTTTCAACACTCTGAAAGGGTTCAGTTACACCTCTGAACATTGCTGGGCTCTATTATCATTCTGTGTAACTTGAACTTGGAGCTAATCATTTTTCTAATTTGCAAAGACATCTTTTATTTTATTTTGTATTTAAGTCTTCTTATTTCATTATAGTGTACAATAATCAATGCCATTTCATTTACATTGTAATATCAAAGTACACTCGCTACACTCCCCACTCCCTCCCTCCACCCGCACATGCCCACACAGGCAAAACCAAAAAATGCTTATCAAGATAACTTAAACAGAGCCATGAAAAGAAACATAGAAAGGAAAATAAAATTAAAATAAAAACATCAGTAAGTAAAACAAACAAATAATTAT
>CALSBZ010046642.1:749606-782275 GCA_943591055.1 Gobionotothen gibberifrons
ATGGAAGCATACAGAGGACAAATGCAACCATGCCAGTTGGGAAATTGTGTTTTTGTAAAAGCATCGATCATGCTGGGTGGTATTTGGTTTCCAAGCCTGAACTGATGACCCTAGCTAAAGCTGTCCCTCCACCCCTCTGCTGCAGCGGGCCAGGTGGTGAAGCAGATGAACCAGCGGCTGAATGTGGGCTTCACTGAGGCCGAGGTCCTCCACATCTTCTGCGACACCTGTGAGGCCGTGGCCCGCCTCCACCAATGCAAGACGCCCGTCATCCACAGAGACCTGAAGGTGAGGAGAACGTTAATCCCCCCCCCCCCGTCTTGAATAGGCCAAAACACAATATTCCTGGTAGTAGGATCAGAATCGGTGGATAGAATGTTCAGGGAGGACTAAAAGCAAAATGTGTCACTTAAAAACGTCCTCAACAAAAACTTCCTTAAAGATGCCCTATTATGCTTTTAAGGTTTTTTCCCTTTCTTGTAGTGCGTGTTAAAGGTTTTTGTACATTTTTCTCTCCCACCCCCAAAACCCATGACTTTTATGTGGAAGTTCCCCTGGATTTCTTACTAAATGAGCAAATATAAAAAAAGTTGTCTCAATACTCTAAACTTAAGACCCTTGGCGTTACACTCTGCAACCAATCTTAAGCAATTCATTTTCAAAATGTCAACAAAATCAAGAGGGAACCTTAAACCTTATTTATTAAGTGTAATGTCAGATGCTGTTTATAAACTGAAATGTTGTAAATCTGCTCGATCAGCAGTCGATAGAAGGCTTTAGTTTCACTTCACTATACCTCCTCAGCTTCCTCTTCTTTCCCTCGCTTCCTTTGCCAGCTTGCCCCCTTACTTCCCCGTGTCGTACACCCTCGTGTCTGTAGCTCATCCCACTCCTTTTCCTCTTTCTCCTTCACCAAACTCTTTGTACAGGCCACAATAGCTGGTACATCTTGAAATTCCTCACTAACTTTCAGCTAACTTGATTTGTAGAGTAGATTTTCAAATCAAGCCAAATTGACCCTAATTTTGCTGATGCTTGGAGGCCTAGGGTAGGTTCCCACCCTAGTTGAATTCTCCTCAGTGCCCTGTCAGTGGGCCGCTGTACTCTGTCCAGTTGGACAAGCCTCTAAACAGTGGGGTCCCTTCAGCTTCACAGGCCTGTCCTCTGTTCGCTGTCTGTATCTGCCTGTTCAGCCTACATGGCTTACGTAACACTGAGGGACACAAAAGACCACGGAGGCCCTGTCATGCATCGCCAGGGGAAGTGAGAGTGCAGAAAAAGGCCCTTAACCCCGAGCTGTCAACAGCATGGAGACACTGTTGCTTTCAATAGCTCAGTTTTCCCTTGGATAGTTTGAAATATGTTTCTCGATACTCTTTTTTTTAAGTCTCTTCTCTTTTTCTGTGCCACAAATCCTGCCTAGTTTCATTTTCACAAAAATCTTTGACTTCTTCATTCTTTGTAACTGTCCATTGTTTCCTCAACCAGCCTTTGTTTTGTCATTTGTCATAACATTTTCTTTTGTAATTATGTTGATGCTCAGGCTAGGAATATCTTAGCTGTGGTCCGTATTTTCTAATAGCTGAGGCCAAAAAGAAACGCTACTGAAAAAATCTGCTTTCAGAATCTGTTATTGAAAATGTCCTTCTGTCTACCACAGAGCAGCTATTACCAGACTATAACAAGGCAGAGTTACAGTAATGAGGTTTTGCCTCAGTACTTCATCACTATGTATTAAATCAGTTGAGTGCGATATGCACATTTTTACAATTGATTTCCTTCTCAGTATAATGGAGCTGGGGATTACCTCTTACCTTGGTTGTTGGTTCACCTGTCTGCCACAAATGATTTCAGAGTCGCAGTTTATATGATTTTGAGACATTTCAGACCAGTTAACGGCTAATAACAAATGAATAACATTAAATACTGAAATGTCCTCTTTTGTTGTAATAGATTACATTTCTACATTTACGTTTTTCTTTAGATTTACAATAAACATTTACCACTTATACCATAGATCAATTAAAAAAGGAGCAGAACAACATAAGAAGAATAGTCACTTGGGACAGAAGAAATATTTACTCTCTGAGCTGGGAAAGCAGCTCCGTTATTGGCTAAGACACTGTGTTCAAACGAGCCATTTGAGACCAAGTTACATGCATCTATCACTACACATAAACACCGACTGACTTTTCATGTTTTTTTCTTTATATTGTAGTCCTAAACCTCTGTCTGTTCCTCTCACTAGGTCGAAAACATCCTGCTGAACGACCAGGGAAATTACGTGCTGTGTGACTTCGGCAGTTCCACCCACAAGATTTTGCTGCCGCATAAAGAAGGAGTGACCGCCGTTGAGGACGAGATTAAGAAGTAGGTTTGATTTCTCGTCAGTGAATTACATGTTCTGCAAGTGAGGTGGTGTGTAAATGAATGTCAAAACAAAATAGCTTTAAAACACCAGCATACAGTATGATGGGCCTTTAGCAACACGGGACTAGTTTTAAAAATGTAAGAATTCTTTCAATTCTTTCATGTGAACATTTTCCTGTAGTTTTGTAATATAGGTTTTTGAACTTGTTAAGTTCCCTCCAGGGTGTTGCATAGTACAGCATGAATTGTGGGATGGACATTTCTTATAATATTTCTGCTGGTTTAACGGAGTTATGGTGCCATCCAGTCAAAGAAAAAGGCATCAAGAGTTTGAATGAGGCAGCATACCAGCAACTGGTTGATTTGTTTGAGGGTTCTGTTACCTTGATCTTAACAAGGTAGTCTCGTGATGTTGTTCCACTTGCGCACTTTACTCAAACCTGGCTTGTTGCCAGAATGTTGGCAAATACAGCGTGGCACTCAACCTGCCGCACTCCAAGGTCTGTTTGTGTCCACAAGGCAAATGAGTGCTTGCAGAGCCCACTGGGAGCAGATCAGAATAACTGTGTTCCCCATAACAGAGCTAAACTAACATATACTCTTTCTGCAAGTAAACCAAACGTAAATGGGCCGCTGCAAACAATGACTGTGTGGTGGACCCGTTGCAGATGATTGGGTATTGTAAGGCGGTAAATGCAGGTCTCAACCCCTACACTTTAGCTTTGCAGTTGAAGTGTGTGATATGTGTTAAATCACTGCAGTCCATTCTGCCTGCTAACTTTCCCACATTTATAGCTGCTATAAAGTTCAGTGAGTGTTGCTTATCAGCAGCACATGACCGTGTGTAAACTCTCTCTCACCATGACACTGTTCACACAGAATCCATCAGTCCTCTGGAATAAGCCCAGGTGGGTCACACTAGTTCAAACACAATCAGCTGTTATGATTATTATCAGAATGACGCTGAAAAGAGAAGCAGTATTTGTTTGGCTCTCTGTTACACCAGAAGGTGAACTAGGCAACGTTTGCTACAGCATTCTGGTTCTTTTATTCTGTGCAAGAAAACAAAAGCACACGTGTGACATCATGAAAAGTGTATTAGGCGGTGGTTAAAGAAATACTCTTTATTTAAGTAAAGCAAGCAAAACCAAATTGTAAACACTCCTCCATAGAGTTTTACAGTGATGCCTAATTTTTGTAGACCAACCCTGAGTTAGCACTCAAGGGCTCAATCGGAAAAAGCAATGGGATTTCAGCATATTGCACAATATAAGCTTCGTGGCCTGCACGCGTTTATGATATTTAACACGTTTTGTAAAGCAGGATAGTATCCCACTATTATCCCCGCTATATGATTTTTGAAGCATAAATGATATGGGCAGAAATACAAATCTAACGTGATGCTATAAAAAACGACATCACAGTCACAAAGCTTGTTACCAAAATGGCAGTCAAAAATACAATAGCTGAATAATGCAAATAAAGTGAGCCGTAGTGATGAACCTTCAGAGTAATATCACCTCAATCTGCCTCAGCTGACAGCTCTATTAAAGCCACAAAATACCTGTACACAACCTGCTCATCACCAAACGGCAGCTAGAAACAGTTGGAGACCAGCTGGTTAAGCCCCTGTCATACTCTCCCGAAATTGACACCAGATGGACACACGATAAAAGGAAATGTTCAAATTCGGCTCTGATCGTAACAACATCGGGCCATTGGTGAGGGCATCTTAAGCCATCGTATGACCGCCGGTGGAGTTTCTCAGGCTCCGGCAGCAACTTCGTGAGCAGTGGCAAAATCTTTGGCATGCCAAAAAATTGCAGAAGGACCTTGCGAAGGTTCATTTTCGCGTTGAATTCGTGTGTCCATTTTGCCCTTCGTAAGAGCAGCGTGAGGGCATCTTGTCAAATCGTGTCATCTTCGTCTTTACTTCGTGTGATCATCGGTGCCATCGGGCATTTTTCGCCTCGCAAAGACAATACGAAGGAAACAAGAAGCTGCCCGATTGTCTTAGGAAGGCAACACGACTACGTGAAGCCCTCGCAATGCCGTCGTGTAGCCATCGTACTATAGTGTAGCCATCGTATTATTTGTTGCAGTTGTACGTCTTAAATGTAATTTAGGTTAACTTCCTGTTTTATTTAGAGGCTTTTATTTTGAAGGCGAGTTTACGCTGTTGACGGGAAGTTGTTGTTGCTATGGAAACAACATGACGGAGATAAGTAATATCTTCTAATCTACATATAAAGACCTTCTGTAGGCATCGTACTTGCTTCGGCTGTTGCTTGGCTGTTGACCAAGTTCGGGGCCATCTTAGTGCGAAATTCACAATTCCTTATTCGTGTGTCCATCTGGTGTCAATTTCGGGACAGTGTGACGGGGACTTAAAGAAAGTCGAGCCTTTACCATTTTCAGAGAGACCGTGGGGCAGCCAGTAGGCCCTGGTCTGAAGACCTAAGTGACCTACTGGCGATGTAAGGATGGAGAAGGTCACATATACATTCCGGTGCGTTTCCACGCAGGGCTCTATATGTAATAACCAGAACCATAAAATCTAAAACGAGTTGGGAGCTAATGAAAGGATTTTAAAATGGGTGTAATGTGAGTCATCCTGCTTGACCTGGTTAACAGTCTGCAGCAGCAATCTGGACCATTTGTAGGCGGTTGAGAGATCACTTGCTGAGACACGTGAACATGGAGTTACAATAATCCAGCCGGGATGATATAAAAGCATGAATGATCATTTCAAGCTGCGCTAATGACACAACAGACCTGAGCTTTGCAATATTTCTGAGATGGAAGAAGCATGTACGGGTCAGTGATTTAACATGCTGATCAAAATGCATTACCTGATCAAATGTCACACCAAGATTTCGTAGGTTGGACCGAACAGCTGAGGAAAGGGACCCTATACTCTTTGCAACTTTCGGAGCTATACTGCCTGACGCAATGATGAGAACCTCGGTTTTGTCTGCATTAAGCTGCTAGAAGTTGTTAGACATCCAGTCCTTGATGGCATTTGGACAGTTTTGTAACACAGATAATCTATCAGGTTTAAAAGAGACATAGAGTTGAATATCATCAGCGTAACAGTGGTAGGAAATATTACTGAATTTGCTGATAACCTAACCCAAGGGAAGCATATATAAGGGAAAAAAAAAAGGAAATAATAATAAAGGAAAAAAAAGTACCCAGAACTACACTTTAGAAAAGATATCACTGACTGCTTCCTGTTGTTTTTGTCTCAAAGGTACACAACGCTTTCATACCGGGCGCCAGAGATGATTAACGTGTATGCAGGCAAAGCCATCACCACTAAGGCTGATATATGGGTAAGGGCTGTGTGTCTGTGTGTGTGTGTGTGTGTGTGTGTGTGTGTGTCTGCATGTTAAGCCTCCTGCAGGACTGGTTTGTCCTGGCAGTGACTTGTGCGTCACTCTGCCCCGACAGGTTCCTCCTCTCTGTCTGCCTCTCGCTCCTCTCGCCCCGGGCTGTTTGCCTTCACCAGCTCTCCAACAGTCATAAAACATTGAGCAACATAACTCGCAACACTCCGCCTCATCCTATTCCTCTCTCCCCTGCTGCCAGTCGTCTGCCATTTTCCCTCCGTTTGAGATAATGAGGCACAGTTTAGGACCTTGATGAGCTTGTGTTAAATAGGCTCTTTCCTGGAGGAGCGATGTAGAGAGGCAGGAACAAGAGCTTGGACAGCAGCCATTTTGCAAAGCGGTGTAAATTGATGCACCCAGGGAGTTAAAACGGCAAGCGCGTAAAGAACTCGCTTTTGATGCGACACTTTATGCATACAAAATGTTTGTACTTGGCTTGCCCTTTTTATATTTTATTAGATGCACTGTAAATGGGGGGGGGGGGGCACATTATACAGCAAAGTCATGGTGAGGAGGCAGCCTGGGCTTACCTTATCCAGATGTTTTTCTTAAGAAGCATACATATTGCTTCTTTTATATTTACCAGCATCAATTTACATATTAGCTCACTGTCTGCAAACCAGTGCAGACTAGTATACAAATGAACCTGCTTCACCAAAACAGACAATATCTTCCCAGACAAAAACAAAAGGAATCCAGCAAAGCTGCGAGACAAAGTTTCACTGAAGGAGGTCTCCCTCTTTTCCCAGTATAAATGAAACATATTATTGCCATTATACATGAGGCTATTCAGTTTCAGTTTTTTGTGCTGCAATACAAACGACCTACTCAATGAAAATAGATTTTCATTACTAATAATCAGTCTTAATTGAAGATGAACACCCTTTTAACCTCTTACGTCATAGCTAGTGCAAAACGTATACAATACAACAGATCAGTATGGTGGCCGACCCACAGCCAGAAACATCAGGAGAAACGCGCCGCACTTTCAAGAACGATGAAAATATAAAAACAAAACGTGCCCAGAAATATGCAAATGAGGATCATCTTCACCAATTAGAAAAACACACACAGCATTTAAACATGGTGCCTATTTGCCAATACGGATATTTAGCAGATAAATGGATGCATCCTTAATTGTAATCACCATCAAATGCACATCTCTGTATCAATTGTTGCTTTAAATGTAAGCCACCTAAACCAGTCCTTCACCGCCACCTATTGTCGGTAATAGTCAAATATGAGATGAATTGACAAAAGCTGTGGTTATAGGAACTATTCTAGGACGTAAAACACCAACTTCCTGTGTAGAATACCCCCTGCTTTCTCACTTCCTGTTCTATCTTTAGCCACGTGTTTGAAACTGCTGTTTTATACATAGTGTCTCACACAAATGTTATATGCATTCATCCATGCATGTTGCCCTTGTTGGAGGATACGCCGCCTGACTCAGATTAAAACATTTGGCATCAGACTGAATTACTGCGAATATTATCCATCTTCAGAAAGAGCGCTGAAAGGAAAAACTCCCCAAACACTGTGGCTAATTCCAAATTCTCTTTCATCTCCAAATGTATCATCAACGCAAAGGTGCCCGAGCCAAATATAGCTCCCACTGAATGTATGACTTGGGAGCAGAGTACTTTAGCATGTGGGATTGTTTGGACAGCCACATTGCCTCTGGGCCTGTGTTTTGAAAGCATTGACATAAAAACATTGATTCTTTGCTTAGCAGTTCTTTAGAGCTCACTCACTCGAGAAAGGCAACAACGTCACCAGGATTACATTTTGTTCTTAAAATGACTGCAGTAGTTCAGTAAATTCAGTGATTATTTGATCAAATATTCCCTTTTATGATTCATAACCATGTGACATTTATGCAATATTTTCAATTTGGACAGGTTACTTTAAAACTCAGTTTTCTTTAAGAAAAAATGCTTTTGAATTGTTAAAGGAATGCAATAGGCACAATAATATATAGTGCATTACAATGGTGCACACATGGAGTGGTGCAGAGATGACGTATTCATGTATCCCACCCCGGGATTTAGCATCACAAAAAGCAATGGGATTTCTTCATTAGATTTTTGCAGAAAATAAACGTTGTGGCCAACACATTTATGTTTACGTTTATGATACTGAATATGTTTTGTTCAGCAGGATAATCTCCAAATATTAAGTGTGCTTTGTGATTCTTCAGAGCTTGAATGCAATTAGCAGAAATAAAAGGCTAACTTAATGCTATAGACGAACTAAATCGCTGAGCTAGAGGAGGACTTGTGTCGGCGAAATGACATTTAATAGTTGATATAGTCGCTTGTTAGCAACCGCCGTTTTATGACACATAGAAGCTTAGGACATTTATCAGTGGGGTATTTACTGATATCGAAGAACACAACATGAACATCTCTTCAGCTTTTGGTAACCACAAACCTTACTTCAGGCTTTTAACCAAAAAACACAATCAAAAAACCATTAGGCGCGTTCACACCAAGTACTTTTCCCACAAAGGTTCCTGAGAACTTAGTTCTAGAGAACTCTTTTAGTTCTCTAGAACTAAAAGATCGCGTTCACACCGAAATTAGTTCCTGGGGGAGGATTAGGCAAATGAAGCCGCTGACGTCACTTCTTCTTCTTCTGCTTTGGGTTTACTGGAAGGCCGCAAACAACTTCACGGCGTATACTGCCGCCCGAAGTCCCCAGCCGGAAGTCCCCGGAGTTAGGGACTGTCTTCAGTAGAAGCTGCTGGGACTCACCAGAACGCCGACACCTCCTCATCTCCACCGCTCCTATGTTTTATTTTGTGTTGCCATAAGTTAGTCTCTCTGCGTTTGTGCGCTGGGCTAATGCTAATGCTAATAATGCAATGCGAGGATAATAAAATGGCGGCTTCACAAACGTTTTTGGGAGTTTTACGGGGCGTGGTTTGCAATCTGCCCAGCCAATCAGACACAGGAACCTTTTTCTCCCACGAAAGTCCCTGCTCTCTAGCAGGGACTGAAAAGGGGGTAAAAAAGGTTCTCTAGAACTAATTTAGTTCCTGAGACTTTTTGGTGTGAACGCAACTAAATGGTAGTTCTCAGGAACCTTTGTGGGAAAAGTACTTGGTGTGAACGCGGCTATTGTCTTCTGGACGAGAGAACTGAAAGTGGTCAAATGTATTCCCCGGGTTTTAGAACATATTACTGCACCACTCTGCAAGTATTCTGTAAGCAGTGCCAATGAACATTTACAGCCCTACAGTTTCTGGGTTCCTGTGTTTCTCATGACGGTTTCTGTTTTCTCCACAGGCACTTGGATGCTTGTTGTACAAGCTGTGTTTCTTCTCACTTCCATTTGGGGAGAGTCAAGTTGCCATTTGTGACGGAACCTTTATCGTTCCAGATGACTCCAAATACTCGTTCAAGTTGCACTGTCTAATCAGTAAGTGTGTGACTTTAAAGTCAGAAAGTGTGTTATAATGATTTTGGAGTAGGAAGTCATGCACTCAGAATCATTTACTATTTCTATTGAGCTATAAACTCTTTAGGCTTTTCTGTGTAAAATGATAGTTACTTGTGCAATTACTCAGAAGGTAGCACAGAAGTTGATATAGAGAGTATATTTTGTATTGACTTTAGGTTTGTTTTTATGCATTTACATGGCATGTTTTAACTGTTTTAAGTACTCCGTGTTTGTTTGCTTTCAAGTTATCCACCTCCCTAAATGCATTCTGCAGTGGATCTTCCTTTTAAATAAATTGACCAACAGCTCCACCAAGTGGCCAAAGCAAGAAGTTGCAGATCAAGCACATTAATCATATTCACTGATGCTGTATAAAACAATATCTTCGTCTTTCCCAGGGTATATGCTTGAAACTGACCCGGAGAAGAGACCAGACATTTACCAAGTGTCCTACTTTGCCTTCAAATCAGCTGGGAAAGAGTGTCCAGTGCCAAATCTCTTTGTAAGTCACCACATTGAAGCTTCTGTGTGGCCATAGCGTCTGCATACATTTGCGTTAAACATTAATTTCCTGCCCTTCTTCCAGAACTCTCCCATCCCTACGTCGCTTCCAGAGCCTCTAACTGCGAGTGAGGTCGCTGCTAGAAGGAGCATGACGAAAGCCAGGTACTGATAACTCATGGTTTTTACTTGTGATATACAATGATGGATAAATACAACATAAAAGACAATTATTTTAAGGTTGATAGTTCACATTGATAGTTCACATCAAGAATAGAATAGTCTTCAGGATTGCCCACACTGCAAAGCTTGCTTATTTTTTTTAAATATCAACTTTTGACTCCTTTGTCCCAGGATAACGGAATCCGTGGGCCCGACGGAAACATCAATAGCTCCCAGACAGAGGCCAAAGGCGGCAAACAGTAACGTCCTGCCGCTCGCCAACACTGTCACCCCTGTAAAGATGACCGTGCCCTCAGCACCCGTCAGCAACGGTCAGAAAGGTTTGTACAACATCAGTGAGATTCTTATTTAACATGATACAGAAGTTTCTATTTTCTTAAATAAATGTTCTTATATCATCTTTACATGATTGCATATTTAAAACCTGTGTTATCACGTGAAGACAACAAGTAGGTATGTATGAGAAAGAGGCCCATTCTAAGTATAGGCCTTGATCCGCCTGCTCCTCTGAGCGGTCATTTTAAAGAGACGTCCATTAATGATGACGGGAGGCACAGCAGCACTCTGTCTGATGGACAGATGTGTTCATGACGACTTATATATTTACTTTGATTCATTCACAGTGCGGTATAATGAGACAATAACAGGCTACAGATGTGGACATACACACATATATATATATATATATATATATTGTATTTTGTTGGTCGAACGCACTTATTGTAAGTCGCTTTGGATAAAAGCGTCAGCTAAATGCAATGTAATGTAATATATATATATATATATATATATATAGGTATATATATGTATATATATGCCAACACACACATACAGCTCCTAAAGCATAATCAGGCTACAGCCGTTGTGTATTTTATTATGTGAAGCACTAAATGGTTTTTGACAAATATCGACTCTTTGTTTGTTGATATCTACTAAACTACAGCATACAAATACAGAGAGTAATGTAGGCCTGTTATACAGAGTGATATATATTTTACACACTGCTCTGCTTTCTGTACGGACCTCACAGCTGTTCTCACTGTAAACATCGCGTAATAAAAATAATATCCAGGGGATGCATGCAGAGCTGTCATTGGCTGAGATAAGTCCGGCCGTGCGTCAAAATCACAACTCTTTTAAACATCACTGTTGCCGGAAATGCATCCGCGGAGGAGCCGTGGAGGACCCATCAGTGTATCCTCGGTTATAGCTCCTCCAGAGAGCCTCCTCGACGCTCGATGCTCGGTCCTCGATGTGCGCGTCATACTTCCTGAATGAAAAGTCAACTATATAATTAGACAAATATGAAGACGTTAAACTTTAAACATCCATGATTTAAACACTTTATCCAGGATAAAAGCCACATAGCTGCACCTGCAAGGTGAATACAGCTGGTAACAGAAAAAGTGTTTGAATGCGTACATTAACAGGTTTATGATATCACTGCCCCGTCTAAGACACGATCTGACTTTAATTACATTTGACTCGAGTGTTTCGTCAACTTAATGTGTTGCTTAAAATAATACTTCTGCATACAGTATGTGACACTGTGAGTGTTGCACGGCCAGATACGGCTCAGCTGACTCAGAAAATATATGATACATTATGATGTGATATGCCGCGCACTGTACGTAATGTTACTTTGATCCGGTTACTTATGTTGTGGCAGATATTTAAGTAAGCTTTCTTAACGCTAATGTTATAATAGTCAGATTGCTCTGAAGATGGGAGGTGATATTCTATTAATGTTCACGTTCACACAGTCGGTGATTTTTGCAGGTT
This sequence comes from Gobionotothen gibberifrons, assembly GCA_943591055.1. Lineage (NCBI taxonomy): Eukaryota > Metazoa > Chordata > Actinopteri > Perciformes > Nototheniidae > Gobionotothen > Gobionotothen gibberifrons. The sequence goes on from CALSBZ010046642.1 coordinate 761,279, forward strand.
AGCCGCTCAGCATAAGTTACCATGGAGATCTAGCCCGCTAAGAAGTGAACCAGAGTCGTAGGACCGGAAACCCAGAGTTTTCCCTGAATCCGGCTTCGTCGTACAGGCCTCTGGCCTAGAGAAAATCAAAACTTGTTTTGACGTCTGATAACTTTTGACAAACCAATAAATAGCATTACTTCATACTTCGACAGCATAATCGCAAATACTTTTCCAAATGGTACTTTCAGAATTTGTTTGTACACAAATACACACATTTTGTGGCATCTGTGCTTAATGCTGTGTCGTATGTAAGAAATCCATCAACCTACTCCTGTCCACTCAGCTCCCACCCCTGGCTCTGGGCAGCCCCCCGTGCAGCCCCAGCCCAGCAGTCAGCAGCACCGGGTCCTGCAGCAGCTACAGCCTGGTGACTTGCGTCTACAGCAGCTACAACAACAACAACAACAACAGCATCACCACCACCACCAACAACAACAAGCAGTGCAGCAACAACATGCAAATGCACAGCAACTCCAATACCTCCAGGTACAAACTTACAAACAATGCAACTTCACCACTTTTCAAGCATAAGTGAAGAACACATGTTTCAATCCCTTTGCTCCCCTCCTCAGTACCAACAGGCTGTGCAACAGTCCCTCCAGCTTCAGCAGCATCAGGCCCTCCTCCAGCAGCAGCAGCAGCAGCAGCAGCAGCAGCAGATGATGATGCAGCCCATGTACCAGCAGCAGATTGCCCAGGCTCAGGCCCAAGCTCAGGCTCAGGCCCAGGCTCAGGCTCAGGCTCAGTACGCAGCCATGGTGAGTTCTGTCAGGTCTAAACGTGGCGACAAAGCTGCCACGGCTTGAATTTGATTTGATTTCTGCCCTTTAATGGACGTCTTCCAGATCAATTTGCTTTTGATCAACACATTGAAGCATTGGAGGCTGCTTCTACCACAAAGTCACGACAGAATTTCAGAGCAGAAGATTCTATCCAAAACGGCAATAAATAGTTTGAGCAAATGACAGTGAAACACATGGAGACACAGCGTGAAGTAACACGGAGATGAGTACTTAATTTAATGTCAGAATGGCCTAAAATTGCTCTCTCTGTTCCAAACACTGGCAGACAGTCCTCTTTAGTGGAATCGCTTTACTTCTGTGCCAAGCGGCATTGGAAGCAGACGCTCAAACTTCCTACTGACTCTTTCCAAATATTCTGAAAACTAGTATTTACGCAGCTACTGAATCAAACACACAAACACAGGTCCTCCAAATGTGCTTTGCTAGGGCGGCGCAATTTTTAGTCTGCTTCCCACCGAACACGTACCATCTGTTTTATTTCAGAGGCAATCTGGTCAGGGCGAAGCCACAAGGGGATCGAACAGAGGGTGAAATCGAGCAGTTTCCTCCATGTTGCATCGTGGCATATGAAGCAGTTTACAGGCAGGGGAAGAGAGCACCTCGAACAAAAAGCATATTCTTATTCCCAAGATACCTGCTAAATGTTAAAAAGCAGCATTTCCCCTCTGATCTCAGACCTGCTCCTTTCTGTGCTGAGGAAAGCTTTGCTAAATGACTGCACATGTTTCAACACTGTGCAGCACTTAACAAGCACAGACCAATCTACATTTTTTTTGAGAAAAACTCCTCAAAATGGGCTTGAGGATGGAGCAACAATAGCAAGATTTATATCTAAAATCTGAATCATGAACCATATTGAACGTTTCTGCCCTTGTTGTCCACTGTATTTCTGGGCTCCCTAAACAACACTGCTCGGTGCTCCTTGTAGTCCCAAGTCCAAATTGGAATGGGATTTTTTGGCTACAGATCTTTTAAAAAACAATACATATTTGTTTAGTGCACGTTCTTTTAATGGAAAATAAAACCTCTTTAAAGGTCACCTATTATGCAAAATTCATTTTTCATGTTTTTTATATACAGTATCATTATGTGTCCCCAGTGTGTTAAGAGACTTGGAAAGTTTCAGGAAGAAAATATTTCCTCTCTTTTTCTCGGTCTGAAAAGAGCTAATCAGACGACAACCGTTTTTTGAGTTGGGCAACCATTAGCCACTAAGCAACCAAGGTAACGCCCGCCCACCTTATCACCTGACTCTCCTCCTAGAGCAGGGGTTCCCAAAGTGGGGGTCGCGAGATGATTACAAAATACATTTTTTTTTTATCCATTTAAAAAAGGACTGGCCATCTGTAGAATTTCCCCGCAGCGAGGCTCCCCCGTTGACAATCCACTAGCGCAGTGCTGGACCACTTAACCAATAAAAAAACACTCACGTACCACCTGACTCCACAAATATCCAGAAACAAAAGGCCTGCTCACCACTCCAACAGTTTATAACAAATTGCAGCCTAATAATGACAGCTTAACTTCTCTACATCGCCTCGTTCACACATTAAATCAACAATACAAATACAACTACATATTATATAAGCATTTAGTTCAAATAAGATTTAAAATGCTCACAGGTTTTACACCTATTATGAAGTGTAGACTACATTTATTACGGAGTTTATGTCCGAGCCAACAGACTCACAGATCGTTGGCTACTGAGAGAGATGCAAAATACACCGCATGTACACAAACCTCCGCTGTGGATTTTCAAAACAAAATACAGTAAAACTATGGTCGCAGGCCCAAGTTTAACTCTCTGAGGTCCAAGCCATTTTTTCACATGTTAAGGTACGGACACACCAACCCGATTATCGGCGTTGGTGGGCGTCAGGCCGACGATGAGCGTCGACACGCCCTACTCGGATTGGTGTGTCCCGCACCGTCGGGTCTTTTCAGCCGACCCGACGCTTTTCGGCCGAAAACCGTCGGCCAAAGGCAGTCGGCCAAAGAAATCACTCTGATTGGCTGTTCAGCTGAGCGAATCAGTGCATGAGAAGCGAAACGGAAGTGAGGGACCCAAACAAACTATTAAGAAGGCAAATCTGAGATTTCATTTAACTCCAGCTCTCGACACAGGTTCGGGAAAGCCCCATGAGCTTCTCGCTGTAGAGTGAAAATGGAACGCACACGCTATTTGTTGTTTGTTTATATCGCGCAGTCTGTTCTTCTTCTCTCTGTGTATCACGCAGTCTGTCTTCCGGTTGTTGCCTCTTTTGAATGACGAATACACACTACCGCCGCCTGCTGGTAAGGAGAGTTATTGCTACTCACGCATGCAGTTCGTACGTGCTTCTTGGCCGTCGGCTGAAGTCTTTGCGGTGTGTTCCAGTGCGACACATGGCCAAGACGCAGAGACGCGAGGCGACGCAACAGTCGGGGTCCATCTGTGTCAGTTCTTTGTTGTCAGATCGGTGTGTCCGGGCCTTTAGGCTCGCCTGGTTTATTTTGTAAAAATGCTATTAAAACATGAACCTTGGTGACCATTGGGCTGGCCTGCATGGTCTGCCGACAAAACAAAAATAGAAAAACGTGTATGCAGCCCCAACAACAGCCTCTGATCATCAACAGACTTCATGCAATGCTTCATCGGATGCATATATTATAATCTCTATCTCACTCCTAACACATCTAAATCTACTTTCAGCATGGATAAATGTTCATAAAATACATCCATTGTTTGTTTCATATGCTTCTTGAAATCCTAAAAAACACGTTGTTTTTCTAGAACAGATTACAAATTGCCTGAAAATGGTACAAACAAGTGGCGACATGTGTGACGAAGGTGTTGCGCTGGGCTGCATCATGCAATCGAAAGTGAAACTTAAGCTCACTCCATTGCGGAGATATTCCAGCGAGACCGCGGTAAACTAAAATAAAATAATGTATTCACCCGCCAGGGGTCGTCAGTCTCTGGCACTGTTATTTTGGGAAAAGTTTGGGAACCCCTGTCCTAGAGCACCATTGTGGTTTTGTTTTTTGCTTTCTGGTTACTAGCAAGATTAGTTAAGTTGAAATGGTCCGTCAGTGTTTAAACCTTATTGCATTTGGGATTGATTTATTTGTTCAGTTTGGTCTCCGACGTGCTGTTTGACTTTCATTCCTCCGTCCCTCCCCTCCACTGTGTCCCCAGCTTTCCAAATCCAGAACTGGTTTCTAACAACATTTCATCATCTTGTTGCCGTCATTGTGCACCATGAAAACAAAGGTCCGTCCCTCATTCCCTTCCCCCTCTTCTCCCTCTGTTCCTTCCCTAACAGCTGCACCAGTACCAACAGGCTTTTATCCAACAACAGCAGCAGCAGCAGCATCATCAACATCAGCAGGAGCTTCTTCATCATCATCAGCACCAGCAGCAGCAGCTTCATCCCGCTCCGCAGACTCTCCCCTACATGTCCTCCCCTCTTGAGTTCCAGATTCCGCTGGGCACCTATAACACGACCCCTTCCTCTGCTGGAGCTGGAGCTGTGCAGGTGGGGGGGCCGTCACCTGTCGACTCCTCATACTCTAACCCCAGGTAAGACCCACTGAACTTCCACCAGTCTCAACCACCCTTTAAACAGTGCCAGAGCCCACAGTGTCCCCCCGTTAAAGTTAACTTCCTGTCCGTCTTCTCTTTCCTTCTCTTGTTCTCTATATCTTTTCTTTACTTGGAAAAAAGCCATCATGAATCCAGAAATGGCAAATATAAAAATGGCAAATGTAAAAATGACTATTCAAAAAGTATTCCACAATGTTTCTTTGATAAAACTTGTATCCCTACGGGTTCTCACTGGTAGGGGTGGGAGGGTAAGGGAGGAGGGTAAGGGAGGCGGGTAGTGCGTGGCAATGCTTAGCTCTAAGAAAGGATGAAGATCATTGTCTCAATTGTGACCCTGTATGACATTTTTTCATGTTCTTCAATAAAAAAAAACATTTAAAGAAATTCCACAGTTTTCTGATGGAGAAAACTAACATTTGACGTTAAATAGACAGGACTTCTTTTTGGGGATTGATATGACCGCACATAGTCCCTTGATCATCCTTAGCAGCGGTATGTTAGCGAGCTTTAACAGACCTTTTGAATGTCCAAATAGACCAATCAGAATCAAGTATTCAACTAAGCCATTTAATGATCAGTCTTAATTTCTATTGGAAGCTCAGGCAAGGTACATGAATGTATGTTTAAAACATTTTCCACAACGAAGCTGCGCAAAGGTTCAATAGAAAATATTGCAGCGTAGGTTTTCACATACTTTACAAGCGATTGGCATTGTGAGTTGGTAAACTGATAAACATTTGAAATGAAAGCAAGAAACAGGGAAAATGAGAATTGTAAATGTAGAAAAGATGAAGAACTGTTAAAAAATGAAAAAGCACTAATATAAATACGTACAATATATCTGAATACTAATTTTTCAAAACACAGGCGAGGAGAAAGTCTAGAATAATAAGAGTATTTAATAATAAAGGGCAAATAAAAGTGCTATTTCAATGAAAAGTCAGTCATGATTGAACATAAGTCTTAAGCCCGTAGTATGTTGGATAAACTTCCTCAGACGTTTTCAGTAAAGAGAAGAGTTCTCTTTGAATTACATTTTGGTTTTAGGTTTTCATCGTATAGTTTGTAAGGAAATGTGTGCCCGAGAGTCCTACCTTAAACATGTTGTGTCTGTTGTACTGTGTCCACAGCAGGAACCCTCTCCTTGCTTCAGATGGGATCACGCCCCCCTCTCAGAGCGGCAACAGTACAGCCACTAACCCCCCCGACATGTCGCGCTGGAACCCCTTTGGTGAGGACAACTTCTCCAAGCTGACCGAGGAGGAGCTGATCGACCGGGAGTTTGACAGACTGCGAGCAAGCAAGTGACCCTTTTGCATGATAGTGTTTTGTTTCTGACATCAGAGCAAGAGTCTGTTAATCATTGCAGCAGTCACAAATAAATGACAGTTTATCTATAACCAGCGCTGAGACTGCGGTTTGGTTTATTAAAGACTCTAAGAAAACAAGTTTACCGATATCTCATACCTCTACAATTTAAATCATAAGTCGCTTTTCTTCCCTGAAGTGATTCATGAAGTGAAGCGACTTCATCTCAAGGTTAAGCGGTATTTTATTAAGTTTCCATGGACTAAACTGAAAATAAATCATAACCAAATGCAGTATAATTCAATATCTACCCTTGACTTTGTGTTTAATGTTTTCAAATCTTTCTGTGGTTTGAAAACATCTTGCCTTAGTGTCGCAGATGATTCCGTTTCAGAATACTTTATTGTCCATCACATTTACATAAAATGGAAACTTGTCTTTGGTGCTGGCAGATTAAAAAAAACGTCATCTTAAAGTAACTAAGTGGCTGTCATAATATAAAGACTAAGTGGTTTGTTCTTCCTCTGGCATGAAGTTCATTTAAAAAAAACAAAAAACATCAGAGCATGACACTCGGTTGCATTAAAAAATAAACAATATAAAATGTATACATTAAAGTTATGTGATGCTGTTTGTGGCAGATGTCCTAAGAAGGATCCTTGAGGTTTGGAAAGGATCTGTGTGTGTGAGTTTTGAATGGTCACGGCTGATAGAAAAATGAAGTTGTTTTTCCCAGCCATGGGTGATCTAATCCTCTTCCTCTGGGACCTTTCCATGCAGATGAGCCAGGGGAGAGAACATCCAGCGCTGACAAGGAGCGAGCGCCGCCTGCCGCCTCCAGCGCCTCCACCCTGCTGCCAGAGGACCTGTTCGGCTCAGTCCCGTTCGTGGCCAGCGCAGGCAAGTCTTAGAGGAGTCTCTACAGAGAGGACCCAACACTGTGGAGCCACCTCCCCCGCCCTCCCCCTTCTCCTGCTCTTCTGTTCCCAGCTGACCTCCTGTCAGCAGCTCCCATGCCACACTGACCCCGCAGTGAGGCATTCACAACCAATGATTCGATTTAGTTTCGGTTGGCAGATAAGCCCTTAGCATAACATATGAGGAAAAGGTGAGTGTAGGCTCTTCTGTAAATACATTAGGAACAACAGCATGAGTGAAATGGTGAAAGCACTTTCCTTATTCACTGCAATCAGCTCTTGCCTTTTAATTCTGGTCATTTCTTAATTGCCGTGCTGTAACAAACCTTTATGCAAGTCAGCTAAAAGAAGTGGCCGGATCGAGGTACTAACACATAGGGCTCTCACTAAGAAGTATATACACTCGTGGTGAGGCGCGTAATATTACACATTTTATTTCACTTAATTCCAAACTTCCAGCTCACTGTGTCCAACAGAGAACACCGCTGCATAACATCGCTGTAACATGACGAGACCACAGAGACGTGTCAGTGTGAAGAGGGAGACACATGGCTGGTGCTTATAAGGGCTGAGTGATGAAAACATTGCAGAATAATACAAGATTTACACAATCAGTCTGCACATAACTTTAAAGCTTTTAACAAGTTCCACGATTCTTGATTTCTCATTCCATTGAGTTTTTAATGGATTTTTAATATTTTAAAATAGAACATATAGAGCAATCCTTGACACAATCCAGTGGCTTTATCTTCTAAATGAAGTTCCTTATTTGGTATTCAGCCAGTGCTGAACATGTTTTTCCTCGCAGCTGTCTTCGGCCTTACAGATTGTCTCTTTGGATGCCATTTGCTTTGATTTCCGAGGAAAATATTTTCTAAGTGGATGTTGCTCTTGGATCCAGATATTTAGTGCCAATTTTCTCTTCCGAGAATAATGATTTCAAATAACCACAACACACCATTTTACAATCTGTGTTGCAGACAGATTGAGCTCCAAGTTGTACAATCAAACCTGCAATGATCATACATCGAACTTAAAAAAGATCCTACTAGAGTGCGCTATAGGACACATGTTTGTGCCAACTCGACACAATTCAGAAAGAGAAGTAACCAAGCCCGCCCCCTAAACCTGGGGTCCTGTCTCACCAGAGCCCTCACAGATAAAGTAAGGAAGCCCTGAGTTTGTGTAACCGGGCTTCGTTCAGAGCACCATCCTCGCCCTCTGTGTGAGGAGGTTGAGCAGCAGAGCTCTGTGAATGGCTTATCTGCTGGTTTACATACGGAAGACCTAGGTCCAGCATTTTATTTATTTAACACTATTTCCCACTAAAAACCACTTGAAGCACTAAGTAAAGTAGGCTGAATCCAACCATCGTTTTGAAATGTATGACCACACCTGGCCAAGTCCTCTGTAGAGTCCAGTAATTATATTTGTCTCTTTTTTTTTATGTAGTCTTTAAGTTGTTAAGTTGTTGCAAGACTTTTTTAATTCTGTAAAAACTAAAAACCTTCACTTGTGAATGTTGTACATCCTGTTGAATCCCAAATATACTCGAACATCACTCAGCCCTGGTACTGATAAACTCCATTAAGGGAAAGGAACACTTGAACCTCCAAACGTGTGTCTATTGGCCACCTGTTTACATTTAACCACCATTATTCTCATATATACCGCACTAATACATGAATTGTTTGGACAAAGCCTCAAATGTCCATGTGTGGACTGAGCTCTTTACAGCGCAGGCCGTGTTAACATACTCGGCTCGAACTTGGCTTAACTAACCAGTCAGACTGCATGAGGTTGATCCAGACACAGATCATAGCCTTGGTATAACAATGTGAATATCACAGCGCAGTATTTCTACATATATACCTTTCGGTGGCAGCAATAAGCTTTTGTGCCTCTGTACTCTTCCTGTTCCTTAAATGTGAATAGTTTTTTTTAATAGGCAGTTCAAAAACGCTGTTTGTAATCTTTACTGATAAACCGTATCAACACTAAAACACATAGATATTTTCTAAAGGGAAATGAGAAGATTTAGTTTTCCTACAGTAAACTCATCTCGTGTCCTTAAACATGCAGGCTTAATGCAAATCCAGTGGCTACAGTTTAGAGTAGAATGAGACAAGATAATGATGCAATATAAACTTCGAAGCACTTGAATGTAGGTGTGGAAATATGTTATTGTCTTCACTTGTTACTTAAAGAATATACATTTGAATTCAAATTGGAAAACCAAAAAAAAAAAAAAGAAACCAAACAGATTGAAGGGACTTTTGTACTGAATGTAATGTTAGAAGGGTCAAATGAACCGGGAGTGATTCCTACAGGCTGGCATGAAGAGAATTGTCCTTTTTGATCAGCCTATTAGCTTCCTATGTGTGTGCCATCACAGTGCGTCAGCTGGTTATAGAGGTTGCTCTTTAAATGCAAACACACTGCCAGCAGCTGGCATAAATCAGTCCGTTTGTTATTGCTTCTCTGTCGTACAAACCAATCAGGACATGCCATAAGTGTACTGACATGTGACGTAGAGTGGTGCAGTGATTACATGTCACATCACAAGGGTCCCTCAAACAAAAAGCCATGGCAATTACTTTTGGTATATTGCTAAAAATAAGCTTTGTTGCCCACTCACATTTAAATACCCAGCACGTTTGTTTCTGCAGGATAATCTCCATGTACTAACAGCACTTTGTGATTCTTCAAGCGTAGTGCAATTGGCAGAAACAATACGTAATGCTATGAACAAACTACGTCATGGTCGCACGGCATCAGTCACATTAAGTAAGCTCACAAACACATTCAATCAAACGTTGACTTGGAGACGAGGGAAGTTGAAGTGGTAACATGCTTTTCCTGGTTTAATGACTTTGAACTGCACCAGGCTATAAGTGCCAACAAAATAAATAAACAAATAAAACAGTGGCAGCCCCATGGTAACACATGTATGTAAGAACACTTCAAATACATCCAGCAGTATGGCCAAAGTTTGTTTTGCTTTGCTGCATTCACAAAATATGATAGGGGTGTGGATTCAATCCTGACCAAGATTTGATCTCACAGAAACTGCAGGATTGCTAATAATAATGTCATAAGGCTGTCGAGCAGTCACTGGCAGCGTGACTGCATATTTAAATGTAACATTTGACTTTGCAATTACATTTTTTTCTACGGTTTTCTTTTACAGTGGAAGTCGCTTGGTTTCCATTTCTGAAAACAAAGTGCCTTTTTAATTTAATCTGACTGACGATGCTGATCACGCTTTTTCATACAACGATTACAAAATCGTTTTTTTTTTATTATCTCAGATGACATTTAGAAGAATACATCTGTAGTTTCCTAAATGTGGATAATAAAGACCTTTTTGAAGATGTCAACTTGTCACAGTATAGGCACAAAATACAATTATGAACCTGCACATTAATAATAATAGGGCCCCTTTGAGAAATAAGTAGAATCAAAGACACACACACACACACACACACACACACACACACACACACACCACTGCAATTCTTGACTCTAAAAGTGATTCTTCCTGTTCCTGATCTGAAAATGATTGATCCCATATGACATAGATCTGTTTATGTTTGAGCACCAACTGACCAACTTGTACTCTTATACAAGTCCCTTCTGTTTTATCATGCTGAACACGACTGGCTGATGGCACACGCAGTAGTGTAATGTAACTTGTGCTGATAGGAATGCTTGCTGAGTGCTGATGATATGTTTGTTAGTGCTCACTGTGCCGCTGTTATTCCACATTAGATCAGCAAGTGAGAAACCCATCTTCATGCACATTTTTGTATATAAGTCAAATATAGCTCATGTGTTTAGCTGAAGGTAAGTTTGGAGAACTGTTACTGTTCCCCTTCATGTTTCTACTCATATCACTGCCTGCTTTTATTGGGCCTTTGTGGTAAAACTTCATTTTCAGTTTTTTGTTTGTTGCTTAGTTCATTTTTCATTCAGTGAGACAGCCATACTCCGAAACATCTTGTTCATGTGTATTGGTGGATGGATCTATAGTCTATAGTGTAGTCGAACCATCAAAGCCAAAAAAAAGTGAAGGGGACGACCAGAGCCATTAACTGCACTTTAAGTTCCTGTTTTTAAAGTGTGAGGAAGTGTGAATTAATATCCCAAGATGTTTGGGTTTGAACAAGCATAGACATTGAATGTTGTTATATATATTGTTTACATTGATGTGCTTTTTATCCTCTCTGTTACGGGGTTTGCTTCCCCTTTTTATTAGCATTCTTTGTCGAGCTTTACGTCCTGATAGAAGCCCCAGAGCAGGTCACTGAAGCTCTGGATCCTCTCGAGAAGTGTTGGCTATCAGCAGCTCCTGGTTCCTCCTGCAGAAAGAATTCAACCTATAGATCAATAATTTGTCTTATACATATCTTGTTGTTCTGTATCATACTGTGAGTGTGAATGTATTTCTTTATAGAATGTTACTGATAAATAAAAAAACATTTAAAAGCAATTTTCACTTTGGTTCCTTTTGTATGGCTCTTTAAAGTATGTGAAGGTTTAAAGTCTCTCCACCACTACACCATGTGCAAGATGTTCCCTGGGTAACGTGGCTGTCTTTGTTTAATAAGTTTACAAAATGATATGTACAGTAGGGAATGTGAAGGTCAAATGTTTAAACACAAGTTCCGGGTTAAGGCATGGCAAAACTAAGCAGCATGCTCAGAGACACGGTGTCCTGCATGCTAAAGCCCTGATGGTGACAAACACATTCTGGCCGTTTCTCGATGTCGAGTAAAGCTGCTGCAGAGCCACTATTTCAAGTATACTACGTCACTCGATGACGTAGTATACTTGAAATAGTGGCTCTGAAGCAGCTCTACTCGACATTGAGAAACGGCCCCTGTGTAGTGTATTCAGCTTCAGTGTTCACTGTTTGCCTTAAAGGGGCCCTGTTGTGCTTGGTGGGATGTTCACTGTCCTGTAGTGTGGTATAGGTTTTTGTGCAAATGCTAAAATCCCAAGGTCCATGCCAGAGGGAGTTTCTCTCTCCCCCCAATACCCATTTAGTACGCAGAGGAATTCATTCTTCAAATATGTTTTTTCGAAAACAAGAACATTTGAGATGATAACATGCTTTTATTTAATAAAATAGGCAGAGCAGCTTTTTATAATAATAATAAGATACCCGCGGTAAACATTGTGCTTCAAAATAAATAAAGTGTAATGAGTTGTTTTTCTAATGCACTGTATAGTGACATGAATATGTGGTACATTTGTTGCTAATTGATATTTTTATACATTTCATATAATCCTGTTCCTTAAACATAAACAGAGCGACATTCAATTTGTGAGAAACAGCTCAACCACCTTACATTTAATTATCTATTTTAATTATTAAATTATATTTATTTATTTATTATATAATGTATGACCTTCAATTGATTGGTCTAAAAAGGTAAATGCTCCTCGGTACATTCAAAACATTTAACACACATCTTTAAAATGACTACGTGATTTCCCCTCGTTTGTCTGTTTTGCGTTCAAACACAGCAGCTTTAACCGTCAGCAGGGGAGGAAGACATGTACTATACATTCAATATTTATTTTGTTGTGTTTTTGTAAATTGTGTTTTTATTTTTTTATCACTTATTTTATTTTATGATTATTCGGTAAATCTATAAAATGTAAAAAAGTAAATCACTTTTTTTACCTGACCCTCAGACCAACACACTCAGGTATTTAACGAGACACTTTTTCGATGATTGGACACAAAAGAGAGAAAACAGCAGATGTAATATTTAGGAAGCCAAGACACAGTAAGTTTAACAATTCCTGTTTACAAATGAGATAAAACAACTGGAAAGAAATCTGTTAGTAATTCAGCATCTCGCCTTATTTCCTCTAACACTTAAAGCCAGTGATGTTATCATATTAGCAGTTAGCCTCTATTAGCAGCTTGTTCCAGTTTCATTTTTTGGTTGAGTCACAAAGGCTTGTAAATGTTGACCTCTGCAGCTTTATCAAATAAATCTGGGTTTAGTGTTCGATGTTAGGGGAAGACTTCTCTAAGCCCCTGCTGTCGGACATCTCAAACACATTTTATCCTCCATCAGACAAGAGCACAGAATCCTGCATGTTTTCCCCACTTATTTGTATCTATTAAGAGATCAGATGCAGCGTGTAATCCTTCAGCTTTCCATCAAAAAGAACAACGACCAAGCAAATCTCCTGATGAAAGATGTTTCTATTGTTGTCACTCAGAAGTGAGTTCTAATCTGGGAGCAGTAGGGGGGAGCGGGCAGATGCAGAGCCCCCCCCCCCCCATGTTTTGTGCATTAATATTACTTTTCATCTTTTATTGTTGAGAGTTTTACAACAAAGCTGTTTGTAATCTGTCATAACGTCCTGCCAGCTTTGGGTGGTTGAAGACACGGAGAGGTTTCCATTCTCGTGCTCCCAGCAGGGGGTCCCTTCTCTGCTTTCTAATATAGACTTTCCACTGATAAGGAACAATAAATTGGCTCTTTGTGTATAGCACAATTTATTTTCAATATAATTGGAGACTATCCACTCGCTAATTAGGCTTAGTCTCAAATGTCGTTATGCAAATCTCTTGGACATACATTTAGAAGTAAGGAGTAGTACTTGCAAAAAAAGTGTTATTCATCCCTAACTTTAGAGGGAAGTGACAGCTTGAATCTTTTCAACAAAAGATTTATATTTGAAAGCAATTTTGTGCATCTTGAAAAGACGACTGCCACATTTCTAAAGCCTGTAAGCCTCCTCTTCTTATTGCAGGGTTAGAGTAGAGAAGTCAGAGCAGCTTTTACGACATATTGAGTTGTGCAATTTCTCCATCGCTGCTCCTTCTGCTTCAATATTGGACAAACTGTTGGGATTTGTATTTGTGGACTTCCAAACCAAGTAATCAAGATTTCAGTAATGCCTCATACACAGAGGTCAAAGGAGCCATAAGGCATTCTTAGGGAAATGAGAAAGTGTCCTTCTGGCAGCAAGATTCTCCTTCTTTCACCAGTTATTTAAAACATCAGATTTAAAAATATACAGAAGAGTCTGAGGTTAAAACTTAATCTGCACATTCAAGAGAATATTCTAAATGCTGAAAGGCTGGTCGCATGTTTAACTCTTACATGTGTGTCTGCTTTATGCAGGTGCAGATGGGACAAACTCTGAGCCGACCAATGAGGAGGTCAACGTTCTTGCCCTCATCTCAACCCCAGAGGATCTGCAACCAGTAGCGGCTAAGGAGCACAAAGTGAGCAGAAAGAGCCACTGCGTCCCAGGTGAAGAGTCCGACAGTGACTTTGAATCCGACCCTCCTTCCCCAAAGAGCAGTGAGGAAGAGGAGCCGGAGGAGGAAGAAGGCCTGAATAGTGAACATGGTGAAGACAATGAGCCAGAGAACTTAGGGCAGAGGCCTCTGTTGATGGACTCTGAAGAAGAGGGAGAGGAAGATGAAGACATGCACAGCTCCGACTCAGACTTTGACCCCAGCAGGGTCAGGGGCCACTCAAAGAACGCTCTGGCCAGTAAAGCAGCTGTAGTGACCCCCAGGAGTTCTCCGGAGAGTCCTGCCATGACTCTGATTAGCCCTCTGGAGTCTCCGAACGGGGTGAGAGCTGCTCCAGCTGAAGACTCTGTGGATGTGTTTGGTTCTGTCCCCTTCCTTGGAGGAACCTCGCCTGTCGGACCAACAGAGAACTCAGACATCTTTGCTCAAGCCCCTTTCAGGCAAGTTAGCGACGAGCAGCTAACAAGGGACGACTTTGATGTTTTTACCAAAGCGCCATTCAACCGGAACCTGTCCAAGTCGGGCCAGAGCGGCAGTGATGTATCCACAGGCCAGACGCTCTCCATTTCCCCTGAGCCCATTGACATTTTTGGCTTCTCTCCCTTTGAGCCAGGTGCCATCGCCCCGTTCCCCACAACCTCCAGAAGCGCAGAAGATATCTTCCATTCGTCTTTCGAGGAGTCGGCCAGCCCTCAGCAGCAGAGGCTAAAGCAGCGCAGCCTCCAGAAGCTGTCGTCTCGACAGAGGAAAAACAAGCAGGAAATCACAACAGGCGGCAGCATCGGAAAACGCCACCACGGTACGCCAACCGGAGGTCGCAAGAGCAACAAGTCGACCTACCGCACACCTGAGAGAGTCCGCAGACACAAGAAGGTCGGCCGCAGAGACTCTCAGAGCAGCAACGAGTTCCTCAGCACCTCCGACTCTAAAGAGAACATCAGCGTTGATATAACCATGGCCGAGGGGACAGACAAAGGAGCTTCTCTCCCAGTAGACGAGGTTCTTCTGGACCCTTTTGGAGCCAAGCCTTTCCATCCGCAGGACGGCAGTCGGCACAGCCAGTATCAAGGACTCGCTGACAGCACAAGCGACATGGGCCCAGCCAATAGCAAGTCCTGGTCTGGCTCACTTCCCGACGACGAAGACAGCAGCATGGATGACTTCGGGGCGGTACCCTTCACAGAAATGGTTGTCCACAGTGGACCTGAGGAGGAACCGCCCTCACAGCCGGGGGACCTCGACCCGTTCGGGGCTGCACCTTTTCCAACGAAGGAGTGACTTCCTGTTCTGCCAGGGGCTGTTAAATAACACCAGAGCACTTTTTCTTTCTTTCTTTCTTGCGAATATCTTCAATCAACCATGAAACGACAAGTTAACAAATGCATCTTTTTTTAAAAGAACATTATAATGCATCTCTATTTGAATAACATCAATCCTGTGGAGTGCGAGTGACGGTGCCACATATCTTTCAGCTGTTCCCGCTGAGAGCCTTTCATGCTGCATCTTAACGCTTGTGAAGACGTTTGAAGCGGAGCAGAAAACCTTCTCGGAAGTCCCACTGTGATTATAAGCTTAACGTTCGACTCGCTGCAAAAAGCTCTTTATGGCTTGCCTTCTCATCTACCAATATTATTTTTTAGCACCTCGAAGCCTTACCTGAGCTAGCTAGGCTCTGCCTTGCCACACAGTCCCTCGGAAACCACGGCACAGACGTTGGCCTTTTTTGTCGCTGAGATTCTTCGGGAATTGACCTTAACCACTTTGTTTTATTCTTATTAGATCTTTCTCTATGCATCATTTAACTCTAGTCTTCACACAGCAATGTGAAGCTGTCATCTTTGTTGCATTACACTTTCTAGAGGGGATCACACTTTATTGTACTTCCCTAAAATGCTAATTGAATCAGGTATACATTTTGGCTCTTAACTGTTTTATCCTTTTTAACCGTAAACTTTGAGGTAAGTAATGTTAATTTTTAATTTGTATTCTATAACTCAACATATTTTGTTAGAAATAAGGAATTAATAAAACACAAACACATTAGATCACTGTTCTTAGAACCCTTTTAAAATCCCACAAGGTGTAGGCTACCTCCATTTTCTCAGAAAGTGCTTCTAACATTGGAACCCATAACGTTTTCATTCAAATCCACGCTCAAGGATGAAAACATAAGAAAAGACCAACAATGTGTAAATCTGAGTGGAACACTTTCTGAATTCCTGTCTGTGGTTCTCAAACCCAAGCTCATTGCTTCTTACTGAAGCCTTGTCAAGATTGATACCTATCTGTAGATCTACAGTCAAGAGACCCTTAGCTTAGCTTAGCATAAACACTGGTAAAAGTGAAAATCGCTAGCCTGGCTTTGACCAACTGTACCAAAATGTGCTTACCAACACATATAAAGTGTAACAATAAGTACTACAAGTTTGTGGGTTTTTAATATATGTTTACAGGAAGTTATGTATAACACTATTTCTTGAACTGGAGCAGTGACGTCCTCGGGTCCCAGGGGTTTCCGTGAAACCTCAAGGTGACGAAAAGACTAAAGACAAGTGATGGTAGGCAGACTGAGCTACCTTGGAGCCAGGCTAGCTTTTTCCCATAACACTCTTTATGCTAAGCTAACCTGCTAATGCTTTCTATTGAAAGCATAGATATGTGTGGCATCAATCTCTCAGCAAAAAAGATATCATTTTATATAAATATATTTTAATTCCAGCAGCAGATAAATACAAATGTTGTGCAGCAGAACACTGTGTGCTGAGTTGAGTATAGACATGACTTTAGTCAACTAATTTGTCGTATTTGTATTTTTTCATGCAGGTTGCATTCATTCTAGCAAACGTATGAGCACCACTCTTGTATTCACAAGTTTTAAAATGTTTGCTTTTCAATCATTCTTTCTGAAAAACACAGTTGTATAGATCTGTCCATAACATGAACTAATTGAGGACTGCCAGAGAAAGAGCAATGGGGTTTCAGGCATTAGCTACAAGGCCATCATTTGTCTTAAAGATTATATATTTTGGTCTTTTCATGTTATTTGTTCAATATAACAAATAATAATGCATGTCTTTCCACAAAATATCAATTGGCGTATTCACAAAGAGAAATACATTAAAACCCAATGAGATAACTGTAATGGGTCATTTGTACTTAATGC
This sequence comes from Gobionotothen gibberifrons, assembly GCA_943591055.1. Classification (NCBI taxonomy): domain Eukaryota; kingdom Metazoa; phylum Chordata; class Actinopteri; order Perciformes; family Nototheniidae; genus Gobionotothen; species Gobionotothen gibberifrons. Next base: position 778,392 of record CALSBZ010046642.1, read on the forward strand.
ACTTGTCGGCGCTGAATTATTCCATTATCTTGTTCTGTGTGCTCTAACACTGATTTACCTTCACAACCATTGAATTAAACCTGCAGGTCGCCATGTTTGACCAGTGGAACCATTTGATACAACTACTTTCCAGCTTTGATTTTTTTCACAAGGGTATCTCTGATATTGTATTTATCATCCTTTACTGCGGTTTGATGCAATAAAAAAACGAGTCATCTCAGTGAGGCTGGAAGTGGATGCTTTAAAGAAGAATATTAAACAAAGCGGTTTTACACTTAACATTTTATTTAGAGTCAAGTTCAGCAGTTCGATATGAAAAGTCAAAATACTAAATGTCTTCTGCTACAAAAGGAGTCTAAGGGCTTTTCAAAGACAAAATGTTCCAGAGAAACCATAACACACAGAGCAGGTCCATAATGAATAATTTAAATACATAACACAAGAGGACATTTCCTCCATCGTAAACTTAAAAACATTAACTATCACACACAAATGACTTTAATTCCAAATTAGATTGCTAACACTTAACTGGACACCTATAGTAATTACATGCCATATTTCAGACATTAAGACTCAAGCTGACACGTTTGTGAGAACTTAAACATTTGTATTTTAGAAATTTGAAGCATTTCTGTCAAGGTGTCTTATCCAACATTTGCTGAATGTTGGAATCCATCCAATTTGACAACATTGCACAGTACCTTGAACCAGCCAGATAAAAGGTTATTGTGTCAGTTGGTAATGTCAGTGCAGGCAGAAAAAACATTTTGCAAAAACAAACTATTTAAATGACAAATGTACAAGGGCTAACAATGCTGCAAATGGTAGATTAAAGTTGCAATATGAACTGCAATGCATGTGGATACAGATATTTAACATTTAAAATCAGTGCTTGAATATTAAAAAACAAATCTATCAAAAAAAAAACTCAAATAAAAATGTCCAACTTCTGTAGAAAGCATTATTTTAAACTTTATGGAAGTGTATTTAAGTCTTTTAGTTCACGTGCACATACAGTTGGGTCTCTGGCGTGCCTACAAACCCAACAACTGAATTAAGACAGCCCAATCAAGTCCTCAAAGTCCTCCTTTAAAAGGCTCCTGGCCTAAAGTCTCTATCAGAACCTGGAGGCAGAGCTCTGTTTAACGGCCCAAATGTACCACTCCATTTGAATAGGCCTCGGCTCTCTTTGCGTGGGGGTGTATAATAATAAAATAAAGATGTGAGGGAGAAATGTTAGAATAAAACAATACTTGTATCTGGTACTGTAGGTGATTTGATATTCTGCTCATTTGTTCAATACACTGGGATTTAACACTTTAAGATAACATTGAAGTTGTCAGTTTAATAATTAAGGCTGTGCAGTCCAACACATAACATAAATAATGTAAATCCAGACACCAGGTACTGACACACCTGCAGTTTATGATAGTTTGTAGTAGCTGTACAAAGAGTCAGTATACGTCACAGTCCTGGGACTCGAACAGTAGAATGTCTCACACAGTGGTGAGAAACACAGCTAATGCACACACTGAAGGAGAAAATGAATACACTCTGAATGTAACTCAAACTGATGAAGATAACACAAGTCTTTGGTTTTCTAACTAAACATGAATGAATTACTAGTTAGTTTGATAACTTACTGAAACAGCCAGAACAAGCTGTTTTAGAAGCATCATCACTAAATGGAAATCAGAATGGGTTGTTTTGGGGGCGCAGAATGCTTTTCATATTCTCACAAATCTTTAAAAACAGGTGATTCATTTTAAAAGTTGGGCAGAAATGTACATTTTATTTTATTATTTTATTAACAGGCACTTAAACACCTCTTATAGAAAATGCTACTTAACCTTAACTTGCAACCTTAATGATTTAAAGCTGCTTTTTAGGTTGTGTGAAATTGCGGTGCAAAGGAGTTTTGTAGTTTGACGCACGGTCTGGTGGTGATAGTGGTAAGAATGAGTTAGAGCTGCTGTGACTGTTCAGCTACACACAGAGGTCCTGTGAACACACACTGAACACATGATCCCTTCCATCCTTAAGGGAGCCCCTCTGGTGTTTCCTCCACAGGCAGGGGGCCCACACCCTTACAGGTGAGAGTGTGTGCGTCTGTGAGGAGATGGACTGGAGGTCTGTCCCTGGTGTCCCCTGCTTTCACCTCAACATGCTGGAATACTCTGCAGCCGTTCACCAGCTGAAGGAAAGAAATGGTTTGATTGGTTGAACAATAAAATGATCATAGTATATTTCCATAATGCATAGAATTTAAAACTGTTACAGCGAATAACAAGTAAGTGGTTTTCCAGACATTTAGACTTAATGTCTGTCGTTTTTTAAAAATATTTTCGACATACTATACTATGTCGCGTTTTCTGATACTTAGACATGTTTTTTTTACATAATTACGACAGTAAATTATATTGAAGATAATCTTTGGAAAACCGTCATTGTAGATTATGTCAAAACTATCAAAGAAACATCTAAGCATGTCGACGATATAACAAAAAACATCTTAATATCAAACAAAACGTCATAATATGGTTTGTTAAGAATACCTGAAATGTACTGATATATTCGACATACTATGATGTTTTTTCATATTTTGGACATATTATACTAAATCGTTTTTTCTGATATTTTTGACACTATAGAATAGACTATACCATGTCGTGTTTTCTGATACTGAGACATACGTTTTTTTTTTTACATAATTACGACATAGTAAATTATGTCGAAGATAATCTTTGGAAAAGTGTCATAGTAGATTATGTCAAACCTATCAAAGAAACATCTAAGCATGTGAAGAAAACGTCATAATATAGTTTGTCAAGAATACCTGAAAGAAATAGTACAATGTGTCCAAATTATGATAAAAACGACATTGTATGGTATGTTGAAAATGTGCACGTGTGCAGACAAAATCCCTCAAAAGTCCCTGCAGCTGTTGAGCTGACTGACAGCTGACTGAAAGTCAATCCCGCGGGGATCAGCTGTTGCTTTCCTTGCAAACGCCCGCCGCTTAATGTGATGCTCAAGAGGAACGGACATCTCATTTCTCTTTGCAGAGATTCGTAGGCGCAAGTTAAAGAGACGTGGATGTGATTTAAGAGGCGTGGCATGTACCCGTCATGTTAGTGAGGTCTGGAGCTGCAGCGTTCACAATCAGCTGCAGCTGTCTAATGGATGTTGTGTGAGACCTGGAAAGACTGTTACTGAAGATAAATGCATGGGCACGTTTTTTCTTTAATCATAAGGTCATAGTATAGTTTTACAAAACTTTGAAGGTAGAGTACATTATTAGAAAATTAATAGAATAGTAAGTCAAAAAATATATTTATAAAAAAGTCATAGAATACTATATCAAATGAGACAGAGTATAGTATGCCGTTAAAAAAAAGTTCTAATACCTTTATACTAATAGTATAGTGTTTCCAAAAAATGCTCTTGCCATTCTGACCCAGAATCGTGTCCGCAGGGAATATATGACTCGTATACTTTTAAAGACCAAGTGGATATACAAAAACAATACTTAAAAGGTCATAGAAATGCTTACAGTTAGACATAGTCGGATATCCCATGGTGCACAGCAGCATCCTAGTCGTGGTGGGGGGCGTTGGGGCAGGGCACGCTGTGTCTGTACGCCATGATGAAACATGACGACTGGTGCCACCAGTAGAACATCAGCACCAGCAGCAGGTGCCACACCTGGTGGCTGGAGCCCAGGTAGTTGAGCTGACCTGCAGCAACATCACAGACAAAAGGAATCAGCAACAAAACTACATTCTTAGCATTTGTCTTTATTATTCTCATACTGCCTGTGCTGAGCACCTCTTTTCACCCTCTGTCTGAAACCAGAGCCCAGTCTGCTCTGATTGGTTAGCTGG
>CALSBZ010046642.1:795828-808552 GCA_943591055.1 Gobionotothen gibberifrons
CACACACACACACACACACACACACACACACACACACTCAATCTCTGACATGGGACCTTTAAATCTTGGGTGGGGTGTAAATATATAAATAAAACAAATTATTCAACTGAAACACAGAGCACAATCTTGCCAGCCCTCTAAAAGTAGCTAGCAGCTCTAGCTACACAAGTTGCAAAATCTAGCAACACATTTGTCAACTTGGCAACACTGACAGCCCGTCTCTCGGCCTCTCTCCAAAGTCACTTCCCCCTTATCATTGTGTAAGTACTTAAACAACTTACATGGCTTTCATGCTGTAATGCTAGCATGTTGTCATGCTAGTAGCTTCTGGAAGACTGGTGATGTGCAATGAGTGCACACAGCCCATCCAATCATTTTGTCTTGGCTGCAGGAATTGATTGAATGAACTTGCTTAAGACACGAGACACGAGACAGCAACAGATAAGTGTGTTTTATTTATTTTTTAAGAAAATTGGATTCGTTAATTGTTGCCCGAATGTAAAGAGTAGACTATTTGCAGTTAAAATCTTTCTTGACATACAATACATATTCTGGGTTTTCCCTTTCCTGTGTTGTGTCATATAGTATTTTGTGCTGGTAAATGGGATGCTTCGATGCGAATCCTTTGCCTTCTTCCATAACATAGTGACATCACTATGGAACGCTCTATTGGCTTGTACTCCAACAGATTGTACGCTAAGGTGCAGGACATTTCATATAAACCTGACAGTTAGTTGTTCAAAAGGAAAATGTTCATCAGAGAGTTCCATGGTGTTGCCTTTTAAGCCATGGAAACAGAACGTAGTACATTCATACAGAGGACACGACGCCTCTCACATGCACTGTGGTCGTTCATTAAAAAAACCTCCCCGTCTCCTGCCCCACCACCTTCTTCCTGAGTCTTCACCGATTCACAATGACAATCTGTCGTTGTGCCTTTTTTTATCTTCTCAATCCTTGCCTTTGCTTCCTGTCCTCCATTTTTCTGTCAGACTTAACATGTGCCTCAATGTCATTGTGCATTAAGCGGCGTGTAATGGGACATGAAATTAAACTGAATTAAACGTAATCTCTGAATGTTACTTGTAAAAAGCAGGAGATGATTTGTGTTTTGGCCGTTTCTACAGTGTTGAAATATCACAATGTTTTCATGGGGTGCGTCTTTCAATGAAATGTGCAATAAAACAGCACTACATTACATCTTAATTGAGGGTGCCTACTGTCTTGGCAAGTGAAAGTCTCTCCTTTCTAAACAATGTGCTGTTCGAGTGGTTTAAATAGAGATGGACAGATAGCCCCCAGGCCACCAATGTCCTTTGGGATCGTCAGGGTCGTCAAAGGAACACAAGGCTATGCTGGTGTGCTTCTCCCTGAGTCTTGCACTTAAATGGCTCATTACGTTAGAGTAAAAAACATTATATGTTATACCTCTTCTCACTTATGTTAAACAAATGCTAAATTGACTATATGCTACTGCACAGAGGAGAAATTAACAATGCATGACACGTTTCCCATTGAATCCATCCTCAGGCCCCTCTCTCTACGTGAACCTCAGCTTCCACCATTTCCTCTCCCACCTGCCCCAGAATGGTAAACAACTTCGATAAAACCTCACATCTCGGGGCTAGAATCTGTATTTTTCTCTCAAAACCCTAAACACAAAGCTCTCAGGCATCACAGGCTTCAAAAGCAGGGCCCGCCAAATGTTAGCCCGCCTGTCGTGCCAAGACTAGACAGGCCCTTTGCAAAGCTAACACGGCCTCGCGGCGGCTTGTGCTCGTCAGTGGCCGGCTGGTCTCATTGGCTTTATTTATAGTCGGCGCCACAAGACATCTGCTGGAGACGAGACTCTGTCCTCTGTGTCCACACAGCACTGCACAGAGGGAGCTTGTCAACGCTTTTTCGAAAGGCAAAGTGTTTGCGAGGACCTCGGTCAGAGGAGGGGAGAGACGGCTGCAACCTTCCTCTAATAGGACGGGTGTCCCCTTCGATTGCTTTCTCCGCAGCTCTGATTAACGAGACCGGAAGACAGAGGGAGGCTTCACAGTTTGTCGTGTCTCGTGTGTTAGCCGATGTTTACTTGATCTGAGAGCTGTTGTTTGTTTGGTGTGTTCAGTCTGGTCGTCGCTCGCCACTATTTTGGGACCCTGACACTTGGATGCAGCTCGTCTGATGCGGCCTCGCCTTTTCCTCCCCCCCTCCTCCGTGTCACACAGAGTTTTTCACTCTCCCCCATCCTCTCCGCTTCACATTGAGGACGTCTGGATGTCTCTGGCTGACCGTGCTTTAGGCCTTGACACAAAGTGTCGGGGACAGCTCTTTGCTCTTCCCACAGAGCGGGGGGTGAAGTCAGACTGCCACAGAGGGAGAGAGTGTGAAAATACTCTGTTCACATGTTCCTGAAGAGAAGCAACCTGAGAAAGCCGACATTACAAGAAGAGGGTAAAAATACCAGAAATCATAACAAATCTGGTTCATCTGTCCTACAGACCGTTGCACATATAATATTTCAAGTCAAAAGTAGTACGTGTTTGCTGTGTTGCATTGTAATAAAGTAGTTGTACTTATGTTCCTTTTTAAATTGGTATTTTCACATTGATCCTGTAAGATACGTTTGTTGTTTTTACATTGTTTTACATTACCAATTGTGTTTGTTGACTTGTGAAGCCCTCTGAGACAAATAGGATTTGTGATTTTGGGCTACATAAATAAACTTGACTTGACTTGTACACGGTTAAAATATTTATTTAATGAAACACGTTTAGCCCTGTTTTAACCCAGATTAAGGCATCCCTAAATCACAAAAGAAATCCGCCATGAAGAGGAATCTCATTGGTCTTTCTGCTCTGAAACCTCGATAGGTGCCCTGAGGAGCCCCTTCACTAAGTTCTCCCATCAGGGCTCATTCACGACACTCAGACCCTTTCCTGTAGTGTGTTTTACAGGTTTCTGTGCACGTACATGGTCTTCAAAGGCTTGAATCCCAAAGTTCATGCAAAAGGAAGTTTCTCTCCCACACCCCCCTCTGCCTGAAACGTCTCTATTGGACTCCTTTGATTTTTTTCCGTAATATAGTGACATCACTCTGTAACACTCGCGTTTCTATTGGCTAGCACTTCAACACATTGTATGTGATAAGCTAAGAGGTGGGGCTCTAAATGGTTGACCAATCACAACAGAGCCGGCCAGCTAACCAATCAGAGCAGACTGGGCTCTGGTTTCAGACAGAGGGTGAAAAGAGGTGCTGCAGAATAATGTATGAGTATGAGAATAATAAAGATCTGTTTGAACATTAAAGCATGGAGACATGTCACAGTAGAGACACTACATACAAATATGAACCAGAAAATTAGCATGACTGTGTTTCTTATGTTATAAACAAGGTGACTGGATTGTTATTAAGGAAGGGCCAAATAATGAACATGTAAATCTAAAAAATACTTATTGGTATCAAATTATTGACCACGTTCAATATTTAAGTGTTTACAATTGTATTGTTTAAGATAATCCTGACAATTATTCTTATTGTTTCGGAATGCCTTATTTAATTGGACATTTTCTGTTGGTTTCCGCATGGACTACAAATGAGCTGCTGTGCCAACAGTGAATCATTCACATTGATGTTTCCCAAAATGTCCATGTTGATAAATGGGTATTGTCCACATGAATAGCCAAATATTTAACGGATAAAATATAAACCAAGCTGCTATTAGGCAAGACACATCAAACGATACCAAACCGTTTTTCTGCTCAGAAGCCATATGTAGGAAAAAAAAAGAAGTAAAACTCAAATTTCGCATCAACAAATGTTCCATCACTAATGTCTTGTAGCATCTGGGTCACTGAGCTCTTTCTGGAAATGAAGTGGTTTTCATGCTTTAGTCTTTTAGTATTTTTTTTGTTGGAAAGTTTAAGCTGTATAACAATATTGAAAAGCATTGGTCTTAATCTCCAGGCTTCCTTTTACTTTTTTTATTGTTTAAGTCTTAGAAGATACATCTGGTTCCCTATCTTGTAATTCCTGCCAGGATGCCAAAGAAAAGCGAAAACAATGTTGACATGGATGGAGGGATTAAGGAGGGCAGGGTGGTTGTTTTATGGGGCATTTAGCTGCTGCTGCTGGGAATGAGATGAATGCCTCAACGACTGCTGCGACGTGTTGCACTTTTCTGCAGCTGGCAGAAACTTCCACGGTAATCCTTAATGGATCAGAAATTGTAAGTCCATCCTCATCACTCAGACAATTTAAGCTTTTTGACACAAAGAGTATGTAGGCAGGGTACTTTATTATTTATTTGATTTTCAGAACAAAACCAAAATAAGCCCTTTAATACACAATTGACTGTACTGTAGATTAGACCTGCATATGCGCTGTTGTATTCATCCTCTTTCTGCAGGGTTACATGGGCTGCAGATTGCTTTTCTTGAGTTTTCCAAAGAAGATTTAGATTTTAAAGAATATGTAATTATGGATTTTTCAAAACCTAAAAATACCTTTTTTGGGTGATTGTCTTGTCTCCTCTAAAGCAACAACTTGTTTCAGGTTGGAGCCCTGTAGTCCTGCAGGTCAAATATGTTTAACTTTAAAAGGGCAATGCTTTTCAACGTTTTCCTTTTCCCGTATAGTGTGTTATATAGGTTTCTGTGCATGTAAATGGTCTGCAAAGGCTAACATCCCAATGTTCACCCCAGAGGGAGCACGAATGCCTCGATCAGACTCCTTTGTTTACCTACAGAACATAGTGGCATCACTATACTCGCACTTGCTATTCTATAAGCATTTTACCAATCACAACAGAGCTGGCCAGCTAACCAATCAGAGCAGACATATAGTTCTGGGTTCAGACAGAGGGTGAAAAGAGGTGCTGCGGCACAGGCAGTATGATCAAAAATAAATTACTTTTTGAACATTAAAGAACATGTCACAGTAGAGGTATGAACATGAACATGTGCATGATATGTCCTGTGAGATACCGCATGTGTAGATTTCTGATATGACGAACTGCTGACATTATCTTGAAATGACAGAACTTATATATTTGCCGTCTACTACCTAATTTTCAGTCAGAAATAAACTTTGAAATAACATTAAAGGCACTGTTATTAACTCTGGCCCATACAGACCAATTTAGCATTTAATATTGTTTTGCCAACTTGAGTATAATTTTTTATCTGACTTCTATTGCTCTTATACATTTGCACAACGGTTATTTACAGCTTTCTTCCTCTACAATTTGTTTAATCTCATGTACTACTTTATTTTTGACAATGGGCAGAAAAAGTCACCCAAGTGATTTAAAATAGGAGTACCTGAGTCCCCCATATTTTATTATATAATGTAATACTTTTACAGGAAACAAGGTGTATAGGACATAAAAACAACACTTTAATACTGTGAGATTTGATATCTGTTTATAGACAAAAATCAAGTAATTTGATAAATGATGTTCAGTTGATTTATACTCCAAGTGGTGTGGAGAAATTGTATTTATATCATTGCTAGAAAGCAGGAAATAATAGAATTTCTTTTATTTGCAGAACATTTTTAAGGTTGTATAATCAGAAAAATGACCTCAGCTTTTTTTTTTTTAAATGATCTGCACTCATCTGATAGACACAGTGTATGTTAGCATGCAGGACTTAAGTCAGTCTCATATATACAGATTTAGTTGATGCAATGACTCAAAAGTTCAAATCAATGAAGTTGAGCTGCTGTTGGAAATCCCAAGTGATCATGATGTTTCTCAGATGTCAGGCTGCAGTTCAGTGAGCGTCCTGTAGAGGTCACTCTGTCCCTGCTGAGGACATCAGGCGACAGCAGAGCAGCAGAAGGACTTCAGGAAAAACATCCTTAAAGTGAGGAGTCTAATCTGTCGCTGCCGAGGAAACACAGTATGTGGCCACGAAGGATATCATGATAAATATTATCGTCATTGAATTAAAATTACAACGTAAATCTGCTCATTTCTCTATTATGCAATATTATTAATTAAATATATCTCTTGATCACAGAGAAAATGTATCATGAGCATAGCTGTAAATGTGCACATATGTTAAAGAGATTTATTTTTAAAATGGCATAGGTTAAATAAAAGATTGACAATTAAAAACAAGCATCTCGACCACCTTACAAGTCAAGCTCGTACTTTACAGCATGAGTAATTGCAATTTTATTTTTCATTTATTTCTATGTATGGTTTTTGTGTGTGTATTTATATTATTTTCTAAATGAATAATTAATTTATCACGAGCAAGCATTTATAAATGTGTATATATGTTAGAAGAACGTTTTATTAAAAATGTTTTTTCTTTGTACTTAAACATATTGTATACAGGGGTTGAATAAAAGATGACAATGAAAAACAAGCAAATATTTAAAAGCATTTTAGCCACCCTACAAGTCAAGCTTATATTTCTAAAGCATGAGTAATTGCAATTGTATTTATTATTATTATTTTGTAATGGTTTGATGTGGTATTTTGTGTTTCCTTAAAGCGTGTGTTGCCTTTACTTAGCAGTAGGGCCAAAATAAAGAGAAAGACAAATTGAATTAATTGTGACAAAGACATCAAATCTTTTTTATATATAAAAAAGCTACAGGTAAAGCAAATAATCCCAAAACCCTTCCAATGCAGGAATACATGTCTGAATGAGCAGACAGTATGGTGACCTGCAGTCAATGACACACACAGTTGTTACTTGCTGTTTCACTGTGTGGCTACAACAAAGACTCCCAGCTGCAGAGCAATGAATCTGAAGGCAGCAGGTGGCGCTATGGTATCTCTGTTTGGGTCCTCCATAGAGACATCAACTCCGAGCTCCAGTGTGTGAGACCCCCAGACTGGCTCCTGCATCAGGCCAATAATAAATAACACAGCAAGTGGGGGCTGTTTCAACTGGTATGATTTATTAAAAGTTAGTGCATTAGATCAGGGCAATAATTGAAGTTATGATTAAGGAAATGACAGGATTGGGACCCGTGGATGATGAAAAATGGATGGACAGACTAGTAGATAGATCTCGTTTGATAAATAATTCACAGTTGGATTGAACCAGATTGAGGAACAAGCTTTTTGTACCAGGAAGCTCTTTGGCTGGTGGCATGATGCTCTGAGGATCATCATTGTCATCATATGCAATCCAGTATTAAGATGGATGCTGCCTGATCCCATCAAGATAATGGGTTTCATGTCTCCTGGCGTTAGGAGGGGGGTGTACGGTGGGACGGAGAAGATCTCTGCAGCTGATTTCTTTTGTTTCCTCTGCTCTTCTCTGCAGGCATGTCGTCGACCCTGTGAGTCTACAGCACATGCCGCCACGCAGGGAGAATTACAGAGCGCCCCAACGCAGAATAAATACCTCAGAAGTTAAGGATGCGTCCTCAGGTTGGAGCGGGGAGGAGATTTCAGGATCCCAGCCAGCCAGGACCAAAGGGAGACACTTTGTTCACAGCAGAAGGGTTGTTCTGTATCTGTGATGAAGAGAAAGACAGAGACAGAAAAAGAGGGAGAAAGGGGGGAGGTTAGCTTTCAGCCTGTCATCGCAGGAGAGGTCACGCTGGATCTGTTCCAGGCTGCGTTACATACCAAATACATCCGTCATCATTTACAAATGAGTGGGTCATATCTGAACAAATTATTGTTCCTTATTCCATGCAGGATGTAAACTTAGTTAACATTAAGCGATGTCAATAAGTCCAATTAATTCAATATTGTACCTATTTCTTTTGTTTGTTTCTGATTCAATCTTCTTACAGCATTTGGCTCCAGGTGTTTAAATACAATGTGATAATGTAAATGACTACATTAGAAGTTAAAGTAAATAAGTACAATTACTGAAGTATTAGAAAAAAGTTGCACAATAACAAATATATAAATTTAACTTTAATAATTCCCTCTGATGCAGTGAGAATGTTCCAGCTTTTAGCCAAACAATTCTTACCACAGGGTCTTTATTCTTTCCCAGAAAATATTGTCTTCCCAGTGGCTCATGCACACATGACCTGTGATTTTAGTCATGTGATCACAAGTGGTCCCACAACAGGTATAGCATGAGCAACACATCCTCTAATCTTTACAACCAGAAAAGCTATTTCTACCCTCTAACATGACCCACAGGACATCCGGGGCAGGAGAACCTGTGCTCATAACTAAACATAGTGGACCCAATTTTAAACATGTGGTAATGTCGTGACATATTTAGTGTTTGCAGGGTTCCTGCAGGTTTCACCAACTCAAATTTGAGACTTTTTAAGACCTTTTTAAGACCACTTTGAATAGAATTTAAGACCTATTTCACGGCAAGAAAGTATGACGGAAAATTGCTATGAAAGAAGAAATACGTCCCATTATTACTTTCAAAGTAAATGTATTCATGTTCATCATAAGAACAATAACTGAACATAACAGCACACAGAACTGTGTTAGCCAAAATCCAGAAAAAAAAACTGCCTAACCGTGAAAGTGTGTGTGCGGGTGCGTGTGTGCGTGTATCTGTGTATGTATGTGTGACAAGAGCTATCTTCTGAGCTCTGCTGCCTTTGCTACAATCTTTCATCGTTGCTGTTGTAGGATTGGTGTTTAGCTACGGTATTTAGCGTCCACAGCACCTCCACTTTTAGGGTTGACGTAGACCCAAACGTCGCCCGGAGGCAGTGGTCGCGTTAACCGAATATTTTCCGTCTATGACGGATTTTTTTTAACAATGACGGAAAAATCTGAAAGCAGTCTGTCATTTTGACAGATTAGAACAAACTCGGAACAGCGCAAAAGTTTCCCCGCAGCGAGGCTCCGGTGTTATGCCATGTTATGCATGCCCTCCAAAAAGGAAATTATATTATTTCCAAACCGTACTTTACCGTACAAATCATTGAAATGTCTGGGACTTTTTGCTTTACACTGTGCGCGCTCCCGCGAGGTGCATGCATGCATCTCGGCGGGCATGCATAACACCGTCGCTAGGGATGTCCCGATCACATTTTTTTGCTCCCGATCCGATTACGATCATTTGATTTTGACAATCTGCCGATACCGATCTTTATGCAAAGCATTAAGAGAAAAAAAAGGTAACGGCTGGTCATCCTACGCGATGAATTCAGCTATCTTGGCTGTTATTTTTTTTTGCCTTTTCACTGTTCTGGGGCAGTTTCTCTTTCCTTTTAAAAGTCTCTGAAAGTGTCGGTTGTTTCAGTGCCGTTACCTGAGTGGCCGCTGTGTACTCGTCGTGTTGTTGTTGGTGTTTGTTTCTCAGGTGGCGTATTAGATTGATCGTGTTGAACGTAGCTCTTTTCTTTCCACCAAGCGGAACCTCCGCCTTGCAAACATTGCATCTGGCTGTTACACTGCCTTCGCTTTCGATTTTATAATACTTCCAAACTCCTGACATACTCTCTGTCCCGAGTCCCGACTCCCGAGTCACCAGCTGAACGTAGCCTCTCGTTAGCTTACTGCTACTAATGGCGCTTTCACACTGCAGGCTTGGTTTGGTTTGGTTTGGTTTGGCTTGTTTTGGTTAGGCCTTATTAGGCCTGGCTCACTTTAATGCTGCGCTCACATTACAGTTTAGGAGCTGGGGCAGTTACTATAGTAACGCAGTGTAGGCGGAGCCGTGACATCATCTTCAATGAGCACCCCAGAAATACAACATCAGCTGTTAGCTGTGAGCTGTTAGCACTCAAGCTCACAGCTCCTCATATCTGTTAAGAAACTAGACAAAAGTTATAAACAAGTACAAACCACAGACTGTCTGTGTCATGGTGAATGCAGTCGCTGGTTTATTTATGTCTGTATAGGCCGTTGTTGTGAGTGTGTACGGTCGGAGCATATATTGCGTTAGCTTAGCCGATCTCCCGACAACAAATCAAATCACGTTTTATTTTTATAGCACATTTTTAAACGATTTTTGGTCGAGCCAAAGTGCTGTACATATAATAAAAATACCCTACAGTAAAGACACTTTACAGCAACAGCACAGTTTGTGCGGAATATCAGTATGACAATACGACATCCTCTGTCCTTAGACCCTCACATCGTACAAGGAAAAACTTCCGGAGAAAAACCATAGACTGTATAAAACCCACAGTTTAAAGGGGAAAATGGGAGAACACCTCAGGGAGAGCAACAGAGGAGGGATCCCTCTCCCAGGACGGACAGACGTGCAATAGATGCCGTGTGTAAATCGAAGAGATAATACATTTTACAGCGTAGGTAGACCGAATGTTTGGAAATGCATGTGTCTGTAATAAGAAGATGCATCACGCATTTTAAAAGTTTTTTCGCCTGCCGTCTGTCTGCAGACTTGTCAAAGCATTAATTCATGATTTGTACTAACCGGTATCAGTATGTTGTTACTTCGGCACCATTTTGAAATGTGTATTACAATTAAATCACGGTCAAATATGTTTAGCATATTCCGCCCGGTTGTTGGCCCCGCTTGTTGGCCTCGATAGAACCACAACTTTGTCGGGCCAGAAAAAAGTTGAAAAAGTACCCCCGGGGCGGAACTAGGCCTAGTGTGAGCGCAACCAAAAACAGGCCCCACACGGTTCGGCACGCTTAAAGCGAGCTCCGCGCTGCAGTGTGAATGCGCCATAAGACACTGTGCCCTGCCCACTCTGTTGCCAGATTTGAGAGAAATAAGCAACCAGGTCTATGAAAAGAAGCCCCAAAAGAAGCAACACATACATGATGTTGTGTAATTTAAAACCAAAACTAAGGCCTCAGGATGACTTTAAGACGTGAACATGGTCATTTTTGTTTTGTAACATTACATAAAAAAATACTGGTTACTTTGCAGCCCGGACATTTCCCCCAAAACCCATTTAGACATGATCGCAACACAGAAGTAACTTTCAAATCATATGTAAGACCTTTCTAATTTGTTTTGATCATATTTAAGACTTTTTAATGCCTTGAATTCAGATTATCAAATGTAAGATTTTTTAAGACTTTTTAAGACCCAGCGGGAACCCTGTGTTTGTATGTGTAGTAGGAAATACAACTACTTGGCTAGGTTTATGAGAACATTGTGGTTAGAGTAATAATAAGTATGTTTGTTATGGAACTTAAGTTACATGACGTTAATGAAGAACACTATCAAATTAAAGTGAATGGACTCTTCAGTCAACGTCCTGTTTGTTGGAACCGTCCATCATGTTTCTAGATGGTTATCCTACATTTGGTGCAAATTGTCAATACTCTTGCAAAGGCTCACTCCCTGACCACATATCCTAGCATTTACCATTCAAGAACAATGACTTACATTAGCCAGTTTGCTAGAGTTTCACAAATGGAGTGTAACCATCTAGGCTGGAACCCTACTTCCTATTTTCAATTTTTTACAACAAATCAAACGACATCCTTCTTTCTTCTTGTTATAATTACTACTGCCACCCGGAGTTGCCGCCAAACAATGAAACGTGATTAAGGGTCATAATAACATTACAAAAATAAAATAATAACCTATGCTGCTCGATAGCCAGATATCCACTGCCAAGTACACAGGTTTGACTACCAAAGTTTCAGGCAATGTCTTCCACTCTATGTCCCCATTTCAACACTGTATCTTCAATAAAAGCACTCTGGCTAAAAACAATATCTTTAAATATAGATATTTTTAAACTATCAGTTGTTTACTAGGGGTGGGATGGATTCAAACCATTCCAATCGTGTAAACTCCTCTCTCTCAAGGTCAATATTCCAGAAATCTTTCAAGTTATAGTGATAGTATTCTATTTTAGGATAAAAACAATAGTTTCTAGAACAATTTCTTGAAACCAGTTGATTATTGTTCCCGCTGTGTTGGAAGGCACTTTTAGCTCCAGCGCCCCTCCCCCCATCCGACTCCATACCCATCCAAGCCCTGCAGTGCAAATTCACCTAAAACAGGAGACGGGGAGTGGGTGAGTGGGCAGGGCATGGAGGGGGGGTGGGAGGGGTGGATGTCTCAAGGTCAAGCGCAGAGCGGCGAATTGGGGTGGAAGCAAACTAATGAGTTTTTCCGTTCTCTCCCTGCCCCGGACCGCTGGCATCACCTCGCTGTCCTGTCAATCCAACTCCCCCTCCTCAACCCACCTATCGTCTTCCCCCTCCCATCTTTCTCTCTTCCCACCTTCACTCCACAGATGAGAAGGAAAAAAAACAGGAAAAAAACAGTTTATTTCTGAACAGGCCTCTTAATCTATTTGGACTGGGCATAATAGGACATTTGCATGGCGAGCACAGCGAGGTGTCAGCGATAACCACGGGGTTGTGACATCCCCTCCGAAATATGCTGAGCTTTCGCTAACCTCTCATCAAACACGCTGATCTTTATGGACTGTATCATATTGTGCCGTAATGTGCTTTATTGTCCACAGAATAAGCTTTTCTTTAAGGTAATTGGAAAGCGGGAAATGGCCGCTATCGGCGGACTTTTTAAATACATTATTCCTGAAATGTGGCTTGTGTAATGACCCTGTCGGTGTAAAACGTGAGATTTATCTTGGCAGCAGAAATTGATCCATTTCACCTTTGTCTAATGGAAATTTTTATCAAGGATTATCTGTTTATGTAAATGAGCGTGGCCCCTGGAACGGAGAGGATAAAAAGTCTGGAGGGGGGAGCCGTTAATCTAGGGCCTCTTTACGTGTCAGTCTGGACATAATGCATACAGGATTCATCTCTGTGGGGGTGTTAAGAGTGTGTGTGTGTGTGTGTGTGTGTGTGTGTGTGTGTGTGTGTGTGTG
>CALSBZ010046642.1:822809-841130 GCA_943591055.1 Gobionotothen gibberifrons
TGTGTGTGTGTGTGTGTGTGTGTGTGTGTGTGTGTGTGTGTGTGTGTTTCTCAATGTCGAGGACGCTTGCTTGGTAGGACATGTTTTCCGGGTCACTTCCTTCAGAAGCGAGGCAAGAATCCTTCCTAGCCTCGGAAAACCAAGAATGGTGGAACAGGCTAACAGGTGGGCAGGTGTGCTTCATATGCGAGGCCCCGCCTTAAATGGAACGCGATTTCCGCCAAAGATTTGGAAATTGTTATGTGCGCAAAGCATTGTGGGGATTTTAAGACCGCGGAGGATACACATGTGCAGCATCGAAATGTCTCGCTACGAAGGACGCCGGGCTCGGTAGAATTCCAAGGAGCCTGGACATTGGAACAGTCCTTCGGCGGGACTCGATGACGTAGCATCCTTGAAATAGTGGCTCTGGAGCATCCTTCCTTGACATTGAGAAACACCCAGAGTGTGTATGCAGAAAACAAGACACATGCATAATAACACACACAGGCATTCACACTGTTGATTCTCGACTGTATGCACACACTCACCTGCACATATGCAAACCCACATTTGCATTAACACCTTGTCATATACACACTTACTGACATACATTAAACACCAGTAATATGTAGAAACACTCAAAACCAGCAGTGGAACATTACTAAGTACTTCTAACCAAGTACAGGCAATTTTTAGGATCTAGTATTCTACATAAATGTTGTAAATATTGTACTTTTTATTCAATAGACTTTTCCCCACAGAGCCATAAACGGACTGCTGTACACATACCCAGCAAATCCAAAACAACTACTGTAACCCTTCCAAAATGCAATATGGAACTGAAGCTATCAGGAAGACTGGCTACATTCATTCACTCCTCAGTTGCATATAATCAGCTCATTATGGGCTTCCAGTTACATTTGACCACAATCTCCAGCAGCCAATCATCGTGCTGCAGTCAAACTTTTACATTTTTCTGCTCTCTCCTGCAGTCGGCTGTGATTCCATGCATTAATGCTGCGCTCCGCCTCCACCCCTTCCACCTCCAGCCATCATATCCAGTGCCCAGGTTGAGCTAATCCAAAGACCACCCTAATCAAATCTAAAACTACAACCAGAAGTACATCACCAATTTTTCTTTGGCTTTGATTTGTAAATCATCTTAACTCGGCACAGCTGCAAACCCACCAGACCTGCTCTGCTAATTACACCGTTTGCCACTTTAATGTCCAATGTAGTCATCAAGGAGTCAATGGAGAATTAATAGAGCATTAATCAACATGCGCTAATTAGCTTATAACATGTTAATTAAATCAAGTATTTAAAGTTCTGAGACGTGTAATGCTTTTACTACAGCACTGTAGAGAGAGACAGTATGCCTGCACATGCAAGTTACAGCAGTGAAGTCAGCGAGTCAATACAAATGTCACGGTGTTTGTTAATCCCCACCCTCGTTGCTCTGTTGGGATTTCCCTGTTTGCACCATTGTTATATTGCCAACCTCCAACCTTAACAAATCTAATTACTTCTTCATGTGATCATCTGTGACACATTTACACACAAAAATGCTTCCGGATCAATGTCGCCACTTAGGCCGCCATACGCAGCAATAAACTGAATGCTCAGTCGACGATCATAGATTCTTTAGAGCAGGATTCAAAATGGCAGAAAGCCAATAGCAGAGCTTGTCTTTAAAGATCAGTGAATTATTTTGACAGTGTGGAGCCTGTCCCGGTGCTCTTAATGTGAAATCAATACACCCTCTTCCACTTACTAGTGTAAAACGTTTGACCTGAGGATTGACCTTCTTGGGTTTTACCCCTCTCTTTGTCTTCCAAGGAATGGATCCGTAAGTTTGAAGACAGATTTTATTTTTGTAGCGATACACATATTGCTGAGGCGGCTCTTTCTGTTTTATCAGGCGTGGGGGGGGGGGGGGGGGCTCTGAAGACTCTGGCCTCAACCACATCCCAATCTTTCAAGGGGCCCTATTATGCTCATTTTCAGGTTTCATATTTGTATTTTTTGTTTCTACTGTGACATGCTTTAATGTTCAAATCGATGTGTTGGAGATGAACTCCCTCTGGAGGGAATTTATGGAATTTAGCCTTTCATACCATTTAGATGCACACAAACCTATACAAAGTGAAAACCCTTAAAAGGCATAATAGGGCCCCTTATGTTGCTTTTATTTTTATTTGATCTTGTATTGGACATTTTACTTTAACTTCTTATGCTTGAATAAATATCCTTACTGTTTTTTTATATTGCACATTCATACTTTAATTTCTTATGTCTTGGCTTTCCACATTGTGTTATAACCTGTTAGCAGGGATTTGCTCCAATTCAGCCATAACATTAGTAGGTGAGGTCCAGCACAGATGTTCGGTGATCAGGTCTGACTCACAGTGCTCCAGTTCATCCCAAAGGTATTGGATGGGTTCAAGGTCAGAAAAGTTCCAGACCAAAGAGGGAAAAGCCGTTCTTTGTGGAGATGGCTTTCAGCATTTATGGTTGTATTGTTGTAACCATAGATATATATACACACTAGATGACTAACCCGCGCTGCTGGCCAATGGAGACCGACGTTGCCACATGGCGGCCATCTTGCCACAGGCAACTCGCTCATTCATAACATTATGTCTATGGTGCACTATCGAAATAACCATAGCTTGCTCAATTCTCAACCAATTTTCAAACGGTTTGGTTTGTTATAAACAAATATGTAGTTATGATACTGGATACTTATAATCATGGACTTTTTTTTCCTACATGTCTTGTTGTCTCCTGTATCATAGCCATGCTAATAACGTTTATAATAAACCAAACCGTTTGTAAATCAGTCAAGATTTCAGCGAGTTAAGAGTATTTTTGTGCAGATCACTCACCTTACAACAGCTGTAGCAGTAGTTGTTGACTGTGGCAAAGATGGCCGCCGGTGAGCTACGCTGGCGACTCCCCCTTGAGCCATCTAGCCTTTATATATATCTATGGTTGTAACTACCTTCACCAAGAAGTTTGGAGACAAATGTTTAAATTACAATTTTATGCTGCAGAATAAAGATTTCCCTTCATGTTCACATTCACAGACCAATAGTAGTCCCCGCCCGGTAAGTAGTAGTGTAAGTTATATTTATACAAAGCAGCTTAAAAGAAAACTTCACCTACAAATCGACCATTTTAATATCAATTACTCCCCCTGTGTTACCTTGGATTCCTGATATACTTTTTATCTATTACTCCACGTTGAACAAAGAATTAAAAAACAATATTCAGAAAGGTCTTGAAGAATAGGAAGAACAGGAAAACTATTTCAGTGTCTGTTAACACATTCTTACATAACTCATGCAGCATAAACCAAGTCTAATTTATCCTGTTGAATGCACATTACTTTACAAACACATGTATTTTAGCTAAAATCGTATTTAAAACACTAAAACCTTATTTAAAACACAAACTCAGTGTTTGATTCTCAATGAAGAAGTGTTTTAAATAGTAAGGTTTAGTGAAAATACGTGTTCGGAGTAAGTAGTAAGCATACGTCTGGATAAATTAGACGACGATTATTCTTCAGTACATCTGTACGATTTCTCTGAACAGATGCCTTGATGTAGTTTTGCTTTTATTAAACACATCCACACATTTGCTACAAGTCATCAAGAATGTTCTGGTTCTTTTTATTCCTTGTTTACCATGAAGGCATGCAAGAAAAACAATGTTTTGTTCAAGAAGGAAAGGTAATTGATATACACATGATGTAAATGATACAACTGTGGGTGAATTATTTATTAAATAAATAAACTACAGGATCATTTAAGAGCTGTAATTACAGCACAATGTGAAGAAATGTAGGAGCAATGGAGTACAAAAGACTACAGCCTTTACTGTAAGCATTCATATTTGAGCTTGAGGATTTTCTAAAGTTGTAACCCTAACCCCAACCCAACCGCAATAAAACATTTTCTTTGTAATTTGCCATGTCAGTCCAGAAGCACGCTGGTTTATATTTAAAATACTACAAGATTAGATTTCACCCAACTTTAACCAAAATCAAGATTACATGTTAATATCTACTTTGAAGTAAATGTTGTAAAAGGTGGACTGTAAACTTCCTTAAAGACTAGAGACATAACAACACAACATGATGTAAAAGTTGCAAAGATCAATTGTTGATATTTCCGTTCTATTTCACCTCTATCCTGGTGGATCATGTTTTAATAAACCCCTCCGTTCATCCTCTTGACCCCCACCATGTCACACTCTCCTCCTCCTGTCTGTCCCCACGCTCCCAGTCACCTCACCTTAAAAGGAGGAGGCCACAGATCAATACGTTTGATGGGGAGGCAATAAGCAGCCCTATTAAGTGACAAAGGTTTACTCTGTAACAGCTGGGCTGGCGCGGGAGCCGAGCTTGTCTGACTAATGAATCGTGAAACAATCAGGCAGTAGCCATTTGTGTTTAGATCTGTAAATATGGCGCGGTACAAGTGCCAGACCATCGCTGGCACTCCAGCTGGGGCCACAGATGGTCTGGATTGGAGGCGAGGCGCAGGCAAACCGTTAGCTCCTCCGGCCCACACTGCACCGCACCTCCTCTGTCTCTGAGTGACAACTTCACTTTCGCGCTAACTTAGCCCGCCTGCCCCACATTGGGCGCCAGGATTTGGTTAAAAAAAAGAAAAGAGGAAAAAAACCTGACAGCTCCTGAATGGGAGCCCAGCCGATGAGCAGTCTTGCTGCAATCCGGCAGAGGGAACCAGGGGGAGTAGAGAAAGAGAAGAGCAATGATGATCCCGCTATTTAAAGACATGATCAACCTAATTAACCTTGGGATGCCAATGACTAATACTGAAGTGGCTGGTCCACCACAAGAGTATGGTGTTGGAGGCCTCATAAATCTCACTAATAAGAAGTACAATCTCAAAGAGGAGGAACATGGGCGCACAGGCAAATCATTATTCAGAAGAGGATTGAGAATACTTTATTTGATGTTCTTATCAGTTAAGTCAGGGAAGGAGAGGGCGGGTAATGTGGCAGAGATGGGCTGTAATTCACCCGGTGACAGCTGAGTAAATACAGAAACATTGAAATAGACAAATAAGAATTCATTTCAAAGACCTTTTGTAATTTGCCCGCACAAATGGTTGAAATAGAGACAGAATATATTCAGCAGTCACAGTTAGGAGTGGTGGTGGTGGGGGAGGGGGGGCTGTCCTTGAGATAGAGCTATAAAAGAGGTTTATTTAATCTATTTCTGAGGTAAAATGATCTTCTGGCGTTTTGCTCTACACATTTGGTGCAGTGAATATGAAAGCGGTACAGAGCCATTACAATGCCCTCAAGTCTATTAAACTGAATGACAGACGTTGTTTACAACCCCAACTGCTTCTGCAGCCGCACCATTATCGCTGCATACTGATGCGAGCGTCAACAGCAGGATTGGCTGTCATTACAGAAAGGACGGGAGAGTGTCTTAAAGAAACATTTATCAGCTTTTCTGAAGGATTTGTAACCTGCTAATCACTAGATGGGATGTTACTGTCATTATCTCATCCAGCATATTAGCCTGTGAATGCTACACACTCAGGCATTATCAACAATATACTAACTGATTACAATTCAATACACTGATGTCAGAATGAAACCTGTGGCATTTAAATTACATTTAGCAGAATAGAACATTCAACTCAAGACTGTGCTTGTATTTTTTTTTTACAAATATAGGACAGCACTCAGGCATGTCATGATTAAACAAAGAAGCTTAATCAAATTGAAAACATTACAGTCAAACGGAATTGATTATTGTTTAAATAATTTAATAAACATTAAATGCATTTTTTGTTTAAAAACAATAAGGGATTCAAATTTCGAAGATCTATACATTTGTTTACAAAAAATAAAACAAATACATGTAAGCATTCAAATGCACGCCAAGAAAAATGATTAAATGTGAGAAAAAAAAGGAGAAATTAAATAGTTATAATGAGAATGAAATAAATAAATAAATACAAATACAATTATAATTATAATAATTAAAAAAGAATATTACATTCAGGCACAATTATCTAATAATTGTTTGTCATCATTTTGATAAAAAGCTTAAAGCAAAATAAACATTTTCTATTTCTAAATTGACGTATTTTGCCTTAACAACTGTGCAGTTTGAATTCCCAATTTTGTTTTCGAGTTAATTTGGCATCTTCCAAGCTGTTTGTTTTAGCATATTGCTTTTAAAACTCATATGAAAGTCGCCATGCGTAGCTACAACCACGGCAGTCAATTCCTTTCAACGACTATGAGCCACATTTTAAGGGTCGTGTTGAAAATTGCATCTATCTTAAATCACTTTTTAACGTCCTTTGTCATGAGGTGTTTACATTATTTTTGTCAAGCCCATTTACCTCTTTCATAAGTGCAGCTTTTACAGTAATGACACCCAATTGACATTCAGCTGTTCTCCTTAAACAACACAGTGTCTGGATGTTCTGCTCTGCTATGTGCTGGAGGGATATTTATGGGCATCTAAATGTGCAGAGCCTTTGTTTCACAGTGGTAATAATACCGGGCCCAGACCTACTGTCCTTGTCCCTTCAGTCCTGTGAATAAGAACCTAGGCAATGGAACTTTTTGCGCAACGTTAACTGTCACGACCCGCGGCGGCGTGGCTGGAAATGGCTTAACTAAACTGTCAGATCTAATAAAGCCAATAAAGGGATCAGATAAATGTTTATTACATAGTGGGAAAAGATCATTTCTGGACAGAAATTGAGGATGACCTTTCCGGATAATTCCTCGCTGTCGTCGCACCCCCCTTCCTTCTGCTGCATAAATCACTGGGTCCCTTTTGTTTCACGGCTGATGGAACCCTGCTGACGTGGGATTGTTAAAACCTCGCTAGCTCTTCCTTCTTTGTCCCCCCAATTACAGGAGCCCTCCGAGTCTGAATGCTACCGCAACGTACAGACAGGGGTAGGCTGTTGTGCTCTAGCTGCTTCAATCTATAATACCAGATAGTGATATTGTGTCAGATAATATAATACCTAATGTTATTTCAGAAATAGTCTTTTTTAATTCAACATCTGCTGCACTCTGCAACATCGAAAATGTAACTTAGACAACAAGTCCTCCAACTCATACGACCAAATAGGTCGATTGTTCAAGCGCTTATTACGACCTATAATCACGTTTGAAAGTTTTCGACCTCTAGTGCTCCAGTTGACTGCAAACGCTCCGGTGGGTCGTATATTCACAAATAACGCTCTTTGGAAAATCCTAAATTGTAGAATAGTTTGGCCATTAAAATGCTTTTTGATTAGATTTCTAGAGAGAAGTGTGCATCGTACTTTTAGAATCCACGTCCAGTAGATGTGTAGGATCTATAGTTTGATAGATATTATGAAGATGATTTGAGGTCTCGCCAGGAGAACGTGTTGTGTATATACCACGTCTTTCCCCCTATTCATTCCTATTGACGGCAGCATCCATGTAAAGTTAGCGTCAACCCTCACGGGGTGAAAACAGTATTTCCGGTCTCCAAGTTTTCATAATAAAACCGTATTCCCCTCACTGTCAAATGATTTCACAGTGATATCTGCCGTACTCATCCACTAAAAAAAATCTGTTTATCCTTGTTAATTACACAACATTAATTGGTTTAAATTGTGTACACTGCTTTTGTGTTTTTCCCATAGGTTTTTCCCTTTCGATTCTGAGAGATACATTTCTTTTTTCAGAGGTTTTGATAAAACATCGAACTACCCATAATCCTCAGCTATCGTTGAAGCTCGGTATAAATAATACTTTATTCCGAGTGTTCTTGCGTTTCTCTTTGAAAGTCATCACATAACGGCATTGTAATACACGGTTCGGCTGCATTCAATATTACACATCTGCCGTAGTTCTTTATTTATAGAGCCCTGATTAGAAGACCTTTGGA
The DNA here is from genome assembly GCA_943591055.1 of Gobionotothen gibberifrons. NCBI lineage: Eukaryota > Metazoa > Chordata > Actinopteri > Perciformes > Nototheniidae > Gobionotothen > Gobionotothen gibberifrons. The sequence continues at coordinate 830,728 of CALSBZ010046642.1, forward strand.
CAAACTGGAAGAAATGCCGCCGAAACTGAATATGTGACGTGGATCATAAATATATCAGCAATTAAACAACATCTTCAATTGCTCTTCACTCAATACGTCTCCTTGCAGTATCAACATTAATTCGGCTTACTTTTATATTTGATCCAGTTGGTAGATAGGTTATATTTGAGGAGTTCTTTTCCAAAACGCTATACTGTATATCCATTTGAATAGTTTTCAGGAAAATTACATTTTTTACCTAGACCCACACATTTTGTTAATATTAAATTTATATATATATATATAGGATATATAGCGATTTGGCATGAAACGTTGATAGAGCAGTGAATAGGTTCAGTACACAGCAAAATGGCACAACAAACTCAATTTTTTTCAATTTGGCTTTTATAGCGTTTTGGAAAAGAACTCCTCATTTACACCATAACGGTGCACAGCTGATAGACAGGGACTTGTAGTTTTTAAAGATATTAATGATTTTCTTTGAATTAAAGAATGTAAATACTGAGTTGAGAGAAAAGTCAGGGGTTTTGGGTGATGGGAGACACATCTATGGAATCAGAATTTCAATAGCTTACCATTAAATGACGGATATACCTTTCTGTCTGTGATGTTTTACAAATCAGATATTAATGTTAATTAATTACGGGGTGGAGTGGCGCAGTGGGCTGTGTGTTGATCATCAGATCAAGGGGGTGTTGGGGAACTCCAGTTCGAAACCCGCCTCCGCTGCTACTGCATCAGGCCGTTGTGTCCTTGGGAAAGACACTTCACCCGAATTTGCTCCTCTGGGTATTGTCCACAGTACATGACCATGATATGTGTGTACTGTAAATAAATATAAGGAATTATTAACGTGTAGAACTACTAAAATATCCTGTAAAATTAAGTGAATACATAATACAAAGTTATTATGGCATTGTATGCTGTGTGTTATTTGTAACATCTTCAGAAACTACCTTTCCAACTCCTCACCAGTTGACTGTTACTGTACAGGTCTATACAGGTTCATGGTATAAGCTTCAAATCAAGAGACTGAAACTGTATTTTTCTTTACCGTTCTATTTTCATTTCACAATAAAGTTAATAGTAATATTATGTTTGATATTATTATGTTTTATTAACTAGACCACTGGGTCATGTTAAGACCTTAAGACCATCTTTTCTGTCGGTTTGGTGTTACAAATATCAAAACAATATATGTGTGGATAACAAAATAAATCCGTCATAAACTAAACTGGAAATTATACTGGAAAGTATAATTTATTGTGTTAACACTGTAAACTTGACCGTTTTTTAACCCGCATCGCCTAGTGGTTAAAGCACTAGTTTTTTGTTGAATATGTTATATTTGATGAAACATTTTAAATATTAAAAGTAGCCTACATACAAAATAGGGGGAAAGTAGAAGGTCAATGATATAAATATAGAATAGCAAATATCAAGAAGATACTGTAGTGATCTCTACAATATTATAAAATTATAAAATAAGGCTTTATTTAAACATTAAAGAATACTTTATGGTCTTCTTTTGAATAAGAAAAAAACTTTGGGGGTATCTACAGATAAATATTAAGCCTGACAAAGTAATCAGAATCAGAATCTGCAAAGTAACTAAAATAAATGTAGTGGAGTAAAAATACCAGGTTAACAAGTCCAGTTTTGGATAGTCTGCCGTGGTTTCATTCCATTTCAAAGAGCTGTTTGACGCTCGGCATAACCTTGGCGCATTGCCACTCCAACATCCAATCACAGAGCTTGAGGACTAATCACGTGGTTTATCAAGAAAAGCGGATGTTGTAGTGCCAAACAATAGCTGAGGATTATGGGTAGTGTAGTGTCGTCGGCCATCCTAAACTCCGAAAAAACTATTTGTTTCTCCGAATCGAAGGTTAAAAACACAAAAGCATTGTACACAATTTAAACCGATCAATGTTGTGTAATTAACAAGGATAAACTGATGTTTTTTAGTGGATGAGTAGTGCAGATATCACTGTGTAATCATTTGACAGCAAAGGGGAACACTTCCAGTTTAATTATGAAAACTTCGAGACCAGAAATACTGTTTTCACCCCGTGAGGGTTGACGCCAACTTTACATGGACGGAGCGTTTGCAATCAACGGGAGCATATGCCGCAAATTGTTGTTTCTTACACGACCACTAGAGGTGCTAAACTTTAAAACGTGACTATAGGTCGTAATAAGCTGCTTATCAACCTGTCGTTTTTTGGAGGAGGACAGGCTGAACTTAGAAGATCTTCTAAGAGTAAGCAGTGTTTTGTGTGTTTATTTTTCTTTCAAATAAACCCTAATTCTGTTCTTCTGGATAACATTGGAGAATACATTTATTCAGGATATATTTCATATAGATACTTGAAGAACATACTTTAAAGAAGAGCTATCATTTGACTTGAAATAATTAGATAACAGTTCTGGTTGAACTGAATACAGCAGGCCTAAATAATACAAATTAAAGGAAGACGCTGGTGGATGAAGATGCCCTCACCCTAATCATTGAAAGTGATTACGGGTTGGTAATGTACTTATTGCAGGAGTGACATTTTTATTTCAACTTGAGAAAGCTATTTTAAGCAGATGGTAAAATAGCATTATCTGACATTATTTAGCATTATGGTTTTTGTTCCTGCGGTAGATCAAGCTAAAAACATATTGACATTTTTGCGATTGTTTCAAGTTATTTTGAACTATTTTGAACTAGTGTTTTGTTTTTATCGTCACCAATGAGGTTATGTTTTGCACTCAGTGTGTCTGTCTATTTGTCTCTCAGCAGGATTAGAGAAACACTAGGTCATATTTTCATGAAACTCGCTTCGGAAAGAAACTACGACGCCAAGGAACAACTCATATAACTGTGAAGCAGATCCCGATCACAGGATGGACGCACGACTAATGTTTCTTTTTCATTACTTTTTCAAAATAAGTTTTTGTTCATGTGGTGTCTGTATGATCAGAAAAAAGAGTTCCCCTCTTGGAAAATTCATAATCATGCCGCCCTAAATGCTTGTAAAACAGATTTAGATAGTTGTTTAAACGATTAAAATCAGTTCTTCGTTATAACCATGTTGGTCAACATTACATTAAAGCTAATGAACACACCAAATTCAACAACTCTTCGGACATCTGTCACCAAATCTGAGACCGGAGTAACAAAGTTGTGTTCATTATTAATGTGGGGGGGGTCTTATAGTTCAAACCAATGTAAAATGTAAGCCTTACACAGAAAATGTGTAAAACTCATCAAATATGGATGACGACACCTTCCCTTGAGCACCTGCACCTCACGGGTTCACATCAGCAGATGTGGCGTGATGAGATCAGGTTAGGGGGTGTTCGGAGACGCTTCCTTACGGCCTTATCCCCTTTATTTTCCTCCAAGAAACCCCCTCCCTCCCCCAGTCCTCACCCCCCGCCCCTCCTTGGCCTGTCCTCTGAGCTACATGTGGCGTGGCTGCCTACTGCTTCCTGTGACAAGCCAAGCTGTCCGCTGACCACTTCATTTTTGATGTTGGCAGGCAAAACCCGAGCAATGGCGGCCAATGTGTGTTTGCGTGCAAACACACACACACTTGCACACACACACTGGGTTCAGGGGAACATCATCCAAGAACAAGAAGAGTTTCCAAATGACCAAACACAGGCTGCTGGAGGAGTGTTTGCTTCGCCTCTTCTTTGTTTTCTCTCCATCTCTATCTCAGAAGTCCATCATTGTATCTCTGTTTACCTTTCCTCTTTGTTTTGATATTGATATTTCTGTCTCTATTGGCAGTTGATTTTACTCTTTGTTTAAGAAGCATAGCTTTTTATTTTTTCTCCAGCTATTCTCAGTTTTGTTTAATTTTCTTTAAAATCTAACTTTTTTTTCTTTGTCCCATGTGCCTGTCTTTGTCTACAGTTTTTGCCCTCTTGCGCTATCTTTATATTGTTCCCTTTCTCCCTTCTTCCTTTGTCTTGGTTTTATCCCTAATTGTTTTATACTTGTTGTTTTATTTTTTTGTCGTCTATATACTTTTGCAGATCAATCTTTCAAGTCTTATCTATTCTATTTTTCTACGATTGTTTTTCCAAATGTAGATCATTTTTGGGGTAGTCTAGCTTAAGTTGAACTTTTTCAGATTTTTTTCAATTAGTATTTTAGGCTTTCCATAGCTCAAATGAAAAATATACTGCATTTTGACCTAAGTTGAAGCTTTTCATGCTCCTACAGCATTAATACAAATCAATAAGTAAAATTGCAATTCATTTTAACAGCAATTTCGGCCGTTTGGGTTTCCACATAACAACAACCATAACCAACAACTTCTCCTGTATTCTTTTCTTGAAACAAAAAAATGACCCCATGTTTGTCTACATGTTAATCATTTAAAAACCCATTGGATTACCTGAAAAATACAATTTTACAAGATTGAATCCAAGGCTCATAAAAAGTTTAAATTTGTTAGAGGTGCAGGGTTTGATAAACTTCCTAGAACTGATTGTATCAATCGAACATGCTCTGTGACCTTGATGTCTTTTATCTTTCCTGGTCTTTGTTTGCTCTGTCTGAAGAGCAATACATCACGTTTTACTCTGGACACCTACATGTACCTAATTCTCCGTATCAGTGTGATAGACTGACATGAGCCTAAAGACATGACAAGGCCCCTGTTTAAGGTCAGATACACATTCGATTCTGGGGTCAGAATAAGAGGCTTTGATTGGTGCTACCACGCTGGGTTCATGATCTGTAGCCTCTGTGTGTGTGTGTGTGTGTGTGTGTGTGTGTGTGTGTGGTCACAGCTATAGAGTGAGGATATATGAGGCGGGAGGGCCTCACCCAGCCCATTAGATGTGCGCACTGGCCTGTGAGATGTTGTATCACTTTAATTAGCGGGGGGCTGTGGGCCACGGCGGCGCGAGGAGATGAGGAGAAGAGGAGAAGGTTGATTGTGTTTTAGTCATTGCCTAAAGCCACGGACCCCCCCACCCCCCCCCACCCCGAGCCCTCCAGCCCCCACCTCCCAACCCACATGTAAAAAGTTGTGTCAAGCTTGGCTTCCTCTCTGGGCCTTTTGTCGAAGTGGCTGGTGACAAGATGACTATTGTTTTTTAGTTCATGTTCTTTTAGTCTGGTGGTTGGGGAAATGACATGTTTTATTCTAATATCTTAATTGCCAAGAAAATATCCCCTTCTTCCTTTTACCTCACAACATCTTCTTTAATTGCAGCCACATTTCCATATTAGCTGATCTGTAAAACCATTCATTTAGCCAATCTGCCTCAGGCCTCATCTGAATTTGAGAAAACCGGGTAAAACTTAAATGCTGTCACACGGTCTGAATAAATTGCAAAATAATGAACATTTTAGATAACTACGGTGAATCAGAGCACGCTGAATACACCCTGGCAACGAGCCAGCCCCCGCAGACGGTCAGAGATGGAGCCATAGAGAACAGGAATGGGGATTGTGGGTAATTGGACTCATTGTCCCATTGTAGAAGCTAATGAAGTGATGCGACTGAAAGGATGATTCTTTGCAATTGTCTTAGAAGTCATGCAGCGGCTTGTAGCGTTAGACAGTTTATATAAATACCACATTTTATTTGAATTACAAGAAAAACAAAACAATATTTGTTGCTTAATCACACATCCACTAGTTTTAAAAAATGAAATCAAGCAGAAAATGTGACAAATACTTGTAATGTTGATGGATAATACTGAAGTATGCACACTGGCAACAAGCCAATTTATGTTTTATGCAGAAATAATTACAAATTGCATTTAAGGGTTTTATCTCCAAATGTTGTTGTTTTGCTCAATTTGATACACAATCTATAATCTACAAATTGTTAAAGAGGCCCTATTATGCTTTTGGGGGTTTTCCATTTCCTGTGTGTTATGTAGATTTGTGTGCATGTAAATGGTCTGCAAGTGCTAAAATCTCAAAGTTCCCTCCAGAGGGAGTTTCTCTCCCACACACTACCACCCCTGCCTGAAACGCCTCCATTGGACTTTGGAGTTTCTTCCGTAACTTAATGACATCCCTATGTGACACTCGCGCTTCTATTTGCAAGCGATCCAACACATTGTACGTGAAAAACTAAGGGGCGGGACATATCTAAGGGCTAGACCAATCACGGCCAGCTAACCAATCAGAGCAGACTGGGCTCTGGTTTCAGACAGAGGGTGAAAAGAGTTGCTGCAGCACAGGCAGTAGGAGAAAAATAAAGACCTTTTTGAACATACAAATATGGACCTGAAAATTAGCATTATAGGGCCCCTTTAAGAAAATAAAAAATGTACCAAAAAAAAACAACTGATAGTGTTACATGCAAATGTAGTTGTTGAAATAACAATTATCATCTAATAAAATAATTTCCTTTTTTACTTGTTATTTTCTTTGGAAAATCAAGATAAATATAGTAAACTGCTTCCCCCAAACAATACCATTATAAAGTAAAGTCTTCACGCTGGCAGTGACACGGTTTTATACATGATGCAACACAAGTACGCATCAGGAAACGAGAAGATTGATGTCAGAGGTGAACATCGTTGGACAATAGCCTCCTAATGAACAGTGTCAGGTCCCATGTTTCTCTCTCTGCTAAGGGTGCAGGGATGTGGGATTGGATGGGAATTGGGGGGTGGAAATGTGGGAGGGAGGGAGGGGGGGCTTGATGGTGGGCGGTGCTGCAGATCTTTATTGCGATCATAAAAGTTTACACGACCGCCATCTCTTACAATCCATATTGACAGGAGTTTTCAGTGAAAAGCGTCGGAAAGGAAAAAAGAAAGGCCATATCATCATCCAGCCTTAGGTGCAACATCTCCTTGTAATAGGCCAAGGAAAATATAGACTTATGGAAAATGAAATGAGGCATGAATGACCATAAGCGTGAAGACAATTACACCCTTCGGAAATCGTATATTTGTGAAGATAATTTCTGGAGGAGGCCGCACGCTCGGACCCGTTGGGGGTTACAGTATCTTCTCTATGCTTGAACTCTCCTTGAACTTACAGGATAACCGGCACTGGAGTGGGACGCGGCTATCTGCCCCTGCATCTGGTTATTTTAGCTCCAATTTGCTGCCTAATGCCACAATTACCCTGATCTATGGCTCGAGTCACCCCTATAATGGCTCACTGTCAAAATCAGCACATTTGCAGAGGCAAGGGCCTGAGAGGAAGTCCTGACTTTGGTCCATTGACGGCCTGATTGATTTGGAAACGACTTGTCTGGTTACGTGACTGGCCACACGAACAGGAAGCAAACTATAAGTTGACTGATAAAACTGAAATAAAGAGTCTACAGTGTCCTTCACAGACTTCACAAGGAAATAAATAACAGTGTGAAGTATAAGCCTATTTGTGGTTAATGGAACTATAAAAGAAAGTGGAGAAAGAGATTAAAATCAGGACTCCTTCACCATCTCCCTTTTTATTCGCTTTTTATTTCTGCCTGAAATACATTTTCGTAGTAGTTATTTTGGGTATTTGATTTGATTATTCTGAGCGTCATCATGAATGATGATTTTAAATGGTTACAAGGATCTTTTATCATGCAAAGCCCTTTATTGGTCATTTTCTATATGTGAAGACGGACTCAGAATATAACAAATTACATATTTTAACTGATGGTTCACAAAGTGCTATACCATATATATTCAGTTTTTACTTTCTTGTTGCCACATTTATATACTTACATTGAGAATGCTGGGCAATCTTTGGTCAGTTGCATGGACCGGTATTGCAGTCGATCTAGATGAAAAAATACAAAAAAATCCTGTCAGTTTTGCATCATAATTAAAAAAAATGAAAAAACAATGTGTGTATTCAAATTGTATGGGCAAAATAAGAAAACTACTTCAACTTTGGACAATGAATCATATCCAATCTGGCATCTTATCAGCCTGTCAAAGTGGAGAAAATGTCCATTTGTGGCCAGATGCCAATGTTTAATTTCAAAGCCTTTATCTTTCGATAACCTTTCCTATTTTATTTTTCAACCAACCCAAATTGATTTCAGAAAGGTGACAGTGGAAGAAGTAAAGACTACAAAAGATGTTAAAACAACAGAGACATTTATTTAACAATCCTTTCCATCTTTCCGAGTGGAAATGATTATTTCGCCGGCTGCATGGATATGTTTACACCTGCAACTGTGCAAGTGTTACTACCCCTAAAGCTGAATCATGTGAACATGTCCCTTTGGATGAGAGTGTAGAGATAAGAGCCTAAAACGACAAACATTACAATGTGAGATAAGATGCTAAGGAGGGCAGATGCTGCAGTGTAGAGAGAGTGACTCCACTTTGGCTGCCCAGATTCCCCTCTCAGGGATGAAAGCAGCCCCCTGAAGTCCACTCTATCACGGCATGGCTCTCTGCCCTCGCTGTGGCGTGACTGGGACAAGGATGAGTGGCGGTAAAGGACAAACTCATGGACACCAGTTGGGCTCCCAGAACCAGCGCACATTATTACCCCCAACAGAAGCCGAGTGAAGACCGGAGCCAGGAGCCGTCCCCGGCACAGCTTCGGTGGGAGATGCAGAAACAGATGGCCACCCCCAGCAAGACATTAGGAGAAGAGATTTGAAAACATCTTGAAGCCACTGTCGCCACACAGAGACTGTGGTCAGGAGGCTAATGTGAAAATAGTAAAACATCGGAGTAAATGGTAAAATGAGCTGCGATAAGAACAACAGCTGTCCGAAATTACAAGGAACTACACTCTACCGTGTATTTATTTGGGTCTACAGTGTAACATTCAAAAGGCCATTGTCTGCCTGTGCATAAGGAGACTGCTGAGGCTTTACTTGGACTAATTATGAAGTTACTGAAATGAACCTACAAGCCATTTAAAGCAGAGATCTGCCTACAGGTATATATACTATAGAGACTAGCCATTAGTGTCATACATAAGATGTGTTAACATTGAACTTATTGGGACTTTATTACAGAAACAGCAGTATTTATTATTTTTTAATGGTGTATCGTAATGTTTTCTCTTAGATTACTGAGTTTAACCATATGTGTCTGATAATAGGAAAATACTATGTCTTAAGCGCTTTGATGAAAACAGATCTTAAGTCAACGTCCACTTACTGCAGAGCTTTCAACCACATCCAACAGTTTTTCTCAGCAAATGGAGTTTGCTCCATCCATTATATGTGGTTATAAATTCAAAAAAGCTATCAAATGGACCTTACATTTTGATCATTTGGTCTAATTATTGTAGCCAATGTACGATATAGACTTTTAGAGCTTGCAACTTGTTTCAAACTCTGCTGCTAGAGTGTACAGAGAGGTTATATCAACCAGAGTTTAAATAGATGTCATGTAATTAAGTCTGTTCTTAGTGACTATCTTACAGTCTTTTAACACCAAAATAAAAGATATATTTTTCCTTTTGACTCTAGTGCTATTTTTGTTTTATTTCTATTTGTTGCGTGAGTACCCGGGTGGTGGAGATATTCTCTCGATTTTTGGTATAAGTAGAAAGAAAATAGATGCTGCTGAGTTTGTCTAGATTTGTTGGGACTTTTGGCAAAAACAAGTGAAGGGCTTTACTGTATAGTTCCATTACATTGAAGAGAAGGCATTTCTTTGGCTGATATCGGCAACAATCGGCAACTCCTGCCATAACAATCAAGATGGGTAAATAGCTTTGGATTTCTCCACTTGTTTGACCTAATGCAACTAGGGATTTCACTTCAACTATTACAATACAAGCCACTATCCTTTTTCTCTCTGATTAGGGCCTTGTGTACTTCAAAATGAAAGGGTGAATGCATTCCTTCTGGCCTAATGCAAACATCCAGACTAATACTGCAGTGGGAAGCGCAGTAAAAACACCCAAGGTGACACGTATCATTGGCGGTTGTTGAGCGGGGGCGATATTTGTCGCGGCGGTGTCAAGAGACTTGTGAACAGAGGGTTTGGCTATTCCTGGACATATTCTCCACACCTGTGCCTGGAGAGCACTGGGTTGGCATTTCAAACTTTATCACCTGTCACAAGAGACACTGCTCCCTGCCGCCGCCACCACGGACCCCCCCCACCCATCCACTCGCTAGACATCACACCCGTCCTTGGAAGTCGTGCTTGGAAAGAAAAGACGAAGATTTCCCCAGTGGGAGGCTGCGGCCGCTGGCCAGCCGACATCCATATTGTCTTTTGGCTCCTAATTGATTTGAGGGCTGTGAAATCATCTTGATCATGTAAAGCTAGAAGCTGCCTCTTCATATATCCATTCGTATGTGTGAACCCCACTGCTGGACACAATGTTCAGCACTGCCCATGTAATACACAATTTGTTGTGCTGTTTACCGTACATATGTTTATTTATTGTTATGTATTTATTTTTCTCTAAAATCCTTTCATATTCTCACTGCTGCAATGACAAAATG
>CALSBZ010046642.1:844139-901449 GCA_943591055.1 Gobionotothen gibberifrons
GTTCAGACATAACCCCCCCCCCCCCAACACTCCAACGCCCACACATTTTCACCCTCTGCTTCTCCAAGTCCTTACCCCCCTCTCACCTCCACACACACAGACAATCACACATACACACCTCCCCACCCAAACGGCTTGAGCCACTTGCCTGCCAGAGAGGCAAGATGGCCCTCCAGCCCTCCAGCCAATCAGACAGCTTGGCTCGCATAGGAGATCACAGGCCAGCTGATCCCGCCTCCCGCCTTCTTTCTTCGTCTGCTCTTCTGGAAACTTTTGGAAGCGAAAGTAACATCGCTGATTGAGAGGGATAGGGAGAGGTGTTTAGATGTGGGCTGGGATTTCCAGATTGTGTAATTATGACGCATTAATAATAAAGATTGTGTATTTATACTGCATATGCTTATATTTAAAATAATACTTATAATGTATGGGAAAAGAAGGTTTGCTTTCTTATTTAGCCACAGCTTAAAAGAAAATATCCTTTTAGCAAATTATTAGCTGAGGTTTGGGTTTGTTTGCTTAGCACACAGCTTTGAATAAGTTAAACGCACGTTTTAAATAAGGTTTAATTGCTATTAAAGTCGCCCTACACATGTTTTGTGCAAAGGAGCTAGCATATCTCTCCAAACACAATAACAAATGCGGAATGGCGGGCACTATAGGCTGACATTGCACATGCAGCACTGTTAAACCATTTTTTAAACAAAAGTTCCTATTGGTTCCTTTGGTCTCCCAACATATGCAGCAAATAATAGTGATGTGGTAATATTTCATGTGTTTTGTAGGTTGACCCGAAAGTTAGCATTGCACATGCCTGTACAGAATGGGATTTCTCATTTGGACTATTCCAGAAAAAATATTTTTGGCAAACACACATGTATGATGTATTTTGTTCAGGAGGATAGCTTCATATTAACACAACTTGAGTGATTTTTTGTAGCATTATTGCAATCGCCAGAATTAAAAAGCTGAAGTTAGGCTATAAACGAACTACAAACATCCCCATCGCTAAGTGTAAGGTAGCTAAGCGTAAGGCGGCTAATGCTCGGCGTGATGAAGTTTAGTAGTCTCATCTAGACATTTGTTAGCAGCCTCCATTTTAAACGTACATAGAGACTTCTTTGGGTATTCACAAGTAAGGTATTTACTGACTCATTTTATGATAAAAACCTGAACATCTTTTAAGCTAGAATTTCTTCAGGCTTCTCAACCAAAAAACATGTTCAAAAAAGCATTGAAGAGAACCAGATGCGCTACAATGCTAACTTCTTTTACGAGTTGTAGGACTTTTCCCTGCACCACTTTAAACTGCTATTGTTTCCATCTCAACCGAACAAAAGCAATGTGGCTCTGTAGACATTGAGCTGCTGCTTCTATCCACATTGATGTACGATGCATGAAACGGCAGAATGAGCTTCACCGTACAGATCAGCAACACTACCAATAAGTGAAGAGTGCACGCTTGTGCTGTTTGTCTTGCAGCGTGCAGCTGGCAGAGGAAGAGCTCATCATGCTAAGTGATATGTGGCTGGGATGCAGAAAAACATGCTTGAGTAGTTCTACTTTGAAATGTTTGCTTTTGTTCTTTCAAGGAGAAAAACAATAACACAAGGAAGAAGAGGAAGATTTTCCAGATGAGGAGTTACATAAGCCTTTTTTCAAGAATGTTATATTTTTATTTATGTATACAGTACATCAATGATTTCATCAAATCATTTATATTTATTTGTTTATACAGACTCTAATGAACAGCGTTAGTAGGAAATTACCCTCTTTTAAAAAAGGACATCTGTTTCAAGTACTTTGCTGGAAACTATTGGCAAATGCAGGTTCATGGGTAAAATAGTGCATTATTAGTTTGCACTTTCTGTGGAGCAATCTAGTAATGTGTTTTTTTAATGTTTTCATTTGTTATTAACTGTAGGGTGGGGAGGGTGTCAGCAGAGGTGGGGACTCGAGTCACGTGACTTGACTCGAGTCATGACTCGAGTCGCATATTTTGTGACTTGAGACTTGACTAACATTGATAAAAGACTTGACTTGACTTTGACTTGGTATTCATGACTTGAGACTTGACTTAAGCTTGAGATCGATGACTTGAAAGGACTTGACTGTTTAAAATTAAATATTTGCGTTTGTTTTTGTAGTGAGATACTACGTTTAGTTTTTCCGAAAAACGTGATTATAGTGCCGTGCGCGCAAACCTGGCAACCCACTAGAAGGCAGGAGTCTCAACATAACTTAACATGGCAGCGGCTAGCGTTACACCAAAAATAGTGAAGTTTGGATTCAAGGATTATTTTGTCGATGACGGTAATAAGAAGAGAACAGCGGTATGCAGGGTCTGCAGTATAAAGATCGGTGACACGACCACCACAACATCCAACTTCATTCGTTACTACAAAAAAACCCACAGAGAAAGGTAGGCTACGTTGTGTGTTGTGTTAGCTAGAAAGCTAACGTTAAGTTTAAGCTACATTAGACTTGGTTTCAAATCGATTAAGCATTGCAAAGAGAAGACAACACTGTAAATGAACACTAGAACCTCCAAGGGATTCATTTTGACTAACCCTGATACTGACGGGCTGTCAAGAGAGGGAGAGAGAGAGAGAGAGAGAGGAAAAGAGATGACTCGTTTATTTCCCGTGTTATTATCAGAAGTTACTGTAAACTTTTGAATAATGTAGTTCATCTGCTTTTAGTAGTTTGTTTAAATGTTTTAATGATGTTGTTTTTGTTTGTAGAAGTGCATCATTCATTGATTTATTGTAAAATGAATCTGAACTTTTTGATCTGTTATGATGATAAACTGAAGCAATTTCTAAATTAACCCAATTCAGTGAGTTTTAAATCGTCCTACTTAGTTTATAAGGAAATTATGAAGAGGAACACATTAAATGATTTGAAAATGATATCTATGTAGGTGCTGACGCTGTTGGCGGTTCTAGTGTTAACAGACATTTAAATTAAATATGTGTAATGGCAAATGCCATATATGATTTTCTTACCTGGAGTTCTGCCTTTCTGAACAGACTGATTGAGTCCTAGCTATATTGTCTGTAGTTCTAGGGTTAATATTAATCTAATATGATTGTCATCGGTCTAAATTAGATTTCAAATGATTAACTGTGTATGTAATGAAGATCATAGTGTGGGTTAAATCCATTTTCATAATCACTGTCTTTTAACTGATTTAAATGCGGAAACTGCGCTTATTCATCAGAATTTCTTATGACTTGACTTGACTTGACCTGAGCAATGACTTGACTTGACTTGCTTGACTCTCACCACAGTGACTTGGGACTTGCTTGATACTTGTAGGTCAAGACTTGAGACTTGCTCATGACTTGCACATGTAGGACTTACTCCCACCTCTGGGTGTCAGTGAGGCTAGGGTATGACGTTTAGGGACCATCAGCATGGCAGGACACAGGCCCGGTTCTACGGGGGTGCATAAGGGTGCATTGCACCCTCAGTTGAGTCGTTATGCACCCTCATTTGAAAAATGAAAAGTGAAAAAAAAATAATTACATATATAATAATAATAATAATAATAATAGTAGTAATAATGATAATAATAATAATAATACTAATTCAGTTGAAATAAAATACATTGTAATTGTGGTTAAATAACATTGTCTGCTGCATTTATTTGGTCAATTAAAACGGTACTGTAAGTAACGTTATTATGTCAGGTGTGCGTGACCTGTGCCGCTGCGCGTTCGTCATCTGCAAGGTGCTTACACAGCAGTCAATGATGGACAATCAGAAAATGGTTAAAACAACCAGCCCTTATCGCTAGCAGTAACACTGCATCTACTGCAGGTAATAACAGTTCAGATCATGGGGACATTACGTTACCCGCGGCCACTGTCGTGGACAATAATGCCCGACTTGCCGGCTTTGCCCGCCTCGCCCACGGAGGCGGAGCAGCCGTAGCCGTCTTCGTTGCCCCAAACACTGCCACCCCTTAGCGGCCCGCAAGTGCCAGAGGACCTCGGCAAAACAGAGCCTGCAGGTATATTTAAAAAAGTACCCAACTCGCCTGAACAGTGGGGTAACGCCCCGTCCACACTACAGCTTCAAAAAAAGCTTGGAGCTGGGCGTGTCTGAAGCTTGGGGATTTTATTCGAGCCCCGCAACCAACAACCAATCACATGAATGTCCCGCCCCGTTTACGTAGTGTTTACATAGCTAGCAAGCTATGCTTGCTATGCTTGCTAGCTATGTAAAATCCCCAAACAGGCGAAAGCCTACCAGTTTCACCCACTGTCTCTGCCACCTCCCCCCATGCCTGGTTCCTCCGGTTGTATCCCGGTAAGTTAATAGGGACTGGTCATACAAAACCGGGTGATTCGCTACGGCGATAATTAGTTTATCCTCCATCTGTTTTTGAAATATAGAAATGAACGGCGGGATATCTCTCCCAGCTTAGACGCGGTTTGATTGGCTAGGGCTTGAGCTGTCAGATTTTCAGAAACGGGATTTGATTGGCTAGCGCTGGCTTCTCCGGCTTCTCCGGCGTCAGAAGTTGAACAATTTTCAACTTCTGACGTCGGAGACACCGGAGAAGCACAGCCATGCTACCCACAATTCAGTTCGGCGAAAAGCGAGGCAACGTGACGTCACCCCATTCAAAGTGAATGGGCAGACGCGTTGGAAGCCGTTTTTGAAGCTGTCGAAGCTGTAGTGTGGACGGACCGTAAGGCGCTCATTTTGCAGCTCATGGTTTCAAAACAGAGATTGGCTGGAATATTCATGTGAAAAAGATGCCATCTTCTGCTATGCATGTAGACATTTCGGTTCAAGTAAGTCAGATGCCTTCACCACAACTGGCTACAACAGCTGGCGCCATGCTCTTATAGGCTACGTGATAAGGGACTGGGAAGGCATGAATCAAGCAAAGAGCACATATCCATAGATCTCTTCATTTTGCTCTCAAAGTGCACCAGATTGATGCTTTTAACTTCAATATTTAAAAACAAATCTTCCCGGGGGAGCATGCCCCCGGACCCCCCTAGAGGAGGTGAGGTCTCTCCTAGAGGAGGTGAGGACCCCCCTAGAGCAGTGGTTCCCAACCTGGGGGGCGATCCCAAAGATCGCAGGGGGGGCGCCAGGCCTCAGATGATTTGAGGCCAAATATCATATTTAGACTTTTTTTTCTTTTACATTTTATATATTTTTTTACATATAATTGTAACGCAATTGTCTCTACATAACAATAAAATAGAAAACATAATTGATTAATTAATTTGAATACAAATACAAATTCAAGTTAGTAGCTAATAAAGGCATGAAAAGACAGAAATGTATAATTCTTTCTTTAATAGAAATGTTTCTTCTGTGCGTAAAGTGTCCAAACCAGGCTTTTCTGGATAAGCGCATTTTTAAAACATAGTCATTGTCCATGCCGGTTTCAGTTGGATTATCTGTCACAGTTGCACCGATCAGATCGGTCTCCTCCATTTTGGAGATTATTTACGACTTTTGAATCCACATAAACACATCGGCAAAATCCGGCTTACTTTGAGCATGTGTTTTAAACAGTTTAATCCCTTTGTGAATTGTTTCCACTTGCGCCGTCCTTTCATTTCTTCATACAGCAGGAATCCAAATGAATTAATCCTGAGTCCAATAATGTGGTGTCTAGACATTTGTGTTAAGTTAATTTATTTAGTTCAGTCCTCTTGTCTTTTACTTTGTCTTGTGATTTCCTGTTTTATTTTGTAGTAACCTTTCCCTCTCGTTTCAGAGCATTCCTGCCCTTGTGTGTTTTTCCCTCCAGTGTGATTATCAGCCCCTCCCTTAATTGTTGCCACCTGTGTCCCCTTACCTAGTGTGTATATATAGTCTGCGTCTCCCTTTGTCCTGTGCCAGTTCGTCTTGTCTCGTCATGCCTGCCAGTCATTCCGTGATCCTGTTAAGTATATTTTTGATAGTCCATGAAGATGTTTTTGTTTAGAGTTTTGATCCTCCAAGTGAGCGTTTTGTGTTTTGACCTTAATTAAAAGACCTTGTTAATCTGACCTGTTTCTGGTGTTGTGCGTTTGGGTCCTGAGCCTTGTGACATTCCTAACAGTACGAACTGGCCAGAGAATGGACCCAGCCGACTCAGACAGGTTCAGAGCAGCTCTGCGCTCACAAGGCACGCTTTTGTCTCAGCATGACGACCAGCTGAAATCAATTGACCAGGGAGTGAGAGACTTGAGTGGTCGTCAAGAAAGCTTCCAAACATCTGTGAACAGCCAAGTAAACCACCTGGCAGATCAGCTTGTCCGTTTACTTGCTCACCTGGAAGCTGGATCTCAAACCTCTGCCGCTGCTACGCCCCTGTCTGAGGCTGTGAATCCTGTGGCTCCTGTGATCCAAGGACCTACTCCTTCTTCATGCTCTCGTCTCGCATCTCCAGAGAAATTCTCCGGTGACTCAGGTGACTGTCGTCCTTTTTTAGTCCAATGCGAGCTGCATTACCAACATCAGCCTTCTGCCTTTCCAACAGACCAGTCTAGGATAGCTTTCATGATAACACACTTGACTGGTAGAGCAGCAGCCTGGGCTACAGCAGAATGGGCCAGAGACTCTCCCCTTTGCAGATCACTCGGACTGTTTACTGATTCCCTGAAAAAGATTTTTGATCGTACAGCACCAGGGAGAGAAGCGGCTAAAGCTCTAGTTCAACTCAAGCAAAGAAATAAAAGAGTGTCTGATTATGCCATAGAGTTTAGGACAATAGCAGCAGACAGTGTCTGGAATGATCTGGCCTTGCTGGACGCCTTTGTAAATGGACTTTCAGGCCTTGTCAAAGATCACTTAGTTCCATTAGATCTTCCAGAAGATTTAGACTCTGTGATTGCTCTGGCAATACGAATAGATAATAGACTCTGGGATAGACAAAAAGAAAGAGAACAACCTGCAGTTCGTTCACCAAGCTCCAGGGGGCCTCCTCGTGGCATCCGGATGGGGGAGGATTCTTCTTCAGGGGTCTGGATCAAGCCTCCTTTGACAACGCCATCCACCACATCAGATGAACCCATGCAACTTGGCCGAGCAAGACTTTCACTGGAGGAGCGTGAACGGCGCCTCCGCCAGGGCCTGTGTTTCTACTGCGGGCATCGTGGACACCTGATGGCCGCTTGCTCACTAAAAGACGGGGCTCCCCAGGCAAGAGGAGGGCGCTGGTGAGCCGACTAACTTCTGACTACTCTCCTCGTACGCTGACTCCTATCCAAGTAAAATTAGGTAAGCAGACCTTAACACAGAATGTTCTCATTGATTCAGGAGCAGACGAAAGTTTGATGGACTGGAGTCTTGCCAAACGCTTGAACATTGTCACCATGCCCTTAGCTCAAACTTTAAATGCCAGCGCCCTTGATGGAAGATTATTGTTTCAAGTCACTCACCACACAGAACCCGTCCAGGTTATCATAAATCACAACCACACAGAATTCATGACATTCCATTTATTCGACTCCGCCCAACACCCTATGATTTTAGGCTTCCCATGGTTGAAAAGACATAATCCTCACATTGACTGGCGTTCCGGTAGGGTGAAGGGTTGGGGAAGACCCTGCATAGACTACTCTCCCCTGAATGATATAACGGTAAAGAACAGGTACCCTCTCCCCCTCATTTCCACTGCTTTTGAACTGTTAAAAGGAGCTAAGATCTTCACTAAACTTGACTTGAGGAATGCCTATCACTTGGTCAGGATAAGGGAGGGGGACGAATGGAAGACTGGATTCAATACCCCCAGTGGCCACTATGAATACTTGGTAATGCCGTTTGGACTAACTAATGCTCCTGCTGTATTTCAGGCTCTTGTGAATGACGTGCTCAGACAATATTTGAATCATTTTGTGTTTGTCTACCTGGATGATATATTGATATTCTCTCCTGATGAAGAGTCCCATGTTCAGCATGTCCGCCAGGTCCTCCAACGCCTTGTGCCTTCATAAAAATCTTGAGTACATCCGAAAAGCTAAGAGACTGAACTCACGTCAGGCAAGATGGGCTTTGTTCTTCACCCGTTTTAACTTTTCCTTGTCATTTAGACACGGTTCACAAAATGCCAAGCCAGATGCACTTTCTCGTGTTTTTGATCCTGAACCCTCGGCCAAGGAACCAAAGCCCATCCTTCCACTAAACTGTGTGGTTGGAGCGGTAACTTGGCCAATAGAAACAGAGGTGAAACGAGCTAATGGTGAGAGCCAGACACCTAGGGGTTGCCCCCCAAATAGGTTGTTTGTTCCTCAATCTGTGCGTCCTCAGGTCATTCAATGGGCACACACCTCGCTGCTCACCTGCCATCCTGGGGTTAAAAAAACCATGTATTTCATCAAGCAACGGTTCTGGTGGACATCTATGGAAAGGGATGTCAAGGAGTATGTGGCTGCCTGCACCATCTGCGCCAGGAATAAAACCTCTTCCAGGCCCCAGATGGGTCTGCTCAGGCCGCTGCCTATCCCCAGTCGGCCCTGGTCCGACATCTCTGTGGATTTTGGGTAGAATACGCCCACAACTCATTGCCTACCTCTGCCACCGGTTTGACCCCGTTCCAGTGCGTCTACGGTTATCAACCTCCCATGTTCTCCGAGACAGAGAAAGAAGTCATGGTTCCCTCTGCACACGCACTAGTCAGGCGCTGTCATGGCATTTGGACTTCGGCACGTCGGGTCCTCCTAAGGACTTCGGACCGTCAAAAGCGTCTGCTGAATGTCAGGAAACGAGGAAGGGGTCAGCAGTTTTTAGTGGACTGGGAGGGTTATGAACCGGAAGAGCGGGAGTGGATTCCATCTAGCTTCATAGTGGACCAGAACCTGATAAAGGATTTTTACAAGAGCCATCCTGAACTCTCTGGGCCGTCCGGAGCCGTCCGTAAAGGAGGGGGTACTGTGGTGTCTAGACATTTGTGTTAAGTTAATTTATTTAGTTCAGTCCTTTTGTCTTTTACTTTGTCTTGTGATTTCCTGTTTTATTTTGTAGTAACCTTTCCCTCTCGTTTCAGAGCATTCCTGCCCTTGTGTGTTTTTCCCTCCAGTGTGATTATCAGCCCCTCCCTTAATTGTTGCCACCTGTGTCCCCTTACCTAGTGTGTATATATAGTCTGCGTCTCCCTTTGTCCTGTGCCAGTTCGTCTTGTCTCGTCATGCCTGCCAGTCATTCCTTGATCCTGTTAAGTATATTTTTGATAGTCCATGAAGATGTTTTTGTTTAGAGTTTTGATCCTCCAAGTGAGCGTTTTGTGTTTTGACCTTAATTAAAAGACCTTGTTAATCTGACCTGTTTCTGGTGTTGTGCGTTTGGGTCCTGAGCCTTGTGACATTCCTAACAAATAACCATCAAAGTCACTCCAATAGTGCTCCTTAATTACGCTTTCATCGTCCTTTAACAAAATACTTAACATTCATCCAGTTTGTGACTGTAGTTGTAGCATTTTTGAGACTTTTAAACTTTAATTACCACTGTTGCGCAGCCCCGCCCCCCCTAGTGTGTGTGGGGGGGGGCCCTTGGGAAAAAAGGTTGGGAACCCCTGCCCTAGAGGGTGTTAGGTCCACTCCCCACTTATAAAAATAGCACTTTACCACTGCACCCTCTCTAATCTCAGATGCACCCTGAGTCATTTTGTTCTGGAACCGGGCCTGGCAGGACATGTATATATTTTTTACAAACCAGTTTAGATTTAAACACGCCCACTTCCGCATCGAAGCAGCTCCGAGAATAAGAATTAGCTAACAGGAATTAGCGGGTCCCTCCCCTTCAAGCACACCTTTGGTAGCTGCTGGAGCACCTTGCGTTGCAGTCAGTGCAAGTAGAAACAATGCAGCAAAACGTTACAGCTTTCTTGGGCCATCAGAATATTTAATATAACCTGACGCTGGGTTGATGCTTAAGACATGCGGAAGTGGGCGTTGTCAAATATAAACTGGGTTGGAAAAATAGACACATGCAGGACTACTGTTGGCACCTTGTGTTGTATGGAGACACACCATATTAAATTAGGCGCTTTCACACCAAGTACTTTGCCGTACTTAGTTCATCAGAACTTAGTTCATCAGAACTCTTTAGTTCAGAGTTTTACGGGGCGTGGTTTGCAATCCGCCCAGCCAATCAGAAATGGGAACCTTTTTCTCCCATGAAAGTTCCTGCTCTCTAGCAGGGACTGAAAAGGGGGTGAAAAGGTTCTCATGAACTAAGTTCTAGTTCCGGAGTCTAGTTAGTACTCCGGTGTGAAAGCGCCTATAGAAGGCATGTGTGATACATTTATAAAGCTCCTCCCACTTTGCAGCACAATTAAAAGAGCTTTCAGCCAATGACAATTTAGATTTGTTATGAACATGGCCACAAAGTCTTGCATTGAATCAATACCACAACTCCTTAATACAGTGGTTCCCATACAGGACCCCCTTGGGTATTGGAAATATTTTCGGGACCCCCCAACCCTGTTCCCGGGTGACCACGATATTCTTGTAGTTTTCTCTGAAAGAAATCGAGGGGCTTGTTCACATCATTGGGGTGTGTGGTCTCCAAGTGACGTTTCATCTTGTTTGGTTTCATGCTCGCTACTGCTAAGGTTTTGAGACAGGACACACACTGGTCGTTCCTCCCCACCTACCACGTTAGATGTGAAGCCAAGGGAGATGAATGACTCGTCATACTTTCTTGACTTGGGCTTAGTTGCTGCAAGGCTTGTCGTAGGCTCATCCTTTTTTCTTTTAACTGACGGCCGTGTTAAAAACTTCTCCATTTTGTAGATTTATTTTCGAGCAGTGTTTGTTTACAATTTCTTCCCGCGCCCCCCCTGCAGTACCTCCGCGACCCACCAGGGGTCGCGCCCCACAGTTTGAAAACCACTGCCTCAGTGGTGAAAGTGTGCCGGTCCTACCCGGTCCTTAGTACCGGTAAGAGATTTCCAGGCGGTCCGGAGGACCAGGAAGAATTGACAGCTCCACCCGTGGAATTTATACTACGAAGGGAAGATATTTTCGTTTGGATTACTGGTCTGGGGGAGGCTCGCGAGTGTGTGTGTGTGTGTGTGTGTGTGTATACGTGTGTGTGTGTGGTTGTGTAATTTTGCATTCGTGTGTATTGTGTTTGTTTCCCGCGGAAACACTCACGAGAAACACCGGCTGTTGTTTTGCCTGCTGTGACGCCAAATTACTCCGTTCTCCGCTTGTAATTATGCCGTTACAAGCTTTCAAAGTTGTATTTATCATCTGAATTTGCCGAAACAAGTTTAATATTCTGAAAGCCAAGCCTTTGTTTAATTGAAATCAGATGAAAACAAACTTTAACGGACCCTGCCTTGTTATATGATTACTATACACCTTACATTCATAATTTCAGCCGGAGGGAGGGGGGGCGGCGTGTGGAACAGCAGAGTGTGACTGAGAGCTGCCATCTTCCCTTTACGAGCTTCAAACATGTATTTATCGTGTGATTTTGGAAATAAAAGTTTCATATTCTGAAAGCCAAGACTTTGTTTATTTAAAGTCAAACAAAACACCAGAACCCAGAAAAACTATTTTTTTACGCAAATCCACGTTTATTTTGAAATTAGCCGTTGCGACTTCCGACTGATTTCGATAGAGCGGGTCACATATTTGCTTTTTCCCACTTGATCAGAACAGCGGGAGGAGAAAAGAATGGAGTGACTGAATGACAGCTAGAAAATTAGGCTACGTGGTAATTAAAGCAAAAATGCAAACGACGATTCTTCAGATGTTTAAGAGAAAGGAGACGGATGAAGAAACTCAGAATGTGCTTAAAATTAGAAAAACAACGCCCACAGATGACACAGGTGATGATGCTTATTTAGCCCAGAGAATGGACATGAACCTGGCCATGATGAATATAATAAGTTAGCTAAGTTTGTGTTCAGGGATGCATGAAGCTGGGGGCGGGAGGAGAACAATATGAACCAATGAAGGTCGGGGTAGCATTATAGTACCTGCAAGAAATTCAAACCACTTTCACCCCTGCACTGCCTTAATACACTATATCATAACCTTAGTATGGACGTAAACATGATTCCCTGACTTATTGAAATGAATAAGATCAAACACTGTTTTAGAATGTAAAACACACACACACACACACACACACACACACACACTTCATGGCACACAGTCTGAAGTGAAATCATATCCCCCCTTCTACCGGGAGAGGAAACTGTTGTGTGATTATGATGAACTGGTTAAACTGCAATTATGGCGGCGAGCGATGGGAGAGGAGACGACAGCAGTTTAGACGACAATTTGGGAGGCGGCTGCCGTGGCTGCTGCAGCTGGGGCCTGTTTTAATGCAGTAATTGATAGACTCTGCCAGTCACTAGTGGGTTCAGAATTAAAACTCAAATTATCATCATTAGGGACCCCCTCTAATTGCTGCATCAAATGCGCATCAGTGTTTTTGTTTTTCATTATAAAATGACACTTGTGTTATCTAATTTCATCAGCTGCATTGACGACAGACCACTAAGGTGTTCTAAAAGGAGGATGTTTTTTCTCCCCTGTCAACCTACCCGCACACTCTCTGATCATCGGACAGCCAGTTAATGAACACGTGATTGATGTCTGTCAGATGGGGGCCCCAAAATCACTTTCTGGCGTTGATACACACCATAAACACAATGCAATCCTATCAACGCAGCACACACAAGCTGAGAACATTCTCGTTTGGATGACTTACTGTATGAATCACTGGGAATGCTAGCTGTGCCCATTTAATGCCTAATAAAGTCCACTCAGTGGTAACGTCTGCACTCATTGTGGTGATGGCCCCTGTGCCTTTTCAGGTCGCACTGGAAATCATGGCAGCGGTAAAGACGGTACAGAATGATCTATCACAAAAGTCAAGGAATAATCTTTGATATATATTTTTATATTTTTTGAAGGAGTCCTTTGTATTATGTGCTTCCACTGTGATGTGTTGACTTGTTTTAATGTTCAGGACATGCTTTATTGTTCTCATACTGCCTGTGCTGCAGCTCCTCTTTTCACCCTCTGTTTGAAACCAGAGCCCAGTCTGCTCTGATTGGTTAGCTGGCCGGCTCTGTTGTGTTACATAGTGATGTCATTATGTACCGTAAGTAAACAAAGGAGTCCAATGTAGTTGTTTCATGCAGGGGGAGGAGGTAGTGTTGGAAATAAACTCCCTCTGGTAGGAGCTTTGGGAATGTATCCTTTGTAGACCATTTACATGCACAACAAACCTATACAACACATTAAAGGAAAGGGAAAACCCCCCAAAAAGCAAAAGTGAATCAAAAATAGGGCCCCTTTAGGGCAACATAGAATCTCAAAAATCCACAAGAACAGTGCTTCTCAACTTCGACGTTGGATACATATTTGGTAGATATAAAGTCCCCTGAAATTTGCCTTGGTTTAGATACATAAAAAAAGACTACACTAACTCAGCAGGTTAATAAATGCTCAAATGAGTTGGCATAAAATGATTACAATCTGAATAAATGTAGATCAAAACATCTGCTAGTGTCCACACAGGAACAAGGTTACACGTCACTGGATATACTAAAGCTAAAGAGTCGGGAAAGCTTAGAGTCGGGACAGTCTCCTTGCCCCCAGCTTATAATGTGTCTTTGTCAGTGTGTCTATGTGTGTTTTTCATACAGTAAGCATACACATAGAACATACTGTAAGTATATGCTGAGCAAGCTGGTCTCCCCCCCAGACCAACATGCACTGGGAACGTTTGTGGGGGGTTTTGTTGGTTGCCCTTGACAGCAGTACTGCCCTGTTGTTATCCAGCTGTAACGCCGTCACACAGTGAAAATAAGCCTCTGCAGCGCTGCCAAGCAGTTAGCAGGATCTGCATTAGCATCGAGTCAGTCACACAGTGGAGCTCACATGGTCAAATGTAAACCAACATTGTGGTGTCTTCCTGTGATTTACATATCAGGCATACATGAACAGAGCTTTAAATTATAGACTGGATGTTTGGCAACTATTCAACTTTCATTGTGATACTTTAGAAATGTTAATTTTTTTCAACTTCTCAATCCTTCTCAGAGAAAGTGAAACATATGTTTGTATTTACCTGGGTTCTTTCTAAGAAGGGTGTCTAAAAAAAGTAAGATGATGCATTTATTGAACATTAATTGCACATTTCCCATTACTAAACGCTGCAAATGTCAGTGTTTTATATAACGTTTGTTTGTTTTAAGTCTGTTGTCTGTTTCTTTTATGTGAGATTTCAATGTTGTTGTTCTGGATAGCATCCCGTTTCAGATTCTAAATCTAAATGGGAAATACTTCTGGTCCAATGAAGTCTAAGAATACAAATAAATAAATAAACAAATACAAAAAAACCCACATTGTTATATGTTTGTATATGACATGAATCTGAATTTCCACAGTTCACAGATTGACAGCTAAGTGCTAACTGTACGTGGTAGTGTGTTCAGGGTACCGCACTACTTCACCAGTTTAACACTAAACTCTAACTACAAGTACTACGAGTCCTCCGTCTTCCAGAGTATTTTCCTCACTAAAATCTGGCCCAATTAAAGAATATTAATGATTGTTAAATGTGCATATGCTGGAGCTGGAAAATGGGAAGGTTAATAGACAGGCAGCGTCACACGATCACATTTATCAGTTTCTATTTATCTCTCCTTGGGAGGTGGCAGGTTTACAGTAAATACCTTCTGTCCCCCTAATTTCCTAATGATGGTGATAATGATGGAGAATGGCGCAGTCATTAGCAAGGACAGGCTCTGTGCATCACTCTGTCAGCTACGTCTCTCCCAGGCCCGCAATGAGAAGTGATGGGGCCCAGCTGTTCCCCACATCCTCTCCCCAAACTGAACTCCTCTCAGAGACCGAGAGGGAAAAAGAGAAAGAGGGAGAGGGAGGAAGAGAGAGAAATTAACAAAAGGACAGAGGGACACAGAGAAAGTCCAAAAAAAGAAGCCTTGTAATGCCAACTAGAAAATGCATTTCCTGCTGAAAATGCGTGCGAATGCTGTAAACTGTCTACATTTGTTGCTGAATTTACCTGAAAATGCAGAAAAAGCTGAATATGTTATTAGTTGAATGGTCTCTGTAGCTGCTTTTAGCTACAAAAAAGGAGAAATGCAGAAAAGTGAAATGATTCGAATCAAAATTGTTACAGCTCAAATGCATTGCAATGACTTTGTTGAAAACTTAAAAGTGAAATCTTAAACTGGAAGAGTAGGAAAAATAGTGTGGAAAATTAATATTTAAAAGGTATAAACAACTAAATGTATAGCCTCAATGTCCTGAAATAGCTGAATAATGTAATAGTTGAATGGTTTCTGTAGCTGAAAGTAGGCTGAAGGAGTTAGATATTAAATGTAAGTAGTAGTGAATTAATATCCATTAAGAAAGTAAAAACGCTTTGAAAAGCATCAGAATATTTTAACTGCAAACTTTTGAACTAACTTGATGGCGAGTGATCTGTCGCCATGGGAACGGCCTTTGATGAAACCCCATAATACGCTTAGATGTGTTGATGGCTGCATCGTTACCAAACCTGTGAAGTTTTGGGCCATTTGGAGCATTTTCACTGAAGTTATGAGAAAACCGTGTTTCATGGTGAGCATTTTGTTGCCATGGCAACGACATTTGAAGAAATCTCAAAACTGTCACGTAGATGTCTTCACGGCTGGACTGTTAGCACACATGTGAAGTTTGAGCACTTTTTGACCATTTTCATAGGAGTTATAGCAATATCGTGTTTTATGGCGAGGGATGCGTTGCCATGGCAATAGCTTTTGAGGAAAACTCACTATTGGCACATAGACATGTTGAGGGCTGGACCATTAACCATTATCTGAAGTCTGATGCTGTTTTGACCCTTTTCATAGGCATTACGACAACATCGTGTTTTTTGGCGAGGGATGCGTTGCCATGGAAACGGCATATGGTGAGATCTCAGATTTGGCGTACAGCTGTTGAGGCATGGACCGGTTATATACAAGTGAAGATTGGTGGATGATCGGACCGTGTCAATTGGAGTTACAGCGACATCGTGTTTTATGGCGAGGGATGCGTTGCCATGGTAACACCACATTATGTAACATCAGATTTGATGTAGAGCTGTTCAGGGCCACAGTGTTAACTATCATGTGATGTTTGGTGGCGTTCTGAGCATGTCAGTTGGAGTTATGACATCATCGTTTTCCATGACACAGGTGTGTATGTTTGAGCTAAAGAGTTAAGAAACACCTGTGCTTGAGCCCAGAGATCAAAGGTTTCCATGGTGATGTGCAGTAATCAGTGAGAGGAGAGCCTTTCCATTGTTCTGAATGAGAGATAAACCTCTTACATGTGAACGTTTTGTTGAAGAACCGTAGCAGATATCGGTGAAATTTCAACGCGTGAAGCATCTCAGGAACCTGACGAGCGTCTGAGTCTGCTTTTTAAGTACTTTCGGGTCAATAATGTGGCCTTTTTGGCATATTAACTAAAGGTGTGTGGCTGCTTCTGTGAGGAAGGATCTGGCTGTATTTACAATGGGCCTTAATGGAGACATGTTGAAAGTTTTTGTCACTTCATGCCCTCAAGAGCCATTTTGTTTAATTATTTTGCTTAATTATTATTTTTTTCAACGTAGGAGAGGTTTTCCCAACCCAGTCTCACAAAAAAACGTGTAATAACTACGTTGGTCACAACGTAGGATGTAGTATTTCTACAAAAACGCCTCTGAAATTGTAAGATCCCTACGTTTTTTTTCACCATTCATTCCAATGGCTCGCGTCTATGTTACGTGAACTTCACATTTCTCCCTGCAGGAAAAAAAAACATGGCCGAACTTCGTTTTATTCTCGGTGTATAATGCCTATTTTAAAGTTAGTTTGGCCATTAAAATGCGTTTTGATGTCATTTGATGCGAGAAATATGAGTTGTTATTTCAGATAATGTGTGCAGTGGATGTACATGATCTTTAGTTTGCTAGTTATTACGAAGATTACTTCAGGAAATTGTGTCTACACAACGTTACCAAGGTGGTTGCTAGGGACGCTGCTATCGATATTATTTCTGTTATGTTGTGTAACTGTTTAATGGTGTTATCTTTATTGCACGTCAATGTATAGTGTTGGTCCACAGCGCAAACGTATTAGTAACAAAATCCGCATCTACAATTGTGGCATACTGTAGATACGTTATTTTCCCCTGTGCAATTCCAGTCTCACATCTCACATCACATCGTCATAAACAAATACCGGAAACAGACCGAAAACACTTTATTCCGAGTGTGCTTGCATTCTCTTTGGAGGTCATCACATAACGGCATTGTAATACACGGTTCGGCTGCATTAAATATTACATATCTGCCGTAGTTCTCTATTTATAGAGCCCTGATGAGAAGACTTCTAGACAAACATGAGGAACTGCCGCCAACACTGAAAACGTGACATGGATCATAAATATATCAGCAATTAAACAACATCTTACATTTCTTTTTCACACAGTACGTCAGTACGCAGTATCAATACTAATTCGGCTGACTTTTATATTTGATCCAATTGGTAGATAGGCTGTATTTACACCATAAACGTGCACAGCTGATAGAAAGGGACACCTAGTGGTTAAAGCATGTTATTGAATTTCATAATTTGTATTATTAGATATTAATAGGATCCCTATAAAGTATATTCATTACTCGTTATTTTCTACTAATAGTTAATTAAAGACTGTATATAATGACTATTTTGCACATCCCTTCAAGATTTCAAGATTCTCTAAGGTTTATTGACATATCATATACACAAACGGTGTAGTTATGCAATGAATGAAAAACTTGGGTCGCAGGTTCCTCAACAGTGCATTTGTGTATACCTCCAGCAATGTTAACTATGTTGAAGCACTTATTTTAACTGATATTATACATATGTATTATACTCTTATAAGATGTATGTAGATAGTATAAGAAATGTGCAGAATATGACAGTTTAATGGTGGAGGTACACACAAATAATGATAGATGTAATGCACTGTTGAGGAACCTGCGACCCAAGTTTTTCATCTCCGGCCTTGTCAGGTATTGAACAATCAATAAATAAAGAACACAGAATTATTAAATATAAAACACAGAATTTGTGTGATTATACTAAATGATTTACAAATAAACACCACTGCATATTTACAACTATTACACATGCTGATGTAACGCAAATGTTTCCAACTTGGGATCAATAAAGTATATCTTATCTTAAGATGATCGATGGCTACTGCCATATTTGCAAAAGTTGCCTCTGAACCTTGACAAGTGCATGTTTCAGGCTTATCAATGAACAACAGGAGGGGTCACAGACATAAGACCAGCTGTTAAATAAAGCTATTCTGACCTTAGCTGTCATGTGGGTGTGCTGCCCCTTTAAGAGGGCCTGCAAAGGGTTTTGGGTTTTGCACTGGTTGTCCATAAATGCTTGCCGTAGTTTCTTGTTTCTGTCTGTCTATGGAGCGCATGGGTTGTTTCCTGTCAGCAAAATCCTTGCGCAAATCCTGGGATCTTTATGTCTGTAAGTGCCATTCCATATATTGTCCGTGTATACTTGGTTGCACATTTAAATTGATTATATGCAAACATGAAGAACAATGAATGATGCTAAACTTGCTAGCCTGTGAACAGCAGTGGAAATGTTTGTAGCATTTATGCTAACAGTTACTCTGTTGTTTGGAATGTTTGTTTTTAGTCCTGTTTCTTTGTTTATTTAGTGTTTAATGTGGCAACGTCTCATGACTTTGTGTTTGTTTGTATTTCAGTTTTACAAAAATGGAAATGAAAAATGGAACTGAAAATGGAATTGAATCAGTAAACATCCAAAATTGAGCTGCTGTCTCCTGGGTGTTGATTTTCCTTGTTAAGCTAAGGACAGGGTTTTTTTTTCTGCAGGGAGAAATGTGAAGATCACGTGACATAGACGCCAGCCATTGGAATGAATGGTGAAAAAAAACGTAGGGATCTTACAATTTCAGAGGCGTTTTTGTAGAAATACTACGTCCTACGTTGTGGACCAACGTAGTTATTACACGTTTTTTTGTGAGACTGGGTTGGTTTTCCTACGTTTTTTTATGAAAAATGATGTCCAAGGAGTGTAGGGTTTGGGAATCAAGTTTAAAACAATTTTTTGGGCGAATTTCAAGCGTTCCTCCACTCCACTTCGTCCAATTCCAGTTTTGGAAAGTCTGCCGTGGTTCCATTCCATTTCATAGAGCTGTTACGCTCAGTGTAACCTTGTTGCACTGCCGCTCCAACATCCAATCACAGGGCTTGATGACTAATCACGGGGTTTGTAAAGCAAGGCGGATGTTGTAGTCCCAAACGATAGCTGGGGATTCTGGGTAGTGTAGTGTCTAAATTCCGAAAAAACTATTTGTTTCTCTGAATCGAAGGTTAAAAACACAAAAGCATTGTACACAATTTAAACCAATCAATATTGTGTAATTAACAAGGATAAACTGATGTTTTTTAGTGGATGAGTAATGCAGATATCACTGTGTAATCATTTGACAGTGAGGGGAATATATCCGGTTTTATTATGAAAACTTCTGAGACCGGAAAAACTGTTTTCACCCAAGCTAACTTTACATGGAAGCTGCATAGACGTTATCCTGGCGAGACCTCAAATCATCTTCGTAATATCTATCAAACTATAGATCCTACACATTGATTGGACGTGGATTCTAAGAGTACAATATACACTTCTCACCAGAAATCGAATCAAAAAGCATTTTAATGGCCAAACTATTCCACAATTTAGGATTTTCCAGAGAGGGTTATTTGTGAATAAACGCCCCTCCGGAGCGTTTGCAATGAACGGGCCGGGAGCATGTTGTTTCTTACACGACCACTAGAGCACCTCTAGTGGTCATGTAAGAAACAACATACACTTTAAAACGTGTCTCTGGGTCGTAATAAGGGCATGAACAATCGGCCTATATGGTCGTTTTTTGTAGGAGGACAGGCTGCTCTGTTTTGAGATCAAAGCACTCTAGACTTAACGAGCTGCACAATACACACTAATGTTAAAATCTGAAGAAGGCCTCTTTACCAAGCTCCAAACTAAATTAAATATCTCAAAGTGTAAAAATATCAATAATCTGAAGAATGGGTTGAAGTAGCTGAAGTTCTTGTGATCATTTTAAAGTTGGAATGAAGGCTCTAGCTGAAAGAATGTGGAAGGAGTAGCATTTTCCACACAGTGTAGGTAAAAGAAGATTTGAAGAGTCGTCCCATAGACACCCATTAGGCGCATTCACACCAGAGTACCTTTTCCCGTTTAGTTCCGTTAGTACCCCTTATGTCGCGTTCACACCAAAAAGAGTACTTAGTGCCGGGAACTTTTACCCCCATTTGTAGTGCCTGCTAGAGAGGTGGTACCAGAAAAGTACAAAAAAAGTACCAATTTCTATTGGCTGGGCAAATTGCAAACCACGGCCCGTAAAACTCTGAAAAGTCTTTTGAAGCCGCCATTGTATTTGCTGGCATTAGCATTATTAGCATTAGCATTATCCCCGCATTAGCCCCGCGAAATGGCAACACAAAAAAAACATGGGAGCGGTGGAATGATGATGAGGTGTCGGCGTTCTGGCGATTTACTCGGAAGGCTTCAGTAGAAGCTGCTGGGAGTCCCTAACTCTGGGGACTTCCGGCCGGGGACTTCGGGTGGCAGTATACGCAGTGAAGTTGTTTGCGGCCTGCCAGTTTACAAAAACTGTAAAAGACATCAAAAATCTGAAAAATGAGTTTTATAGCTGAATGTCTTGTGATCATTTGAAAGGTGTAGGTAAAAGAGGATTTGAAGGTTCCTCCCATTGAGTTCCATGTTAAAAAAAGAGTTTAAAAAGCTGAATATTTCAAAAAGTATAACGTATTTTGAAAAAGTTGAAATTTCCCATGTGCTGAAAAGGCAGAATAGTTTGATATTTGAATGGTTTCTGTATCTGAAAGTATGCTGAAGTTTTTGAGAGCCAAAATATTGGTTGAAATAATTAGAAGAGGAAGAATAAAGATTTGAAGAACTATAGTGGAATGCTGTGGCACAGCGTTCGCACTAATAAAGATTTGAAGAACTATAGTGGAATGCTGTACACAGCATTCACACTAATAATAAGAAGATGATTAAAGAATCGAAGAACTATAGTGGAATGCTGTAAACAGCATTCGCACTAACTAATGGGGGACAAGAAAAGTCACATGCCTGTTATAAATGGATTTTCTCATGAGCCAAACTAACTGAGAACTATTCACACAGGAGTCCAATGCCAACTCAAGCAAATCCTTAGTTCACTGATAGCAGCCTAAATGCTAAGCTGTCTATACTGTAGTCTGTATACACTTACACTTTGCTAAGAGACATACATTTAAAAGAAGCTATAAACAGCAAGCATGTTGACAAAAACATGCTTTGCAAATGCTGTCAAAAGAGTGTGGCAGAATTTGAGGTCCAGAAGTGCCAAAACAAATGTCAATATAGCATGATAATAACACATTTTAAGGTGACCAAATGTTAAAATGTACTCTCATGAAGTGAAAAGCAAACTGAAAGGGTTCAATTCCAAAGACAAAAACAATGAGAACACTCAGCTATAGTCACAACCCCGATAGAACATACCCCTAAGCATACCTTCAATATGTTTTTCTTTAAATGAGACCATAATGTGATACATTTAACATAAACTCATGTTTACTGAGGTAGTAAATCAAGTGAGATGTACAGTTTTTCATAGACTTCTATACAATTGTTTATATTTTTGCAATCTGGGGAGTCGACTCCTGCTGGTTATTAAAAGTAATGCAGATTTAGGCAATTTACTTTTCAGAACTTGAGTTTGCTTCTTTGTAGCTACGAGAGGCTCAAGATGTAGGCCAACATCGAAACCTATGTGAGCTGGTCTAGCCACTAACCAATGTAAATCATCCACATGCACAGAGATCAGGTACAAAAAAATGGTGCAACCGCTGTCGTTACTTCTGTCCTCTTTTGCAGGGGTTTTGAAGCACATTGGGTGCCCTCAAAGTTTATTCAGGCATGTTCAGGTTTTCCACAGTGTTAGGCTCCAAGTATTTTCTTGAGTAACAGTAGTGTGATGATAGTTACCTCTTTTCAACTGTTGCTTGGAATATAAGGCATTGTAGTAACACCCCAGCTCATTCTCCACTAAAAATCTTCAACAGCCTATTTTTAACATATTTTTTACTCGCCCTTCTCTTTCATCGCACTTATTTTTATTGAGCACGCTCCCTTTGTCTTCACCATGTCAATTAGTAGTCCACACCACATGCACTACTATCAGCCTTGTAGAACATGTTACAATTAGAGCTGATAGCCAAATATTCCCCTTTTCCAATAGATTAATTTAAGAGCCAGGCTTATCAGGCAGGCCTTCCTTGTCCTGTGTAGTGATAGCTTTCAGTAAAAAGAACTCTGCTGTGACGTAATCTGAAAGGAAGGCAACCATTATCAGAGTGGAAGTCAAACACTCGGGATCCACTCTATAAATTCAGACGAGATTCGTGAATGAACATTGCCATTTGTCTTTCCTCTCCTACTGACTGTCATTTCTCTATTGTTAATCTTTGTGTGCAGATTATTAAATCCTTCAGTACATTTTGACAATTGCACGCCGAGGCACGGTTCATAATGCACTGCGTTAACCTAAAGTTGAATAAATTATGCCCAGAAAGAAAATCAGTCTGGCTGTTTTAACCTGCCGACAAAAAAATTCAAAGTCACCTCTGATGAATAGCGCAGGGTGATTAATTCATGATGGGATACGCCACCTTGTCAGGCCGAGCTCTTCACTGGGTAATGGCAACACATGCATAATAGAACAGTGGTTCTCTGCCTCCCCTTGTTGTCTGAGTGACTTCAAAGGAATAAAAAATGGAGCCATCAAATTACATCTGTTGTGTTACTTTGTTCAAACAGGAAAGTGGATCATATCTCTTGGATTGTCTCTCAAACAAAGGACGAGATGAATAAAGTCAACAAGTTTGGGAAAAAGGCAGTAAAAAGCAAACATTTGAAGATTTAACTTGTTTTTTGAAATGGGAATCAATGCATATTAACTGTCTAAGACTGTTTAATACTTCTTCACGGTCTACTGTATACTTCCTACTTTTTAATCCTGTGTTACTTCTGTTTTGAGATGTTTAATTTCAAGAATTTATTTCTACTCTTTAATTTCTACTTTTTTTTTTATGCTGCTGCAACGCAAACATTTCCCAATTTGGGATCAATAAAGTACCTCTTATCTCAAATGAATGTTTTGGTGATGAGTCGACACTGCAGCTGTATCTCAGCAGTAGCACGCCTTAATGACTAGACTTCTCAGTACGCATCTCCTTCACTAACAGAGTGAACAGTCAGTTCAGCAGTGGAGTGACCTTTTCTCTAAACCCTCCAATAACTCTCCGGCTGACAGGTCGAATGAGCAGATGATCCCGGACTCCTTCATGGTGTGTTGCGACTGCACTTGGTGCAAAATGACAAGTGAATCAAGCTTCTATTTTTACCTCCGGGCGGGGGGACTTGTGTCACTCTCGACCAATACACCCAAGAAAATCAGCCATGAAGTTTGGTTTTGGGCAATCTGACCGCTGACACCGCGGAGCTGTCACTGTGATGCCCTTCCTCTCCATCACCCAATCCCCCGCCTCGATCTTGCACCACTCCTCACACCTGACTGGCACCAGGGGTAGCGTGCCGGGGCCAAAAGCGTGATTGACACGATGCGCGATCTTCTGTAAACACCTTGAGATCTCGGCACCTCCAGCAGGGAAGATCAGTGACTTGTGTGAAAGAGGCCTCTCCTCCTGGCCTCGGCTCAAGTCTGCTGGCGCTCGCTATGATGCAGCCTGACTTGTCAGAGGGCGTAACAAGATGCCGAGTGACTTAGCACCTCTGGAAATGTCAGCCCTGGAGCCGGCGGATGCCAGGCTGAGTGGAGTGGGGAGTGTGCAGACCCCACTGCGACTGGCTCAGCTGCTGCCTGTAAGAAGCAGGACGACGGATACACTCAATGAGACAAGACAAGCAGCAGAGAGCAAACCGGGCCCTGACGCTGTGCTCTCGTCCCATTCCCCCGCATTTCTGCTACACGTCTTATGCTTGCATCTCTTTTTGGAGAAGTGCATCT
Source organism: Gobionotothen gibberifrons (assembly GCA_943591055.1). Taxonomy (NCBI): domain Eukaryota; kingdom Metazoa; phylum Chordata; class Actinopteri; order Perciformes; family Nototheniidae; genus Gobionotothen; species Gobionotothen gibberifrons. Next base: position 868,268 of record CALSBZ010046642.1, read on the forward strand.
GCTATCGTCCAGCTGCTGCTGCATTTGAAACAGACCTTTGCTGCCCTACTGCCCGATGTGCAGGGGGGACAAAAGGTCCATGCGTGAAGATGATGTGGGCAAAAGCAAAAACCGGAGCATGCTTAAGTGACTCATAATTGCTCGGGTGAATCATGTTAAAGGAGACAAGGCGTCGAAGAGACACCCAACACAGAGGCAAGCTCAGTCACGCCACAGTCTGTCAGACTGCAGTTATTTACCATGCCGACAAACACATTTTTTCTTTCCCCGAGGAAACTGGAGGATGTATAACGCAACATATTTAGTGCAACGTATTTATAGAAGTCAGGCAGAAAGTCAGTGTGTTGAAGCATTAAGGAATCGGGAGATGCAGAAAATAAAGCTTTTACAAAAAGAGGGAGAAGAGAGATACTTCAGAGCGTGATTATGCTCAGTAAAACCTAATGGGCTGTTTACTCACTGAGATTCCACGCTGCTACATTGACTCTTGATTTATATTTTCTGATTCATAGAGGCGCATGCATCTTACTTTAATCAAGGTTCTCCCTATCATCCCCCACTCCACCCCTCCGTCTCACTGCCTGCCATCCTTTTTTCCCCCCACAATGCACATTAACAGCAACAAAATAATCAGTTTTATGACAGACTATGTTTTTAGCTCATGATGGGTGAATATAGCATTTTGAAAATGGCCCGTCCCTATCCTCAATCTCCAAATAGATCCGCTGGGATGGAAGGCAATATCAGGCTGAGAGGACACAGTCTCAAGGGTGTGTGTGTGTGTGTGTGTGTGTGTGTGTTGATGCCTGCTATTTTTCATGTTTGTTAACAAAATACAATTTGAGAGAGGGACGGAGTATACAGATAAGGGCATAAGCACATTATTTGGCTGAGCTGACGGATTAAGTTAGAAGTCAGCAGTGTGTTTGGAACTAACAAGAGTTTCCGCGAATAAGTGGAAACAATTATTGCTTCTACTGAGGACGTGTATCGCGCTGTCAAGTGTGACTTTTTAATTTCAGTAATTGTATACCTTTACGTTGGAAGTGTACAACATCCTACCCTTGATTAGATTGTAATAAAGTTGCTTCACATCACTGCCCCTAAAATAAATAATGAATATGAAGCTGAACAACACTTCCCTGGTTCACTTTTTTAAAGGGGCCCTGTTATACTAATTTCCAGGTTCATATGTGTAGTGTGCCTCTACTGTAACATGTTTACATGCTTTAATATTCAAAAAGGTTTTTATTTTAAAGACCCTTTTCACCCTCTGTCTGAAACCAGAGCCCGGTCTGCTCTGATTGGTTTGCTGGCCGGCTCTGTTATGATTGGCTAACCACTTAAAGATGTCCCTCCCCTGCGCCCTAAATCACGTACAATGTGTAGGAGCTTTAGCTAATAAAATAGCAAGTGTTTTTAGCCTTTGCAGACCATTTACATGCACAAAAACCTATATAACGATCTACAGGAAAGGGAAAAGCCTAAAAAGCATAATAGAGCCTCTTTAAAGAAAGGAAAAGAAGTTTAGTTTCTCTCTTTCGGGGGTTTAAGTTTCAGTTTCATTCTTTGCTGGCTCCTGTTAGTCAATATCCAAGAGGGCTAGAAGGCACAGGTTCGGCAGATTACGGCTGGGGATTTCTCTTGACCTTTCAGCCAAATGCCATGCTGTTTGAGGTGTACAAGCATAATTAGATCTGATCACCCTGTTGCTTTCTTATGTTTTGCCCGGCCAATTGTTTTGCACCGCCACATCGCCGTTGTTCATTAGCAGCGTTTAAGATGTGCAGGGCAGAGGCTAACGATGCGAGGTAGTGAGGTTGAAATAATCCTGTTGTTGCTGATAATTCCACATGATGCCCACAACTGTTGCGTAGCTCCCTTTAAAAAAAAAAAAAAAAAAAAAAAGCCACCCAATAATGAGGACGATGGCCTTCCGAGAGTCTGTTTTTAGTGATGTATATACATCGTCTGGGAGAGAGAAAAAAATAATGCCGGCTAATGTAGCCGGCAATTCACTGTGACATTTGCCATTAGCTCCATGCTGAATTCGGCGGGCGACAAAAGCAGAAGAAAAAGCTCAAATCATTCCCAATTAACGGAGGCATCAAACAGTGAAAATCCTAGCAGGAGATTTTACGGGCAGTGCACGGAGAAAGGTCAGGCTCCAGTGGAACAAGGCAAAGTCACAGCATTTATTAGAACTAATGAGCGCTTTCGTTAGACCGAATTAACATGGGTACACAAGCAAAAAAAAAAGTAGTGTAAGCGTAGCATTTGTTTTTCGTCACACAGACGCATGCACACACACAGTTTACTAGCTGACATTCTTATAGTTGTCTTATTGAATAGTGATACATGTTTTAGATGCAATGCAAAATTCTTCTTCTAATATATAGACACATTATCTTTATACAATTTTGACTGTATGTTGTACATGTATTATCCTTTTAATTTACACACACGACACCTACTGCATATCTCTTCATCCTTAGTCAGGGATCCTTTCTCTGTTGCCCTCCCTGAGGTTTTTAGTATTTTCTCCCTATTAACTGGGGATTCTTTGGGAGTTTGTCCTTGTACGATGCGGGGGTCTAAGGACAAAGGGTGTTGTATTCTGTACAAAGTGTAGAGCCTCTTAAAATATGTAATTTCCGATATTGGATTGGAATTGGCCCATACATCTAAAAAACATAAATGATTGCGCTAAGACTATAATACAAAAAATAAACAGATAAACAATCATTACTTTACGCAATTTATTTTAGGTATTGTATTCCAAATTCAGGACTCATAAGAGACTATTAATGATCCAAAAGTAATTAGTGCGCCCGACACCAACACTTACTTACTTTTGTGTTACTTTCACAATAACCAACAGCTCTTTAATTAAAAAGGACAAACACCTAACAATATCAAATTCAATGTTTTAATGTCCGTCAACCTTGGTTTTAGTCCTACTTTCTGTCTTGTCTTTTTACCCAAACCATCCGAGGCTCCTTTTACATCTCCTCATTCTTCTAATGAGCCTTGAGTCCTTGAATAGAGGAGAGAGTATTTATTGAGATATTCAGATGGATTCTCTCTGTGCCTTTCTCCCTCTCTGAAACGGCGGAGGTGGAGAGATGTAACAGAGATTGGCTGTGACAGCGGCAAAATGAGGCTAACGAATATCTAATGAGGAAATGCCAGCCATGTACCGTTGTTCCAACAGCACCAGTTAGCTGGCCCCGGGAGAGAGGAACCCAAGCTGCAGCAAAAACTAACTGACCTCTAAATCAAACACCAGCATGTTCAATACAAATCTTTCAACAATTTAGGTACATTTTTCCTGTTTGTCCATCAAAAGTTTGTTTGGAGGTAAAACTGCTAAAAACCTTTGTGCATCAGTGAAATTAATAATTTTAATAGTTTAATAGTTAAACTGGGTATTGGTACCATCCATCCAAGAAACAGACATTATTTAATTTCTGTCAATAATGTAGCGCTGCAATGTGTGCTTTTTTTGCAGTCCCTTTCAAAGTTAAATGAGATCTTCCTTGGCTCATGCTATCACCACATTTCACAAAAATCTGGACTTTTACCGTTATCATGGCGACGCACAGACAAATAAATCAAAATAAAAAGGAAGCCTCCTGGGTGGAAGTTGTATTAAAATAACATCTATATGAACTAAAAATAGACATATTCAAGACACGTAAATCTGATATGAACATTGTGTTTGTAATTTACAAATTCTGGGTTTGGAAGCACACAAACAATGAGAACCGAAAAAACCAACCACCCAAAGTCCACAAAGTATTTAAAGTGGTTTGGACCAAAGTAACAAAAACTATAATACTTTATCTGTTGGATCATTTCGAGTTACTCAAATATTTCACTGTTTCCTGAGGAGTCACCTCAGAGACCCCTGACACCCCACCTTACTGTCCCACCCAGCCATATTACACTCACTTTGACAAGGCTTTTTGGATCCATGCAAGGCCCCTAAGTGACGAGCCATAACATAGCATGTAGACGTTTCATAGCTCTCTGTGGAAGCTAGATTCCATCAGAGCACAGGACGGGGCCCCTCTGTCCCTCAGGTCCTGAAGCAGCATATGGCACACAGCCTGAGGGCAGAGGAAGTAACTCAGCCTTACTTAATCCACTGGACGGGCTTCACAGGAGACAGACTCACTTAATATGGGGGAGATATTAACGACAGTCCATTGCAGCAGTGGTACCACTGATACTGATAACGACTCAAACTGGCTTCCAAAAGGCCAACAGCAAATTCGGACATAGTTTGACATAATCTTGAGCCTGAGCAGAAACACCACAGCCTATAATCTTCTGGATTCCCATGTCAAATGTAAATGTGATTGTTGTTGCAATGCAATACTTCTTACGTTTTTGAAGGCTATAGTGAGCAATGCTCCTCCCATGAAAAGACTATTTATAATGATCTGTACTGTAGATCACAGAATTAGTTATGGGTATCTTTGAGACACTGCTTGTGTGTTTTATATGGATTGCATTGTATGTACACATTTGTCTTGTTTTTTCAGGATTGCTGTTTTATTATGCAACATTCCCAAGGTTATATTTATGTTTACATTAATTAACTAAACATTATTTTTTAAGTTTTATCTTTACTTTATTTTTTTATTTTTATATTATCATGTAACGCACGGAGATGCAGTGTTGACATGTGTTTTTCACTTTTTTTTAATTCTTGAATCGATTTATTATGATATTATGTCTATACAAAGCTTGTGTTTGTTTAGCTTTGTACTCAACCCAATTCAGCAAAACTGTTCACCAATCAACTTTGTAGTAAACAATAAAGTCCTTATTTTTGTGTCAATGACAGTAAAAAGTAAGGGTATTGCAATTGTGAAAAGCCTTTTCTATAGATTGTGTGCATACAAAATATTGAGCGAGGATGAGGTTAGTAAGGGTGGTATAGTAGTAGAAAGGGAGGGGGGAGGGTGGGTGTGGGTGGAGGGGATGGAGGGGTTGGCATATGGTCACATGAGAGGCACTATCACGAGTTGGAGAGCCAAAGCCATGCCTTGTGTATGATATGCATCGTGGCAAGAAACATGCATCGCGTGTTTGTGAAGCGTCACCGTTGTACGCACGGGTGGAGGGTGGAGGGTGTAGGATGCGGGATGCGGGGTGAGGGGTGGGGGGGGTTGGCTTATGGGTTTGGGGACGTGTGACGACGGCCTGAATTGAAAAGAGCCACCTTTTGATTTTGGACGGGCCCCGTTCCTGGCAGGCTGGCCGGCCATAAGGTGGGGTGGGGCCTGAGGATAATGGCAGCAGAAGGGAGAGGAGGCCGACAGCTGGCGAATTCTGCCCCAATATGTTTCCATGAAAGAGGCGAGGAAATTTCAGAAGACGCGATAGCCGAACGACACGCTCGGCGGCAAAAGGGAAGATTAAAAATAAAATTAGTTAACATCTTGCCCGTTTCACCCCACGATGCACATTTCAGCGCAGGGAGGGGGATGAGGGGAAATGATTGCCACGGCCATTACACCATCACCCCCCCCCCAAAAAAATCTTACAGTTAATTAGAAGAAGTCATGTGTCACCTCCAGAAGCTCGTTCAGCACACACAGATGTGGCCTGGAGTGTTTTAAACCCGTTCCCATCATCTTTCTTACTCTCTGCACACATATCCTGTTTTCCCATTCTAAGCATATTGTGAATCTAAAATGCAAATGAGTCTCCTTTCTCTTCCCCCCCCCCCTACCTCCAATCACCGTGCCTCTAATGAGGTGTAAAATATGTGCATTAATGACAGAAAAGTTGTTTAGATCTGGGGGAGAGTTAATTGGTTTTAATCACAGCCTACATCCATCTGGTTACACGAGACAACAAACTACTTCATCCTGGTGCCTCATTAGACATATTGTGTGTCGCTGTTACTAAAAGGAGAGGCTCAGCTTCAACTAGCTTCATTTATACACAAGCAGTGTTCCTCTGCAGTGTTTATGATCTGAAAGTGCAGATAAAAAGTACCAAAAGAGGAACCATTGGTATCATGATTTGTCTTGTCTGACAGTTGTCATGTATTGCACAAAACTATATATCTCTGTATTATGTTATTTCATCTGATCAGGTATGAGATCTGGAGTCATAAGCATTGATATTTTATCCTCCATTACATATTGTTATTGTTAAAATGAAACACATTCTGTTTGGTTCTTAAAGTCAGACTCACCATATTTAAATACAAGTGTTTTGAGTTACCTTGACATTACAGCAAATGTAATCACGCCACATTGTTGCGAGTGCATATGATAGCAAAATGGATTGATTGAAAAACAAATCAAATATATTAACAATGATCCTTTTGAATAAATGTTTTGGCATGACATTCCTCAATCAATCATACATGTACATGATTTTACAAGTTTCCTCAAACTAGTTCCCTCTTGAAAATGGGGTTTGGAAATGCAACAGGAATGTGAATTCTTTGGCCATTTTGATGCAACATAAATACAAAATTAAATTGTATTTCTTAACACAAATAGTCAATTTGTCTGTCTCAAAGTCAATGGGTAATTTAAATGTTTTTTTTTACTTAGGTGCCTGAAATAAGTTCTACAGTAGAATATATTTTAACGTGTGTTTCTTTCTTCGTGTATTATAAAGATATCACCGTTAAGGCTGTTGCCATCAAGTGGCTAAATGAGACAATGGAAGTTGTCGGGAATTATAAAGGTCATCTATTTATTCACAAAGTGCACAAAGGCTGGTAGTTATCCACAAACTACCCATCACAACACAGGTCAGCTCCTATAAATACCTGGGAGTTCACATGATAGTGCACTAAGCTGGAGGGTCCATGTTGACAGTCAAAAGCGGATATATATTCAGCTTAGACTTAGGGCCATCGGAGTTAAGCAGAAGTTTATGCTTTTATTTGATCATGCTGTGTTATTGAGCATCATCAGATATGGCATCACAGCTTGGTAACCTGACAGTGCAGCTGAGATCAAAGATCACTCGCCTGGTACAGACTGCTATTAAAATGATGGGGGTTAAAAACATCCATCTCTCCAAAACATCTATAAGCAGTCCATCATTAGACAGGCACAACTAAATACTGTATGTCTGATCCCACCCACTTCCTTCACCAAGAGCTCCAGCTCTCACCTATACTGCTAGGAGATTAAGGGTTCCCCAAAGCACGCTAAACCGTTACAAACACTCGTTTGGCATCAAAAATGAAAACTTTGGGTTTTTAAGATTTACTCCAATATTATGTGTTACAGTTCAAGTAAAGCCAAAACTAAGCAGCCATTGTGTATTGAGCTTGGTTTCATTCATCTTGCTGGATCATTTGTAATCACTACATTTGTTATTAAAAGCACACATAAGTAATGATTATAACTTGATACAAATGTATATGCATGGTCTTGATTAACACAAAATAACATTACATTTATGTCCATCAAGCCTCTCAACAATCAAATGTAATGTATAGGTTAAATGTTGGCCATGGGGTTTGTACAACAGGTCACCATTGTTAATATGTTATAGTCTTTTATCGTAATTGTAGTATGTATGTTTTTTTTGCATTTGTGGAACCACAGGACGGAGTACAAAACAAATTTCCGTAAACAAATAAAGTACATCTCATCTTATCTTATCTCACGAATAAGGTAAAACTAAGTCTAGCACTGCAATCAGTGCTGGTGAATTTGAAGTTATGTGATCATGGTAAAGTTAGTGTTAGTGATGCTATCCATCCGTTGGGCTACTGAAATATTATCCTTTAAGCACTCTATTTGTACATTCTTAGAGATGCAGCTTAATCCATTAACGTTAGTACAGTAATATCAGGCATTTCATCTAAGAACCAACACGTTAAACTACAAAACAAACTAAGTTTTCTAGTCCATGACTTGAAGTGAACTGTGATCTAAACCCACGTTGAGCTAATCCAATTATTGGCCATCAGGAAAACCTGCCCTCACATGTCTCAGTTTTGCTTAAGTTACTGGTGAGAGCTTCATCACATCCAATAGATTTTAAAACAGACATTAATTATGCCTCAGGGGAACATACATTGCCTGTCACGGCTATGAAGAGTTTTTTGGTGGGCTCTCTTAAACCAAAACACTCGGCTATCTGCTGTCTGTCTCCATGCGCTAAGCCTAAAGATGCTGTCACCATCTGTTGGCAGTGTGACCATGTCCAAAGGACCATGTTTCTTTGGATCCTAACAGGCCAATAACTAAAATGTGTGAACTGCAGGCCTGCTAATCTGAAGTGTTAATAAGAGGCTTGAAAACATACCATGTGTGACTTTCACCACTAAAACTAGGAATTCACTTGGGGATTCAGCCAAGATCCAAAGGGACTCAAATGATGGACCTTGGGGTTCTTTAAACACAATAAACCCTAAATTATGTCTTGTAGGAATTCAAAGTTTTGATTCCACACTCGAAGATGTCTGCTTGTTAGTTTGAAGATTTAAAACCTGACCTCACACGCAGGGAATCATGTCATACTTAATGTTTTAAAGTTCTCAAACTGAGGGAGCAATTTTATTGCAGATGACATGTGCACGTGGGAGAAGACTGAGTCTGATGCTAGGTTTACCCATGTGCCTCATTAATCATTAGCATTAGGTTGAGTTGTATGCCCCTGTGATTCACATAGTCACTTACTGTAGTCCATCTGCATTTAATGCTAAAGGATCCTAACTTCTATTCAGATGTTTTGACTCAAATGGTTTTGTACAGGTGTACTTACTTTATTTTATAGTATTTAGGATCCCCCAGACCAGACACACTGGAGTTGCATGAATAAACACGCTGCTCATTTATTAAACAGTTTGTGTAATCTGTTTTACCATGCTGAGCAGCACGGAATCAAAACGAATCTGACTCCAGTTCCTTTAACTTAAAAAAAAAAACACTTTACTATACATTTATTTTCGTCCTATATATTAAAGAAGTTACAAGGAAGACAGTTTGATAACCTTGGTCAGGGAACTATATTTAAACATTTCCTATAAAATAACACAATCCTGGCCGGACTAACTTGATATTTATTTAGCACAAGAAAATGGTATTACTATATCAGAAAAAGCTATCCGTATCTTATCTTCTCTTTTCCTTTTTCCTAAGTGAATGTATTATACAGTAAACAATTGTGAGGATAATGTTGTATTTAAAAGCAGGCAGATACGAGTATTTCAGTATTTTAGAACATTTAATCCCAACATTACCTTTTTAAAGAAGGTTACTTCAGCCCATTGTCATCTGCATTTCCAACTTTATCCTCACATTAATGACATACAAACATAATTTGGACCATAGTGCCTGCCTTCAAAGGCAACAAGTCTCTTAAAAGGTTGCTAGTAACAGGGGAACGTTCCAATAGTTAAAGAGAAGCTGTTGAGTACTTACAAGGCTATTAAAGTCTCTAAACCCCTACAATGAAATTGCCTTGATATGACATGTCAGTTGAAAGTTATGTTTACATTTATGGTTGAGGTTTTAAGCATTGTTTGTTGTCTTTAAAGTAAAGAACACTACATCAGTCCGGTTATTAATTTGTACCCGTAGGTCCATCTGACTTCTTTGTTACTTCTGCGACAAAGTGACATCATTACGTAATAATCGTACTTCTATTGGCTAGCGCTCCAACACATTGTACGTGATTTGCTAAGGGGCGGGGCACCTCTAAGCGGTTGACCAACAGAGCCGGCCAGCTAGCCAGCCAATCAGAGCAGACTGGGCTCTGGTTTCAGACAGAGGGTGAAAAGAGGTGCTGCAGCACAGGCAGTATGAGAAAAATAAAGAGCTTTTTGAACCTTAAAGCATGGAAACATGTAACCGTAGAGGCACAAAATACAATTATGAAATCTGAAAATGTGAATAATAGGGCCCCTTTAAAACAACACAGACAACAGGACAATCTTTTTAAAAAAGTGCCCGATGCTCCATCACATTTAAAAATCCCTAGAAAAAACATTAACAATCAGATAAATAAAATAGCTATTGCCTCCACAGCATCCGTGTAACCCTTCTACAACTTTTTAATCCAAACGATGGCTACTGGAACAAAGCTGTTTTTGTACTGCTTTGTTAAACGCCTTGGGACTATTAACCTCTAGCCCGAAGCAGTAGCGTAGGCAGAAATGTACTTTAGGGCGGGCCTGTATAAAATAGGGTGGGCCAGCTTTTTCCAGGGGTAAAAATGACTTTAAAGTAGGCCTGGCCTATAATAATATATAATAATGCCCATTGCCAAGCATCGTTGTAGCATTTCCCTCCGAATAACCTGTTGAACCCCATCCCCCCGCCCCCGGGCGGAAAAACGCAAACTATGAATGTTTTATATCCATGTAACGGGAAAAAACTCAGCTAACTGATGATTTTAATTTTTTTTGCAAAAAAAACCACAAAGCTAACGCTGAGCCTCTGAATTAGCCACGAGCTAAAAAATGCTAATGGCGGTTGCACAGAAACTCACTCATAACACCCTTATTACTTATCGTAACTGCACATCCAACATATTGATTAGCATCGTGAGAAGACACAGAATCGATGGGTATATATATCATCACTCCATGATAAGAACTTGCGACATAATAAACAAAAACAGACATAACACGTGGCGCTAGGTAGCAAAAACGGCACTATGTCTTACCTTCGTTGTTGTCTGATCAAAAGTTGTCTTCAATGGCATTAAAACGATAAAAACGCTGATGAAGGTTAATCCATAGGTTAATCCAATATGTCTGTGTCACTTTGAAAGGATTTCTGATAATCCATAAGAAATAAACCTACTTTTCCGTTTTCAGATTTCAGAGCGTGAGACAGGTTTCAATTTGGGGAAACTGCATTGGCGAAGCCCCCACTTTTTTTTTTGTAACGTTGGTGTGTATGTGGAAATTCCCCTTCGATTATATTGGCTCTAACGGTTAAAAAGAGATGTCTATCACCAAAATCGGCCAATGGGTTCCAGAGAAACGGCAAAAACACCCATTTCCATCCAAATCACCCCAGAGGTGGAGTTTCTTTTGCTAAACCTCTCTAAAAAGGTCAAATGTCACTTGTTTTGCATCAATCTTGATACAGGGTACTTATTATATGTTGTTCTTTGGCTTCCTAAAGCTTTTAGTCTACCATCCCATCATTCAAGGGTGGTTTTCACTACAAGTAAAAAAGAATTTTTGGACGGACACTATAATTTACAGTTTTTTACTATGTTCAATCTGAATTTTCTTTAAAATAAAAAACATCTATATTGATTCTGACTTTTCTACCTCCAACTCACAGGTTTATCATTACTTTGAGAAAAAAGATTATTCATTTTCCCATTTTAGAAATGTAGTTATGGTTATTTGTTCTGGAAATGTCATTTTCAAGCCTGAGACCTGAAAAACAGGGATGGGGTTCAACAGGATAATGGTCGAAGACCTGACTGATGATATGAATTCATTGAAATCTCCAATATCAACGTAAGAGCTATAAAGACACAAAAATAACAAATACATTTAGGCTCCATTCGTATTAAAATTACTTTAGCATACTACCAAAAGTTAACTGTAAACAGACAGCAAAGCTACAAAACAGCAGATAAACGAATTAGGACAAAATCCACATTTTTATATTATAGTTAATAACAACCTTGTGCCACTTCAGGGGGTGCTAAACTTAAACAAAAACGTTATCCTTTACTTTCTCCGTCTTTATATGTAGATTAATCTCTGCTCCTTTTCTCCGTCACGTTGTTTCCATAGCAACAACAACTTTCTGTCAACAGCGTAAACTCGCCTTCAAAATAAAAGCATCTAAATAACACAGGAAGTTAACCTAAATTACATTTAAGACATATTTACAACTGCAACGAAAGTAACAAAAACAATGTAATATCCTTTTCAGTTTCACAGAACACAAATTGGGTTATTAACAATCGTTAGGTAACTCTTTTATTGCACTAGGTAACAGCAACAAGAGGTTGTTCACTTGAATTTCACTTTGAATGCTTGGATGTTCTCAATGGGTGAATACATTTTTTTATAATAATAATTTAAAAATTAAAAAATTTAAATGTACACCGAAGCTTTCTCAGGGTGGGCCAATGAGTACACTGGGTGGGCTATCAGCACCGGTTCCCCTCAAGGCTGCCTTATTTCCCCTCTGCTCTTCTCCCTGTACACCAACAGCTGCACCTCCAGTCACCAGTCTCTCAAGCTCCTGAAGTTCGCAGACGACACCACCCTCATCGGACTCATCTCTGGTGGGGACGAGTCTACCTACAGGTGGGAGATGGACCATCTGGTGACCTGGTGTGGGGAAAACCAACTGGAGCTCAACGCCCTCAAGACAGTGGAGATGGTTGTGGACTTCAGGAAGTACGCAGCCTCACCCGCCCCCATCACTCTGTGTGACTCCCCAGTAACTGCTGTGGAGTCTTTCCACTTCCTGGGCACCATCATCACCCAGGACCTCAAATGGGAGCAGAATATCAGCTCCCTCATCAAAAAAGCCCAGCAGAGGATGTTCTTCCTGAGGCAGCTGAAGAAATTCAACCTGCCAAAGACAATGATGGTGAACTTCTACACCTCCATCATGGAGTCCATCCTCACCTCCTCCATCACCATCTGGTACTCTACAGCCACAGCCAAGGATAAGGGCAGGCTGCAGCGTGTCATCCGCTCTGCAGAGAAGGTGATCGGCTGTAATCTGCCATCCCTCCACGACCTGAACGCCTCCAGAACCCTGAGGCGTGCAGGGAAGATAATGGCCGACCCCTCCCACCCTGGACACAAACTGTTCACCCCCCTCCCCTCTGGCAGGAGGCTGCGCTCCATCAGGACCAAAACCTCTCTCAAAAGAAAAAGACAGTATGGACTCAAGACCATCATTGTTTTGTCAATGTTGAAATAAGACAGTTGTGCCCTTTTTGCACACAGCTTGACAATTTGCATGTCTTTATTAGTAAAAATGATAAAGGACCAATCACGTAAAAAAAAGATCATGCATCCACAAGCTGTAAGATTAAGCCCAAAGGAAAGATACTAGAGCAGAGGGAAAATAAGTCAAGTATTTCCTTTTTTGTTTTGTTTTGTAATGCAGCTAACAGGCTTTCTGATTGTTGTTGTCCAAGACATTGTGTCTGATTATAAAAACATACATGTTGATTATAGAAATCAGTATAGTTGCAGGCTTGTGTTGAACGAGAAAGGTTGTGCAATTTGCTGATTTGCTGGATGCGGCAGTTAAACCAGGAGCATCAGTGATGGAAAGTGTTGTGGTAGTAATTAAGGAGACCTTAGCATATTTAGATAAATTAAGCAGCTGGATAGGCTCTATATTTACAGCGTCGCATCCTGACTAATTCGCCTAGCTTCCTTATGTGTCGTTTCAGAACTATTTCCTGTGTTTACATTTTGTTCCTGCTTCCCTGCTCGTTCATTCTGACTGACATTTCTCAATGTATAGAAACCAACTAATCACAAATTGTACAGCCAGGAAATGATGTGCGGTCGCAATCATTAGTGAATACTGAACTTTGACAGCTAATCATGAAAACAGTATGCAAGTGGTACTGATAATTATCTGTGGGAGTGTCGGTGGATATGCGTGACTGGGGTTTTATTTCTCAAATGCATGTTAGTGCGAAATGCTAATCATTCTTGACTGTGAAAGGCCACTGTAATTTTAGCGAAGAATACAACAACAAAAATTGTCATTTTTGCATAAATAGTTTCCTAATGCAAAAATATTTATCTTAAAAACATGAAGAATACTGCAAATATTAAGCATCATGCCTATTTAAGCTTGATGATGACAACCGGATATTTAAATAACTAAAAAAATGTTTTTGTTTTATGTATGCAGTCAATCATTTTGTGAGAGAAGCAACCAATGTTTTAAGGTGTAATGAAATACTGGACTTATAAGGCGACTGACTATACATACTACATGATAAGACAATACATCCTAAAAATATTGTTCTCAGGGATACTAGTAGTAGTAGTAGTTTACTGTAACTATTTGTTGAATACGGAACACTGTCTGAGGGAGCGTTTCCATCACTAACTCTATTAGGCATTTTCGTTTAGTAAATGCTGCCCATTTGTTGTCAAGTTGGTGAAGATGCTAATTCATTGCAGCTTTTAAAACTGCAGCGCATTTCTCGTAATGTAAATGTTTTGGGCCTTTGTAATGTATTTGCACCTGTCGGCCACCGTACTGACAGACAGCAGCTTGGAGATACCGTAAATAATGCAGTACAAGAGATTCCGGTTCATTACATTTTAAATACACTATTAACTATTACAGCAGGTAGCATACAGTTCATGTTAGGCTAACGGCTCTCATTCTGTGGTTGGCTATCAAAACAATTAAATGCAGCAAACTTTTTCTGTCCAGCATTAAACAGTAGACATACAAATGTAAGGGTAGCTGGTCCAAAAAGTGGAATATGTAGGCGCTTAAGAGACTATGGTGTGGGTGGAAACAAACAAAACTTATTTGGGATATTTAAGTTTGATATAATGAATGCTTTGATTGCTTATGCATGCCTCATGTATGTTACAATATGTTAAAATACAGTAGTTGTGTATGGTTTTCACTTATATTTTATTCCTATGTGCTCACTCAAAAATGCACCCAATCATGCAAGGGAACATATTCATTCTCTGAATCACGGTGAAGACCTCCACTCAAACAGCATAAGTGTGTCCTTGCAACAGTGTTGCATCATGGGAATGGATGTGTTCAAAAGGTTGACGGGGAGGATCCAGGCAAACACCCAGAGAAAGGCACTGAGGCTATACAATCTGAGAGGATTTTTACATCTGTCTGGCCTCATTGCTATGCATAGAGCCCGGAGCCACATTTCTCTGCGTCCACCACTGGCTACGCCATCGCCCTGACAGATTACTGCCCCAAACAGTGGTGCATTCGCCAGTGAGAAAGAGGCCTGCCAGCAACAGCTGTCCTTTGGCATTGGAAATGCTAAGTTCCACTTTGACGAAGACTGAACGGGAATGAGTGTCAACAATGCTTCGCCCCTGGAGTGGTTGCTAACATCTTGTAACTTTCTGTGCTCCAAACCACTTCTGTTGGATACTTTTACATCAACAGAGCAGCTGAGTTGTAATATGTATGGTAATTTTCAATGTTGGCCCCTCTGCTGCCTGTTGTAGAGGATAAAGAAAAAACTAAAAACACCGTGTCAACAGTGCTCTTGAACTCGAGCGGTGCGTTAGCCGGCTGCTATGCAAATGAGGTCGGAGGAGAGGAAAGCAAACAAATCTGTTAATTGATACATGCCATCGGTGAAGGGCCTCGAGGATTACCTGGAAGAGCTGGAGTGTCATCGTCTGATGGCTGAGACACACGGCACAAGTTTAAAGTGCATCTAATGGGGATGTTAGCGCTCGTCCTCTAAAGGCTAATGGCAGCCATTTCATTGGCTGTTGAGAGGCGCCCAAGCTGTCAAGGGCCAGGCATTCGGAGAGACCTCGGTGACCTGCGGTGACCTCGGCATACAAGTGTGCGGGTAAGTTCAACAGCCTCTCCAGGTAAAAAGCCGTCCATGGCAAGAAGACACTAATTAAGGTAACACGGGCGGCTAAGTCCCACAAGTGTAGCACACAGTTGGAGTGTATACTGAACCTTGTCATGTAGGTCACTTTGGAGCTTTTAGCAAAGCTATGCATATTAATGGACCTCCGCCACAGCAGTCACTGCCTGGGCGCTCATGGGGGGGTTTTGTGTTCTAACTGTGGGGCTCTTTTCTGAAACATATGCATTGCAAATTGAGATTAAGGCTGGTTACAGTTAGCGAAGGTCCCTTTGGCATTATTTAGCCACAACTAAATAAGACTACATGATGCCGAAAGAGTTATGAGCTACCCATAGATTATAACAGTAAAGAAGAGTATAGATGACCATATGATGAAGATGATTTCATGGTGTGTTACCTCCTTAGATGTTCATGCAGCTATTTACTGGAACATCAGGTAGCTTGTTGACTGCATGTTAAAGATATAGGCCACCAGAGATATATATGATTCCATATGGTTTAATGTTCTCAAAGGCTTATAGCGCTTCTGCTGTTTGGTTTTTGAGATTGTGTGCTAACGCAGAAGGCTGTACCGTAAGTGAGTCATTGAGAAATAAAGAGCTTTAACTGGAATGCAGACACTATCACCCAACATCAGTGATTGACCTCATAGGTGTCACGATCTGTCTGTGTTGTGTTTTGTCTTGTATTTTTCTGTCTTGGTTTCATGTTTTATTCTGAAAAGTCTTCACCCCCTGTCTTGCCTGTTGCTTTCTGTCTGTTTTCCCTCCTGTCTGATTACCCGATTGTGTTCACCTTGTGCCCCTGTGTTTTCTCCTCCCTCCTCACCAGTGTCTTGTTTGTGTGATTGGTCTTGTATTTAAGTTCTGTTTTTTCTGTCTGTCATTGTTGGTTCATTGTTTGTCGTTGACTGTGTTCACGAGGTAGTGTTCTGTTTGTTCCTTAAAACCTTGAAATAAAGGCATTTTTTATTCTGAATTTGGGTCCTGCCTGCTTCACTCACCCTAACAATAGGGGTGTGATTCAAAATGGATTCCCAACTTTGTATGGAGGGTTTCTAATTTTAGGATGTACTTAAGTCCACTATGCACTCAGAAAGGAAGTGTGGCAGATAATGGTAGGTAAGTAGAGAAAGTGTGTATTAGATGACAGAGCTTTATTATTTGAAAAACCTTCATCGACTGATACAATACAAACACACACCTAAAAGAAAGAATGTTTTAGGATGTCTCTAACTTCATGAACATTTTCAAAATTAGTTTTTCCCAAAATAACACAAAAACTTTAGTTTTGTGATGTAAAAAATAAATAAAAAATAATGCTCGACACAACCTTGACTTGGTGTGTATGGTTACTGTCAAAAAGTAGCAAAATCCCTGTTCTTTTCTCGAAGAATACAGTTTTAAATTTTAGAAGTGGTGAGCTGCTTCACATTATTAGAAGATTATAATCTTGGTACTTACATGCTTTTTTTCTAAACCTGTTTCTGTATTAAATTGGATGTTTATGAGCTGCTTGATTTTTGCAACAATCCCTGTAAATATAGAAAATAAATACCAAATTATCAAATCTACAGTTTTCTAGACTAGACACTCATAATAAATGCAATTAAAATGGAACCTTCAAGTTATCATCAGTGTGACAATATTAAATGTCTCTTATGTTGCAGAGTTTACTAGTGAATGTTTACGTGCAACTACCTGTGTGTGTAGGGGTCGGTTTGGATATACAGTTTAATCAGCATTATTCTGTACTTTTACTGCAAAATGCACAAAAAAATAGTAACTTAGCTGAGTTGTAAAAGCTTTTGTGCTTGTCTGTAAAAAAGCACTGAAGTCGTCCCTTCTGCTTTTTCCTCATGAGACGAGTCTGGATCAGATGCGGTTTAACCTTAATAGTCGTAGATGACTCATGAGCTGCTTATGTTTCGTTTCATGGTAACTTTGAATAAGAATGAAACACAATAAACCGTTTTCAGCCAATCATTTGAAAGACCGCATGTCTTAACAGGATATCTACCTGCAGAATAAAGGATGATCTAAAAATGTAAGGACCAATGAGCTCTTAAGGCTCGACCAGCAGACTACACAAATATAAAACTGGACCGAACGAAAACCGGACGGATGGCCACCAAAGGGTCTTGCTGTGTGCCTGCCTGTACTCTGATATCCCTCAGTTCAGTGGCATGCATGTGGCACTGATCTTCAGCTGAGCCTCACAAATTGTCTGCCGCCATGTCAGTCAAGCTTTGTTTACAGATATCCAACATCCTTTCCTTCTCGCTTGGCTGTCTCGCTGCGAAGTCGGTCGGGGATGTGTGATGTACATCATCGGTAATCAGATAAGTTGGGTACCATCCTCCTGCTTTCTCTCCAAAACAACATGTCCACTGAACTGAAAGCCAGAGTGCAACTGTCACATTAGCAGCCAAAGAGTGCTCACTCTGCTACATGCCTGGTAAACAAACCCCGAAAGATGTTTTGCATGACAGACAGTGATGGCTCTTTCAGGCGAGGCCAAAGCGTCGCCTAAAAAGAGCCTTCGTGCTCTCCCCTCTGTTGTCAGTTGAAACTCTTTAACCAATTAAAATGGCAGAGCAGGGCACATATTAGAATATGCATGACAGAATGTTGCATTTATGGTGAAAAAAAGCCTTGAAACTGCTAATTATGCGGTCAACAGTCTATCACCGAGCCGTTTTACCTTCCATTTAATTTGCACATGAAATCTCTAACCTGCATTTTGATCTTTCGTAGAATTGTGCAAGCTTTCAAGTGCTTTAATGAGGCATTTCATATTCCCTGAAAGAGAATCTGTGATAAAAAAACCTCCCCGATTCCAACTAACTGTTTGTCACTATTCATAATGAGCCTGGGACTTGTTAAATGTTATTCTCCTTTACATCATAATGGAGTAGTCAGTTTCCCCCCTCCCCACAGCCATGTTCTCCTGTCGTGACGATACCAGGCGGTTAAAGTTATCACTTGATGAGTTTTGCTCTGAGCACTCTGGCAAAGTTGGACAATTATTTTTGAATCCCTGGGCTCTCAGAGGAGGCAAACGGCCAATTATTGAATTTGATTTATAGAACAAATAAAAATAAAGCAGTGTTTGTGATGTTATTGGATACGTCTTTAGGACAAATATGATTCATTTTATGTGAGTGAGAGAATCATGCAGTCATTAAAAAAGTTTGAACAGTACTATATACTAAAATATTTCATGTATTCTTTCAAATGCAGAAAGGACAGATAGTAAAAGTGTTTTTAGTTAACCCTATCACAATCACAAAAGAGTGGTGCAGTGATGACATATTTTTGTAGGCTCCCTGGAAAAATAGCAATGGGATTTTTCCATCAGATTTTCGAATATTGCAGGAAATAAGATAGAGGCACACACTTTTTGTTGAGCATGTCTCCACATATGAACTTAAATGGTTTCTGTATCCTGGGGGATATGTGTAACATGGGTGTAAGATTGTGTAATATGTGTGTTATGGTTGTAATAAAGGTGCAATATGGTCGTAACATGGGCCTGATAAAAGTATATAATACAGTAAAAATAAAGGTAATATTTTGAAAGAAATCCTGGAATGTAATGTAATGTTAGCCTTGGTACATTAGAATGTATTAATTAAACGTTTGCTTCATTTACTCAATGTTTTCCCAAAAATATATTTACTGTTTATGCTTATATACAGTATATATTTATATATTGATGTGCCATTTAAGTGTAAACAGTACTTTAATGATCTTTTAAACCAACTACATCACGGCCCTCCCCCCCGCTAAGCTAAAGGCAGACTCACGTTTGGCGTGATACTGTTTAGTAGCCTTTAGCTAACACCTTTTGCATGACACATAAAAACTAAGGACATGCTTTTTTTTTGCAAACTGGAAATGAGTTACCATCCACTTTATTTATTTACATGTCAACCCCATAACCACAGGGCACCCACAGCCCAGCTGGCATCCCGAAAGCCTTCTTCTCTGTTTCTGAGGTACGGAGAAAATATTCCAGTCAGACTCTGCGCAGCTTGCCAAAAACACTGCTCATCCAAAGTCATTTGCAGCAAACTCCATTATCATCATCACTTGTGGTGATGAATTCCCTATGATGGTGGCAGGCCCGCAGCAGCCTCCACTCATAATGACATTCTGCTCTTGTTGGCAGTCACTCCCCGTCAGATGGCTCATTCCCAACAGCCAGCGTGTCGGACAGAGCACACACACAATACTGGGCCGGGCCTCGCCGCCAGTAACAGGGGGGCAACAGGAACTGGAGCTTAAAAAGGCAGACTTTAATTGTGGGAAGGCCGGAGTGTTCAGTCTAGTCAGCATGTTACTTTTAATGTAATCATCTGTGACATTGTGATACAAGAAGGTTCTGTTGAGCTGTTCTCTCGTGCTTTTCTAACCGTTTACTGTAACCGTTTCCTAAAATGGTGATGGGCACGTGATTCCTGAATACATCTCAGGAACACAACAGTGCAGTTTGTACAACTGAATTAGGTTGAACAGAGAAAACAATGGTACCTTAACTCACAACTTGTAACTTTATATCCATCAATCCATCTAAATAATGGATTAAGTGATGTCAATCTCCAATCTTCATCTTTTTCAATGAGCCTAAGGATAATATAAATACAGCTCATGTCTGCAAGACTGTAAAACCCCTGGTTACCTTCAGTGTGAAACTATTTGCTCATGGCAACTAAAGCATGGCGAAATGTTTAGACGAGATGTATTTCACCCACAAAATGACAATTCGCATTGAACGTATCACAACAGAGCCGGCCAGCTAACCAATCACAGCAGACTGGGCTCTGGTTTCAGACAGAGGGTGAAAATAGATGCTGCAGCACAGGCAGTATGAGAAAAATAAAGAGCTTTTTGAACGTTAAAGCATGGAAACATGTCGCAGTCAAAGCACACGATACAAATATGAACCTGAGAATGAACATAATAGGGCCCGTTTAAGGTACAGTAATGGCAGACATTTAAAATACTAAGGTAAAACATCAGGAAAATATTTGTTTCAACAATTAACATAAATTGTTAATTGTATGCAAACTACAGTCTCTATCATACACTGTAATTAATATTAAACATGCATTATATGTACACAGTACAGGAAACATACACAAACTAAAACTTGCAATCTTAAAGACTGGTAAGGAGTAGGACTGTGGCACATAAAGGGTTAAACTCACCGGTTCATGCTTCATAGATCTGTATTTGACAAACCGATAGAAGCATAAAGAGAGACATCGTAGATCTCAAGTTCTTTTGGTTAAGTGAAAGGGAGGGACAATGATGAGCTTCCCTGATTTCACTGCTGAACCAAATTAAGGTTGATGCCCCATGAAAAGGAATTTAAGAGGAGCTGCAAGGCCAATAATATTTAAAGCAACATGCGACTAAGTCATCACCTCTGGAAATAAAACAGCTCTGTGGTCACACGGTGAGTCTGATAGCTGCAGCAGTAGTACGACCCAACAACCATCTATTACAAATGATGTTTCTTATGATAAAGACCTCTACAAAAATGGTATTGTAAACTCCATGGTATGTTAGCACATGATGCTGTAGTTTCAAACAAGAGTTTAATCTTGAAATGATTCTGTTTTTCACTGAATTATTAAACGAAGGCATTTTGAGAATATTGAGATTCTTCCCAATTCCAAAGGGAAGAATTCGGTTCTTAAGCCTCACTTCTATAGGCAAAAGTAGTCTTGGTACTTTAACCTTGAATACGTTTTAGGTTCAGAGCTTTATTAATTTACATAGTTTGACAACTTCGGTTGAAAAAAGAAAAGAGACACACAACCCTAACTCTATCAAACTATTAAACCACTAAAGCAGGCCCCGTATGCTCACCTGGGCGAGCTTGCGGCCCAAGGTGCCACCCCCATGCAGAGAACCCAGGTTTGAACCCGGCCTGGGACCATTTACACATGCCATCCCCAAAATTGAAAAGTCAATGTAGAAGGGCATGATGAAAGCGCAGGACAAAAATGTTTTGTTCTGTCGTCTTGGGACAATAATAAAAGATTGACTCTTAAGGCAAAACAGGAAATCCTTGGAGGTGCAAAGCAAGATGGCTGAAGGTGACTCTAAGCCCGAGCTTATCTGGGGGATTCGGTAAACAAGAGGCCTGGCAAGCGCAATGCTCGGCTGTTGACAACTGGTGATAGTGACCAGGTGGGATATGTTATCCTAACAGTCTGGAACTCTTGTGAATTATTTGCAGATAGATATAAACAGCTGTTATTCTTGGTAATGGAAAGCAATTAGAAACATCTGCATACTTGGCTGTGAGCGATGCCTCCAAACGGCGACCGGGGCTCCCAGGTGCCACTGGGAAATAATTACATCATCAAGACGGGGGCCGAAGCTGGAGGACCGCTAGTGATCTGTGAAGAGCAAGGAAGAAAGCCATAAGAAGGGACACACACATTTGTATCAGTCAGATTTATAAGAACTATCTGTAGTTTACGGTTAAACCTCCAATCTTCACTGCTTCTTTGATCCTCTTCCTAACCCAAGACGTAAGCTTAACCTATGAATCTTAAAGGGCCCATGTCATGCTTTTCCGGTTACTACCCGTCCCCTTGTGTGTTATGTAGCTTTTTATGCATGTAAACGGTCTACAAAGTCACAAACCCTCAAAGTACACCCTGTAGCGAGTACAACTCTAACACAGAAAAGACCTGTCTATGCTGCCCCAGAACGCCTTGTTGGAGATTTCTCTTTTTCTTCCTGGGTACAGTGACGTGACCATACCCAAATGGACCAATCCGTGGAGCTCCTCACACACACACACTCTCTCAGCGGCAAAACTGTGGCGCACTTACACTGTAGGTGCGCCGCGTTTGGGGGTGCGGGTGCTAGTGGAGCCTCGCAGATGGGGGTGCTGCAGCCCCCTCAGCACCCCCCCCCCCTTCCCGCATCCATTCGCGATGTCTCGCAGACCCCACGCAGCAAGCAGGAAATGAACCCAGCTCACACTGTCTGCTCCTCGCAGCAGCGAGCCGCGCATGAGCCCCGTATGAGAAACCAATGTGAGTTTCGAAAATTGCACAATATAAATCTATTCTAGTATACCTCAACAATGGAATTAGGATCAGTAGAAATGGCCATGACATGGGACCATCTAAACCAAAACCTAGCCCTAAAAAAGGTTTTCAATTTTTTATCTGGCATTATGGGGGAATGCCTGCCCTCTGATTTCACCTCAGGTTAACAACGTTAGCACTGTTGCCGTTTTAAGCGCCATTAGCACTGTTAGCACAGCCATCTCTTAGATGCTGGATGTTTCCATGTTGAGATCCGTCTGGAAGCAATTACTTTGTTTTAAATTTCGAATTAAGAACTTTTAACTCACTCATCTTTATAATATTATATTTTTTATATTTTATGTTAGTTAGGCTGGCTAAAAAATGTGTTAAAAAAAACATTTTCCCAAAATACGATGCCCTCTACGACTAGAACATATAACATCATCTCGATAGTAGGTCACTATTCAGTCTGAGACAATAACAACCTCATAAACTAAAATATTGTACATTTTCTATGGTGTAATTAACATAAGAACATTGCAGTTTGTTGGTAGATCCTTACATATTCCCCAACGTAATCCTTGTTATTATCTTAGCACTTCCCTCAAACAAGCCACAACACTATCGTAGATGTTTTATAATTCTTATACACAACTCTAATGCCAATGTATAGCACTGCTTTTGAGTTCAAAGCATTTCTGCAAATATAAAACTGCAACAATAGATGATGGAGCATCTAAACTGTTTGAATGAGTGGCAGAGTCACTCAAATATTTAGTGAATAAATAAAGTTGGACAGCATTGGCACCATGGACCTGAAAAACCTGATCAACATTTCTCAAAAGCATCTGCAGCCACAGTACATCCAACACAACGTTTTTTTATTTCAGTTGTGAGAGGGATACACCAAAACTTTAGTTTGTACAACTATCCTCTCCCCAAATGCAAACTGCTTCTCACAGGCGGACAAGTACAAGAACACACTTATAAACACATACACCCACAGATGAAGACAGCAGACATTTGTCCTGGTGATAATTCATTCTGTTTTCCAAGCAATATGAAAGCTCTGTCTTACTGATATTGATATTAATGGTATTTTCTGATATCTATCTGAATCTTGTTCAGTGAAACTCTTTAACTTTTATAAAGCAACATGGCGAACCTGAGACAAAGGATAACACAAAAACTGCCAATAGAGTGCTTCTTTGCATTAGTATTTCTCAATTTGTTGCAATAAAATATGTTTTATGTCATGATTTTATCTCCTGCTGATTTTAAGCCTATCGTGCCAAATAAAAAATGAAGACAATATTTACACAAAATATAAATATGTGAGAAACTATAAGTACAGTAAAATATAATAAAATAAGAGAAATACTTTATATACTATATTCAAAGTGGACAGCTATGCATATTTAAAAAGAGGTAGTGTGGAGCAGAAATGTACAACATGTTGTGCAGGATGTACTAAAACGAACAAGAACAAGATATAGCCGTGATAAGGCTTTTTACATGCCGTTGGTATTAAGCACTTAAAAATCATAAAAGCTGGTTAATGTGGCGATCCTGTTGGCCAAAGATCTTATTTTGTACAATATTCGACAATCCAATAGTATAATCCCATTCACTTTTGAATGGTAACTTCCTGGATGGCATACAAAGATACACCATCTGCACTGTGGTTTGTGGGCCCAGTGTTTCAAGAATTTTCTAAAATCAATGTTCTGGTTATGGGGTTTGAAAGATGGAGTGTTCAAAATCATGTGTATTGTTAAGAGAACAATATGCCTCAACATCTTCCCCCAAACACAATATATTGCTATAATCGATTTGTACCTTTATGTTGGATCTACTAAAAGACATTATATTTGTTGGTACATCTTTAAAATGTCTTACTTTTTTTAAGAAAAATGTACTATGTTTTGTTTGTCTACGTTTACTTAGTAATTTTACTGGAAATGTCTTCTGTGATATTTTTTATGCATAAGTCACACCACAGTGTGTCTTCCTCTAATTGTGTTGTGTATGACGCCGCTGACCTTCTGCCCCAACCTCCTCCTCGCTCCAAATAATACTGCGGCTGTGAGGTCCCTGACTGTGCGATGCCTCAGAATTTACCCCTGCTCAAGCATGACTGTGACTCTCCACATACATCAACGGGCGGGCCCCTACTGAGCGTGCTCATCATCTGTAAATACCAGTGGTCTGCGCTGCCGTGGTGAAATGAGCAGTCTGGGGGATTTGACCGTGTTGTGAGGTGGCAGGTTGGGCCTGATGGTTGAAGTGTGTGTACTATAATCAGAAGGTCACAGGGAGGATCCGCTCTGCAGGCAAAGAGTCCTGATGAGATGTCCTTGAATAACTCATTGACCCCTGACATGAAGCTAACAATGGCATCAGCTGCATGACCGAAATTAGAAATACAGAAAACGTGTCGTTTTTCTAAATAACTCCATTACAACCTTCCCACCAGAGTAAATGAGTGAGATGCGGTTGGAAGCTCTAAATGGACCTTGTTTGTTTACATTGACACACGTAAAGGTAAAAGCTGTCACGGTTAAAGAGGAAACATTGTGCTAATTTTGAGGTTTCATATTTATATTTTGTGCCTCTACTGTTACATGTTAACATGCTTTAATGTTCAAAAAGATAATTATTTTCTCATACTGCCTGTGCTGCAGCACCTCTTTTCACCCTCTGTCTGAAACCAGACAGGCTCCGTTGTGATTTGTCAACCGCTAAGATAAGATAAAAACTACATTAGTATAGCAGATGGGCGAGCACTAATTACTCAAGCACAAATACATAAGTAGGGGTGCAACAACTATTCGAATTAATCGATTAAAATCAATGACCAAATTAGTTGCCAACTAATTCAGTCGTCGATTCGTTGGTGACGTCATCACGTGTGTTTTACGCACCGTTAAGCTCCAACGGTTATCGGTCTTTTTAGGTACTGGAGACATTTAAAAAATATATGTCATATGTATTATTGCTACATAAACATTATATCGCAGTCTTAGTGTTGCCAACTCATTTCTAATATGCAATAAGACCATCTATAATGTATTTTCGATCTTTCCAATCCAGACGAGAGATCTCTCTCTCCTGTCTGTGTGCGAGGGGGCGAGGCATTTCTATGAGGGGCCGTGTAGGCCAAAATTCTAACTCACCTCGCACACACACTACTGAAAACATCTGGCCTTGCACACACACTACTGAACTACTCTTACATTCACTACTGAACACCTCACACACACACAACTGAAAATTAAACCTCACACACATACTACTGAACATTAACCTCACACACAACTGAAAATTAACCTCACACACACACTACTGAAATCCTCTCACATTCACTACTGAACACCTCACATACACACACAACTGAAAATTAAACCTCATGGGGATTCTTGCTGTAACGGAAGTCATTGTAATAAAACGGAAGTCATTGTCATGAAACGGAAGTAACAAAGAACAATGCTGCAGTGATACATACAGTAGGTGGCGATAATGCTCGTCTGGTTGCAAGTCGCCATTAAAGAAGAAGAAGAAGAACGAAACAGAAGGTCCAATTCGGCATGGATTTATAGAGAAACAGCACTGCACCCGTAGGCTGGACCCTGGGCCGAGCGGTCTACAAACTGAGACGGTCTGGTCTATGGAGGTTTTCTTGTTTACATCACCTGCCTATGAGGTGGCCTAGCAACCCGCTAGCAACATGCCAACCCAGTCTCATGGCATTTCGTGTTATAGTTACGACATTTAATCTATTGATTCGTGTTCACCAACACGATTATCCCCTTTTTTTCGTGTCACACAGAACGATTTTAAAAGCAATGTATTTCTACTGGTAATGTGTTTCGTGCCTGCAACACGTCTTTTTCTCAGGTCGGGTCGTGGAAGACCGGAAGCTGTGTGGTTCATAAAAACATGTTCTTACTCAATATCAAGCCACAATTATTGCTGTTATTTTAAATCGTATAATTTCGGACTTTTGTTGCCGTCTGTGAGGAAAATAAATGGGGCTCAGAGCCTCAGGATACTGAAATCTGTATTTCTTTTATCTTTTTTTCCTTCTAATTTGTTATTCTTTTCAAGATAACACACTGTTATTTACTCACCAATAACACACAATTATCCTTGTTTTTATTTATTTGTTTGATTCCATAATCTCGGACTTTTTTGGCGTCTGTCAGGAACTGAATTTCAAAATAAAAATAACCGGAAACAGACGTAGGCATTTCGAGCGATTACCCAAGATCCTCAGCTATGGTTTAAGCTCGCTGATTGGATGTTTTAGCCGCAATGCATGTTGGGATTTGGTGTTTATATGATATGAAATCGGAAAAACATTTAAAAAGAAAAAATAATAATACTTAATTCCGAGTGTTCTTGCTTTTCTCTTTGAACGTCATCACATAACGGCATTGTAATACACGGTTCGGCTGCATTACATATTACAGATCTGCCGTAGTTCTTTATTTATAGAGCCCTGATGAGAAGACCTTTGGAAAAACTGGAAGAAATGCCGCCGAAACTGAATACTTGACGTGGATCATAAATATATCAACAATTAAACAACATCTTCGATTTTTCTTCACACAATACGTCTCCTTGCAGTATCAACACTAATTCGGCTGACTTTTACATTTGATCTAATTCGTAGATAGGTTATATTTACACCATAACGGTGCACAGCTGATATAAAAGGACTTGTAGTTTTTAAAGATATTACTGATTTTCTTTGAATATAAGAATGTAAATACTGAGTCTGAAATAATATAGCAATATGCTGTAAAATTATGTGAAAACATGAATAAAAGTACACTCAGATGTGTCCTAAGTGTCCTACACTAATAATACAAAGTTATTATGGCTGTGTGTACCTTGTGTGCACCGCCTAGTGGTTAAATCACGTTATTGAATTATTGTTTTTACGTGTTATAGTTGATGAAAAAAATATTAAGAGTGCATACTTTCATAGGGGGAAAGTAGAAGGTCAATGATAGAAATATAGAATATAAAAAATCAAGAAGATACTATAAGTGATCTCTACAATAAAACAGTTTAGTGCAGGATGTACAAAGATATTAATAGGAGGAGGTGCAAAACAGAAAAACGAATTAATCTTTATTTAAACATAAATGTACCTTTATTTAAACATAAATTTAAATAAATAAAAAAAACTGTGGGGGTATCTATCTTCAGATAAATATTAAGCCTGACAAAGTACTTAACGTCTAATATATTGCTTTCCTGCAATGTCAACTATGTTGAAGCACTTCTTTTTAACTGATATTATACATATGAATTACAGTATACTCTTATATATGTAGATAGTATAAGAAATGTGCAGAATATGACAGTTTAATGGTGGAGGTATACACACATATTGATAGATGTCTTGTAATGCGCTGTTGAGGAACCTGTGACACAAGATGTTCATTCATTGCATAACTACACCGTATTTGTGTATATGATATGTCATTAAACCTTTGAAAATCTTGAAATCTTGAAAGGGATGTGCAAAATAGCCATAATATACAGTCTTTAATTAACTATTAGTAGAGAATAACGAGTAATGAATATACTTTATTACTCGTTTCCATTCATGTCAATTGCAGATAAATGTTTAGTCTTCTCAAGCACCAACTATCAAATATCTCTCCTGATTGTTGGCACTTGACAATCACCTTCCCTGAATTTTACTCAGGTATAACTAAAGTCTGATTTAAGGGTTGTTTATATTTCACATCATTAATCAGAATCTGCAAAGTAACTCAAATAAATGTAGTGGAGT
Source organism: Gobionotothen gibberifrons (assembly GCA_943591055.1). NCBI lineage: Eukaryota > Metazoa > Chordata > Actinopteri > Perciformes > Nototheniidae > Gobionotothen > Gobionotothen gibberifrons. The sequence goes on from CALSBZ010046642.1 coordinate 896,698, forward strand.
AAAAATACCAGGTTAACCTCTGAATTGTAGTGGAGTAGAATTACAAAGTAACAATGAGCTGTCATGTGGGTATATATTAATGCTGCGCATTATGGACACATGCGATTTTCACCCATTTATTAATTATATGTTTTACATTTGATAACACCAATGTGTTTAATACTGGCAACTTCTAATTGTGGGAAAAACGAAAAAGTTCAGTAGAGACGTCCCATAGAACATTTTGCGAAACACAATAGCCAGCATGTGTAGTTCTGGGGGGGGCGTTCGATTTCAGTTTTGGATAGTCTGGCGTGTAGTGTTAATTTCGTCAGCTATTTTTTTATTTAGTTTTAGTCATATTTAGTCACCTTCATCCTGTTTTTATTTAGTCAAGTTTTAGTCGACTAAAAGTCTGAGCATTTTAGTCTTATTTTAGTCGAATAAAACAGTAAATATTTTAGTCAAGATTTAGTCGACTAAAAGTCTGAGCATTTTAGTCTTATTTTAGTCAAAGAAAACTAATTATTTGAGTCTACTTTTTGTCAATGAAAACTGTTGAATCTTTTTTAGTCATCAGATTATATAGAACATTTCAGTCAAACTAGTCTAGCCAAAACCAATAATTTGTCATTTTAGTCAAACTTATTTCACAATAAGATTATATCTTGACTACGCATGGAATCCATGAAAAGTTTCAGTCTGGCTTTAAACCCATGCACAGCACTGAAACAGCCCTTTTAAGAGTTTTTAATGATCTGCTCCTAGCCACTGACTCAGGTAGCCCAGCTGTCTTGGTGCTGTTAGACCTGACAGCTGCCTTTGACACAGTGGACCATAGCATCCTGTTGTCACGGCTTGAACAGTCCGCTGGCATCACAGGCTCTGCCCTTGCATGGTTCAGGTCCTACCTGACAGACCGTAGCTTTTCAGTGCAGCTGGGTGCCTTCTCCTCTGCCAAAGCCCCTCTCACCTGTGGGGTTCCCCAAGGCTCGATTCTGGGCCCCATCCTATTTTTACTTTACATACTTCCCCTGGGTTCAATCCTCACAAAACACAATGTCCCCTTCCATTGTTATGCAGATGATGTACAAATCTATCTGCCTCTCAATTCCAATGCTAACTCTTTACAGCTACTGATGGACTGCTTGACAGAGGTCAAATCCTGGCTGAGCCAACATTTCCTCAACCTAAACGAGAGTAAGACTGAGGTCATCTTTTTTGGACCCCAACCTCCAGCCTCCCCAGTTGATACTCTGGGCTCCCTTAAAAAAAACATCCTCCCCTCTGTCAAGAACCTTGGAGTGACCTTCACTAGCACTTTTAAATTTGATAAGCAGGTCAAACCTGCTTTTTTTTAAATACGACTATTGGCTAAGACCAAGTCGTTTTTATCTTTTAAAGACTTGGAAAGGGTTATCAACGCCTTTGTAACCTCAAGGTTGGATTACTGCAACGGTCTGTATGTGGGTATGGACCAGGCCTCAATTAGACGCCTGCAGCTAGTGCAGAATGCAGCTGCACGTCTTCTTACTGGCCACAAAAAGCGTGACCACATCACCCCAATTCTGGCCTCACTGCACTGGCTTCCAATTCGGTTCCGAATTGATTTTAAACTCCTTTTATTTGTTTTTAAAGCACTGAATGGGCTGGCTCCGGCCTATATAGCCGAACTCCTCCAGCGCTACACCCCAACCAGAGCCTTAAGGTCTGCTGACCAGCTGCTGCTGGTAGTGCCCCAGACCAGGCTTAAAACCAGAGGGCACCGAGCCTTCGCAGCAGCTGGCCCCAGGCTCTGGAACACTCTGCCCCTCCATGTGAGGTCGGCCCAGACCCTGTTTTTTTAAATCAACCCTAAAGACTCACTTCTACTCTCTGGCCTTCTAGTCAGAGCGGAGCACGACTCCTGATATTTCCCTGTGTGTTATTTTGTATTTGTGCTGTCTTATTTGTTGTAAAGTGTTTTTATTGTAAAGCATTTTTATTGTATGTACAGCTCTTTGGGCTCGACCAAAAATCGTTTTAAAATGTGCTTTATAAATAAAACTTGATTTGATTTGATTATCTTGTCCTTATTTGATGAAAAACACAGGTTGAATGATTAAGAATGCAGCTTTGCAGAGAGTATCTGGTTTGTGGTGTTTTTTCCAGCTGTGTTATGGCCACATTGCTTCCCTTCTGATAAAACAATGCATTCGCTTTTTTTCTCCGCCTCATTGTAGTGAAAATGGGCCCAAATATCACATTGTTTCTTTCTCCCAAGCAGTGGTGGCTTTAGACTTTTTCGTTGTCAGTCATTTTGACGGACAGGATCGTAACATTTCCGTCATAATCCATTATTACCCGTCGAGTGCACAATTGATCACTCACTCGTGCTGACGGGGGGGTATTCGGTTAACGCGAGTGCGACCACTGCTCCCAAGCCCTGTTGTTGCCATTTTATTTTCTGTTAAATAAGGTTAGTTAGACCATGAGTTAGACCCATACGTTAGACCCGAGTATTCCTGACAGTTCATATTGTGCCGCTGCCCGGTGTAATTCAAATGTACCGCCGCGCGCAGCACGGACACACAGCTGCTGCCGAGCCGCAGCACTGGAAATGGAACTGCTGGGAGAAAAACTGACTATCAGAGATGTAACGTTATCTTTGATAATATTTCGTCTCCTCATTTTTCGTCAACGAAAGTAAAGAGAGATTTTGGCATAGTTTTTATTTAGTAAACTACATTTTCGTCTCGTCACTTTTCGTCAACGATATTGCATGATGATTTCGTTACAGTTATTGTTTACTGCCGTCGGTGCCGTCTCGTCATCGTCTCGTTTTCGTCATGGAAAAAAAGGTCGTTGTTAACACTACTGGCGTGGTTTCGTTCCATTTCAAACAGCTGTTTGACGCTCGGCGTAACCTTGGCGCACTGCCACTCCAACATCCAATCCCAGAGCTTGAAGATTAATCACGGGGACTGTAGTCCTAAACGATAGCTGGGGATTATGGGTAGTGTAGTGTCTTCGGCCATCCTAAACCTTGGGATCTTGGGTAATCAGTTCAGTGGCTGTGTATCGCAATGATGCTCGAAATGTCCCTTATAGGCCTACGTCTGTTTCCGGTTATTTTTACTTTGAAATTCAGTTGATATTGAGTAAGAACATGTTTTTATGAACCCCACAGCTTCCGGTCTTCCAAGACCCGACCGGACAAAAAGACACGCAGGCACGAAACATACTACCAATAGAAATACATTGCTTTTAAAATCATTCTGTGTGACACGAAAAAAAGGGGAAAATCGTGTTGCTGAATACGAATCAATAGATTAAATGTCGAGACTATAACACGAAATGCCGTGAGACTGGGTTGTAAATGCAGGCATTAAAGGTGGGGTAGGTAATTTTGGAGAAACCAGCTCTTGAGTGCGCTAGAATTTGAAAATACACAGCCGGAAAAAATCTGCCACTTCCTTACAGAGCCCCTCCTCCAACACACACAAACGCGCACATGACCAATGAGGGCACGAGATACGTTTGTGCACAGGTGGAAGGCTGACAGGCAGGTAGGCCATCCAGTTATTTTAGCCGTTAAGATATTCATTGCTATCGGGATGTTAAGAGCATTCCATGGAATATAACAAAAAGTGTATCTCGAGCCGGTTTCTCAAACTTACCTACCCCACCTTTAAGTTACATGTTCACGTTCTGCTGCCACAATAAGTCAGTTTCTCCAGTGTAATGATAATAAAATGCTTAGTAAGTATTGGTAATAATATAAATAAAAACAACAATGTTTGGGTTCGTTCGTTTAATATGATGAATGTTAACCAGTAAGCTTCAATAATCAACTCCAGCTCAACAAACCTGCAATATCTACGTTAACGTTAGTCCTGGAACCATCTGGAAATGTGAGATTAATATTTTTAAAATACACAGATCTTATAGTCAGGTTAATCTCATACAGTACGCTACGGATAGCATCGTTAGCACAGATGTAGCTTCTTCTCGCTCAAATGCTAACTCAATTCTAAACATTCATTCACTTTAACTGAATAAAAACACCAGCAAGAAATACAGTGCTTGAATTTCACTTACTGAAATAACTGCATTAATTGACGGTCTGTTTTAATCGCATAGCCACAAGATAAGTCCGATATTTACATGAAGAATACCAGGCACCAATACAACAAAAACGTCCGAGTTCAAGTTGTGTTCTCCGGATCCGCCGAGCAGCTGAGCCCCTGTAGCAGCATGGAGCTAACGGAGCTAGCAGAGAGTACTTCCGTTTCAGTACAATGACTTCCGTTTCAGTACAATGACTTCCGTTACAGCAAGAATCCCCCTCACACACACATAGGTGAAACAAATGCACATTCCCTACTGAGAACCTTTCAGTAAAATGTTTTCAGTAGTGTGAGGTTTAATTGTCAGTTGTGTTTGTGTGTGAGGTGTTCAGTAGTGAATGTGAGAGTATTTCAGTTGTGTGTGTGAGGCCAGATGTTTTCAGTAGTGTGTGTGTGAGGTGAGTTTCAATTTTGGCCTACACGGCCCTTCATACAGTTCACACACGCGGCGGCTACATGCATGCAACACACACACACACGGCGGAGATGGCGGAGAGAACTAAGGGAGGTGTGGTTAAATGTTACCCGTCTTGAGGTGGACAATGCTCGTTGCCAAAAGTGCAATAAGAGTCACGTCAGGTATGTTATGTATGCTAGCAGCAATACCTGGAGTTAACTAAATTATACAAACATGGGTTAAAGTGCCTGTGAAGTGCATTTTTTT
>CALSBZ010046642.1:911449-941311 GCA_943591055.1 Gobionotothen gibberifrons
ATAATCGGTACGCCTGAAACTCATCCAGTGAGAAACGTTCCGCGGGGGAAAAATAAGTGCGATTAAAATGCGTTTTTTTAACGCGTTAATTTTTGTGTAATTAATTAATCTTAATTAACGCGTTAAAGTCCCGGCCATCATTTTATTATAATCTATCTCTTCGTTAGAATTATAAAAGTGTGCTGTTGTTTTACATCTTCCTTCATTTTCAGGGAACTGTTTAGCCTCTGTTATGAAATCAACACATGATAACAATTAACCATAAGAAGCTGACATAAATCCCCAAAAGATACAAATCTAATGGCGGATTCATGTTAAATCAAGTTAATGAATTAATAGTTTAACTAAACTAAACAACTTAAGAAGAGTTGTGCAATCCGTTCATTTTGATGGGCTTCCATTGAACATATTCGAGCACATTATTTAGCAGTCCAACATAAACCATTACATGTCTGAATCAAATGTGCAGGTACAAATCAGCCAGTATTTACATATTCATTTAAAAAAAGACATGGTCATGTTCTCAGCTGTTTATAGTTTTTTAAGCCTTTGCCAATCACTTTGCTGATGTTACACTGAAGAACTTTATCCCCAGATGACCTACACAACATTAATAATCACCGACTCCTGTTCTGTCTGAGACTGGCCACATCTGTTTCATCTTTTTTAAAACCACCTCCTAAAACATGGTTTTATTAACCTGCTCTTTATGTAACGACCTTTGGTTGGAATGATTTGTTTTGTTTTGACTTCCCGTTTAATGTCTCTGCCCTGCTTTTTCATCACCCATTGTTGATTTCATGTTTTTGTAATAATTATTATAGCCACCCTTCTTCATATTACCATTATTATTACTATTAAAAAATGTTTCCCACAAACTGGGTACAGATGGGAGCAAAAACTAAAAGATAGCATGACAAGCTTTAGATCCGTGGATAATACTATATCTCAAAGCTATTTCACACAAAAATGTTGTGTTGCCTTACACATGACTCAGTGACAGTTTAGGATACTACTCAGTGAAAATTGCTTAGTGCTTTTGGCATATTTATTTGCACCCTAAGGATTAGAACAGACATCTGTGCCAACGTTCTGATCCCCTTTATGATGATAGTGCAGTTTGGGGGGCCGTAGATTATAACCCTAAGCTATTGACCCATAACTAAAGTGATGTTTTAGCTCATAATCTTTTCATCTCGGGGTAAGTGAAACCCGCTTTGTTGGATTTTGACCATCAGCAGACAATAGCGAGGATCGTTTTAACATGGCTCCATGCTGAGCAGGTGCGACGAGGGGTAAGAATGGGGGGGGGGGACGGACAGCAGAAGAGACCAATATTCGCCTAATTGTATCCATGAGTCCTGGCGTGATATTCTGCTCTTCCACCACAATGAACTGAGAAAGTGGCTTTTCAAATCTTGTCCAAAAAACCCCGCACAGAAGCATCTTCGACATCCTCTGGGGCTTTTCCCCATTGTGTCTGGCAATGCGATGGTTCCGATACAGCGATGCAGAAAGGAGGATGCACTTGGGAACCAGGCAATTTCATTACACCGAGTCAAGCTGTTTCAGTTCAGGATCCAGGCCTTTGTGCCTCTTGCCCAGCACTGAGAAACTGGAAACATGGCACAAACAACATTATGTGTTATAGCAACTTCGCACCGGGCCTTGTGATATGTCCATCTGCCGTGACTAGTGTTGCAGATCGCGCTGATGTCCCTGCCTCCCTGCCTGTGTTCCCTCGCCTCCTCTCACTGAACCTCTCCAGGTTTCACGACCGCTCAGCCATAGTCGCCCTCGGTGCAAACTACTTCTGTTATATACAAAAAAATAAGAGTCAGTCTCAGTGCTGTTTTGTGTGAATGTAGAAGTTTTCACTGGCAAGGTTTGGCCTCATTGCCTTAAGGCTGCATTTGATCAGTTATTAAAGCTTATTCCGCAGTAAATTGTGGCCGATCTGAGTTGGGTTCACCCTGGATTATGTGTTCATGTAGGAACAGATGAAGCCATTGCGGATGTCCAGCCTTTTGGTGCATACCCCTGTACATGAAATTGAGACAGAAAGGTTAAATACAAAAAATTAAATAATGGTTTTGTAGTTGACGTTATCTTCCACTAGGGTTTGTTAGTTATCCTGGTTTTCCTAAACTGCTTAGTTAAAATATTTTACAGCTTTTTTTCCCCCGACCTAAATCTACGGTGGTCGACAGGTGCAAACGCGCTACAACGACAAACCAAACTTCAATTGGGAGAAATGTGCTGCAGTTTAAAAAAAACAAATGCAAAAAAAACAAAACACAAATGTGCCAAAACACATACAAATGAAAACACGTCACCACCTTGACGAAACATGCCCAGCGTTGACTAAAGCGTTGCATAAACCAAACGCTGCAATAAGCTCAGGACACAACGGGAACAAACGGGGAGCCTACAAAGTGATGCAACAGCTGGAAGCGGAGCGCTTGTTGACGTTTGGGGTTTATAAAGTTGGCCAAGAATCACTTCGACTGAAAAATGACCTAAAATGCAGGCTTTATTGGCCTATTTTAACAATGTGATGGCATGATTCTTTCCGATATTATTGTACAACAAGCACTCCAGTCCCAGTTGTGTCAATCACTTTTTAGTGTCCCTGTTTCTTTTGTGTTTTGAGCTTCTTGCAATGTTTTCTAAATGCTGTGCATCGTTTTTTAAAGTGCAGTGTGTTTCTTCTAATGTAAGGGTTTTGGGCAGTGGCGAACCGTCAGGGCCTTCAAGGTATTCAGAGAATACCCTGGAACACTCAGATAAAACAAACAAAAAATCGATTTAATTATATAAATAAAATGTATATAAAATGAATAAATGAGAATCGTATCTGTGTTGTTGATCTGTAACATTACAGTGTTACGTTGATTTGTTTGTCCTTCTCGGACCATGCACTACGCATTTCAGTGGTTTTGTGTTAGAAAAGAAAGTAACCAATCAGATCTTGTCCTTCAACCAAGGTATTCTACATCCTTGATCGAATTCCCTGGCCGTTGCACTGAATGAGAGCGTAAGTTTGGACTGACAGTTTGATCAACCAATCATATATTGAGTTGTAGCCAATGGGCGTATTCTTTCAGAGTTTCCCCCGGTTACAGGGTACTCTAGGTCTATAAGGCCCGCTAGTTAACTGGCTCAAGACAGAGGATAGATGAATGCGACGAAGCAATTCATGCCGTTTTATTGTTTTTAACGTTGAAATGACAAGTGCAACAGGTGAAGATGAAGTTGTTGCGGAATTGTTGTGAGTACCCTTTTCAAGACGACAATTCAGTGAAAAGACGGACATTATAATGCCGCGGAGGGGGAGGGGGGGGGTGTGTGTGTCTACAGAAGGTCCAGTTGTGATAGACACGGTTTGCCACTGGTTTTGGGCCATTGTAGCGCTATTGCACTTACATAGGTTATCAGCAATATGTCTTTCAAGACATGACCCAAATCCCAGTCCCAAGAAAAATGATTATGGTGTTAATGCAACAGAAGAACATCCAAGTACGAGAAGGCACCGACTGCCCAAAACCGCCCCTCAATCTGTTGTCAAAAAACACAAGAACAGATTTCCAGCTCGTCACCTTCCGGTTTCACTTTGATCTGACTTTGTGTTGTTTCCCCAAGATTACAACACCAACGACTACAGCATATTGACGCACTTTAAAAGAGGTGGTTACCAGATGCTTGATATGCAGATCACTAAATCCCCTCCCAAAAAACGAGGTGATTCTTAATTCATATCATGCATTTATTATAAATGTGGGATGTGAAAGCGGTTGGGGCGGGTCAATGTGAATGGGTGGAGCTACAGCGTCTTACAGGCTAAGCTCATACAGAGACATATTGAGACACACTTTCATCTTCAGGATTATTCCTTCTGGGGGAGGGATGGACAGACGTTTGTGGGCAGATGATATTTTGAAATATAAATAAACAAGCACATGTCATAGAGTGTAATGGGGGTGAGGGGTGAGGGAGGGGGATGGTAGGGGGGGAAAGTGAAGGGGGGGGGGTTCCTGAAGAGCCTTCAGCTATCTGCAGAAAGCTGATTATGCTTAAGTAGGGGATTCAACTAGACAAGTTTATGTCTGTATTAATCAAGGAATAAGAAAATGATAATCTCAAATGCAGTCTCTTTTCCCGTAGTGCATAATCAGATATGGCGAATATTAAAAGAGTTATCCACAGAATGGCGGCACATAGTGATGAGAGCAATAGGGGATATTCTGGATGAGTGAATACAATAGGGTTATATCACAGATTGTGGCAGTTTTATGGGTTTAGTGGTGTACTTGGTCCATGCAGCCATAATACTACAGACAAACCAGTTTAACTATGACAAAGCGGAACAGAATTAGTATAACACGAAGTCCTTAATGTTATCCTTTCTTTTCTTGTACCCTCTGAAATTAGAGACGTAATCTGCCAATTCCTTTTAGGGATGGAGACAAAAAGAAGCAATAATGCTGTACATTTTGCAGAAGAAAGACGTTCATAGAGGTAACATCTTTATCAGGTCATCGCTAATTAGTGCCTACAATGTATAGTGCCATGAAAGTAAAAGGAATTTACTATTTTTAGAAAATGTACATCAATCCAATGATTAGGTGCAACCCATGAGTACTTGGTCAATTTATAGCAGTGATCTGTTTTAGACTTTACTTATTAATAGCGAGAAAGTATGCAATTGTGTAGGTTATTGGTTTTATTTAAGAAGGTTAGCAGCTGCATATTCTACAATAATAAGAATCTGCAGATATACTTTACGATAGCAGTGGTAAATATTTTTGGAATATAGTTATTTGAATCAGTATTTATGAAGTTGGGGAAAAAGCACAGGCTGACTCGAGTTATTATCAATTTCAATGGAAAAAAGCAACAAATATGGTGTGAAATCCATCACTGCCAGAAGATGAGAAAATAATCATGTATGCACATACATTTACTTTATTGACATTGTCAACCAAGACAGGTGCGACCCTATATGCCATAACAAGCTAATCTGCATTTCACAGTATGAATGAGTGTCTCAGCCGCAGGTAATGTGTGGGATTGTTTTGTACCAAAAAAAGAAAGTATATATATACATTTTTTAAATGCAACTGCTATGCTCAACATATTGTCATGAATGGATCACTGAACGGGTCGTTGTAGGCACCCCCATCCCTTAGCATCACTTAAAGAGAAACATAACAATTATGGAGGGACTTCAAATGACCATAAAGAAACCTAGCAAATACAAGAGACAACAAATAGAACTAATAGATGCAACAAAGCTTCAAAGAGACCACAAAAGACTTACATCGATGACGAAAACGGAAAAACAACTGTAAAGAGATACCAAACACACAACAAAAGACCCAAAATGGCTGCAAAGAAAAACAAAACAGTCCCAAAAGGATTTTCTGATTTGTTTTTGTTACCATAGAGAAATGTATCCCAAAACCACCAGTTAAAATGACTGAAGGAGAAACTCTTCAGTATGTTATAACAGCATCAGCCGGTACCCCCCGCCCTCCCCTTTTAGAGTGTCAGGTAATAACCGCAGTCTTCCTCTTCCCAACTTTGACTCTTATGTATCTCCAATGTCATCAATGGATGAAGCTCATTTCTGCTTTATGTTGGAGTGAGAGAGGCACAGTTCATTCTCTGCAGTAATGACATAAACATCAATCTGTCTGAACTGCTGCTTAAATGACTGTGTAACCTTTACAGCACTGTTAAAGAAAGATGTATCATTTCCGCATTAAAGAAAGGGGGAAGCCGAGGTAATAAAAGGAAGAGAGAAGTCTAGCTGATGCACTTTCACTTTACTGGACTTGCAGTATTTTTTATGCTCAGTCAAAAAGTCGTGCCCCAAGAGTCACTTTGTAAAAGACTCACTGATATTTCCTGCTTTTAACACATGCATTAAGATATTCACAGAACTTTAACAGATTTAAAAATTGCTGAGGACAACAACAGATTGAGAGCCATAAAAGTAGAATAAAGCCTTTATTACCCACTGACATTTCCTACATAATGGAAATATTTTACAATGCCTCCCATTTATGGACCTCTATCCGCTATAAATTATATTATGCAAGAAACATCATGACTGGTGGCATTAACTACTTTATATTAAATAGGTTTCCATAGGGAAGCATTGACTTGCTATATGTGGCCTGGAACAAAATTCAATCTGCCGCCATGTTTAATACCACAGTTTTTATTATCTCACAAGCATATGCTGGAATGGCTACAGATGATGAAGCTAGCTGCTGGGCAAAGTGATAATCAGTGCTGTTTTTATTTTAAGCTCTCTTAATAACAGGATCCAGCAAATTGTTTGTGACCTTTGTCAAGGTTTTGCTGGAAACACAGAGGCTAGCAGCAGCCACTGTGCTAGCCCGCGGCATGTGTGAATATGCAAAGCTTTTTTTTCCCGTGCAAGGTTTCAACATGAAAACGTGAAATTGTTTGGAAACCTTTTGCCTTGCAGGGCCTTCATGGGGAGAAGCCGCATAGAGCTGAGCTCTGCAAGAATGTTTGATGCCGCTTCCTTAGTTGAGCATATGCCACATTCTGTTGTAGGGAGGCTGTGTTTGTGCGGTGGCCTTTTTCGCAGAGCTGCAACTCTGGCCCTGGGAGGAAGGGCTGGTCAGGGACAGCATCTGCCCGGCCCTCAGTGAGCATTATGACATGCATGACCTGGCCAAAAACACAAGGTAAGCAGAAAGCATACCAACAATGCTGCTTTTCTCACATTTAAGCTAATTTGACTGTATGTGAAATCCAAGTCTGCCTCCCATAACATCTCCCTGTCCTTCATGTCAAGGGTGGCCATCCAACCGGTTTTCAGTCCAACAGTCCGTTTTTCAATTTCTGTCTTTTGGAGCAGCCTTGAGCCGGACACTCTTGATATCATCCCTATTTTATATTTATGTAGGGTGTATAATAAATAAAATAAAAATAGCCAATAATAAAAAAAGATATATATATATATGCTCAATGCAAGAATACATCCCCTTAATACTTGGTCTTACAAATGATTGACGGATATCTCTGTCAAATAAATATCTTTAATAGGTGAATTAACCTTATAAAATGAGCCATGTTATTTGCAAGTTGTGTCGTTGCAATGTAAGCAGCGTACAGACAAGCACACAGGCAACAATCAAAGCACAGGTGCCTCTACCCGTTTATAGTTTTTCCATAAAACTTCATTGCCTTAAAAAGGACCAAATCTCCGATGCAGAACTTTGTAAAGTTATTAATACAGTCAATTGCCAGTACCCATGAAGGAGTGTAGACTGTTGAATAAAAGTGCATCGAGAGATCTAAAACGACTATCAATAGCAAACGAGATGACGTGTGGAAAAACTTCCTCGTCAGTCTTTGATGTCATTTGGCCCAAAAACACCTTTTCCCATTGACTTACATTGGGAAATAGACGTCTGTAAATCAGCAGATACGTTTTTTGTTTTACTAAATCAACTACCCTACACAAATATGAATCCTTATTTAAATAATTAGGGTCTAAAAAAATTAAACCTGAAGCGCAAACAAAAAAACATTTGTAAGCAGTCAGGAAAGAGCAACTGTATCGAAAGAATACGTTCAACTTTTAGTTATTACACTACTGTCTCTACTGTGTTTTGAATCTGTAGGATTCAGTGAAGCCAGGATGAATAATCCCAAAGTGTCCCCCTTTTTATTGTTAGGGCAATGGCCCCCCTATTCATGTTGTTGCATTAGAAATGATACTCCAGGAGAAACATGTGGGTCAGAGTGAAATGTATAAGCAGTTAAACATACAGTGGCCAGGAGGGAAGAGGCGTAATGGAGAGATCAAGAGAAAAGGCAGCAGCAGCTCATGGAAGAAAGACGGAGGGAGGAGGAGGAGGGAGGGGGCAGGTGGTGGGCATGGGCAAGGGTATGCTGGTGCATCTGCCCGCGGCGGTGGTATTGACGGACATATTTCCCACAGCTCCGTGTCACGGCAGGATCATCGCACATGATTACGGGAGGAATCAGCATGATCGGCTGTCGCTGATTTCACTGACATCTGTCGTTGAGGTGATACAAGCTGTGACAAGGATTGCCCCAGACATAAAATCTTGAGCGGTTGTTGAGCCACAGTGACCAAGGCGTCGGTTTCTCTGAGCGACAACGACAAGGCGTCTCCATGTAATGTTTTATCCCCAGATGAAACGAGAAAGAACTTCTCCATCTGCTCACAAGTGTCCACACTTTGATAAGCTCTTTATTCAGGGCACTTGAGTGCATGCTTCAGAGAAAAAAACATATTTACAATTATATTTTATTTTATTTGTTTGTGCAGGACAAACTGGCAAGACATTCTGGATGTTGCTTCACAAGATATTACAATGTATTTCTTCTTCACTTTTTATCATGGAAGGAACTAACAATACGGCCAAATAAAGTAGTTGCAAAAAATACAAAAAGACAAGACCAGTTAATGTAAATAGTACCATATCACAGACGATAGAGCAATCCACTAATGCAGACCATCAGAACAGCTGAAATCTCTGGAAAGCTTGGTAAAATAAATGGTATTTACCTGAAAAATTGTGTCAACTTTCTTTTTTTAAACACACAAGAGATTAGGTCTACTGTGTCAAAGAAAATAAAAGCTTTCCTTAATTTGGCAGCATCACTTGTAAATACAATTTTTTAGGAAGATTTTTCAAATGTTGGACAAAGCTAGAAGAGTTTTCTTAATAGCACACAGCACACTTGACTGGTGAGATTGAAACATCACAGTGAAAGCGATTCACACATAATCCACTGATTGAGCGTCCTTTGGTTGAACCAATACAGTATCTGTCCAGCTTCAAAAAATGGATTATTTTTCCCAGGGTAAGTAATTGCATGGTTCACAACAATGAGATTCGGATTAGGGAATTCATTATGGATTTGAAGCGGAGCACAGCTTGTATACAATTACCTTTAAGTCCAGCCCAAGAGATAAAAATCATTTCCTCAATATGGAGCGCCGGGACTGCTTTGATATGACCCTCAGCACAGTGGTGGCACAGAAAATTATCTCCCAGCTAAATCCTTTCTTCATTTCATCTCGGAGATTGGAGGGAAATTCTCAAACATATGGCTTAAATTGTTGTGGCGAGTCATCTGGGGCAGAAGCCTGAGCCCTTTCTAATTTTTTTGATACCAGCTCCATCTTTGATTAAATTTCACCATCACATATGCTGGAAGAAATCCCTTTGTTTCCCTTAGAGGTTCCTTAATGTGCTATTCCAAGAAAAGATATCTAAACTGCGCCCTGACCATTATGAAGACATCAGACATAATGCTGCCATTCTTTTAATGAATCATCTCAAAGGTTGTATCCAATAAGACAATTGACAAAAAAGCTTCATGTCTGATTTAGTTGAAAAATGTACAGTAGTAAAGTCAAAGAAATAGCACATGAAATGACTGGCCTCTTTACCTGACTGCTATTGAAGCAGAAGGCTTTTCATGTCGTCTGATTGTCTAAGTTAGTTTCAGATGCTTTTTCCAGAACCATAAAAAACATGGTTGTATGCCTCCACCAACCAGTTTTGTTGCAGTTTGAATCCATGTCTAACTAAAATCACCTCATTATTTTAATCTGTTAGACAGTTCATAATCTTCATAATACACATTTGAATTGTTGATTTACGGTTAAAAACTGTTTTTTTGAGGACACAGTGACCTTTGTCCACCTAATTTCAATTAGTTTCTTCTTGAGTCCAAGTGGAGATTAGTGCCAGATTTAAAGAAATGTCTTAGATATTGCGACACAAGAGTACAGAGGGACAATCCATACAATTCGATTAAATTAAACTTGAAAAAACATGAAGGTATCCAAGCTTATGTTCAATTTAAATCTATGAATCTTGGTTTCCAATGTTGATTAATTGTCTCATTTCTGGTAAGCAGATAGATTAGAATTGTGTTAGTTATATATCATTTTCTACCTCTCTGAAGAACCAGCACCTTACCGTGGTAGAGAGGTTTGTGTGCCCTGATGAACCTGGGGGCTGTGTTGTCTGGAACTTTGTGTTCCTGGTAGGGTCTCCCATGGCAAATTGGTCTCAGGCAAGGGGTCAGACTAAGATTGGTTCAATAGACCTCATGAAAGACGACACAGGAAGTGAGGATACCCGGCCCGGAGGAAGCCCGGGGTCCCCTTCTGGAGCCAGGCCCAGAAGGAGGACTCGTCGGCGAGCGTCTGGTGGCCGGGCTTGCCACGGAGCCCGGCCGGGCACAGCCCGAAAAGGCAACGTGGACAATACCTCCGCTTCTCCGTCCCGCGGGCCCACCACCTACGGAAAACAGCGATGGGGTCGGGTGCGCTGCCAAAAGGGTGGCAGTGAAAGCAGAGGGTCTCGACGGACCAGACCCGGGCGACAGAAGCTGGCTTTGGGGACGTGGAACGTCACCTCTCTGGGGGGGAAGGAGCCGGAGCTTGTGCGGGAGGTGGAGCGGTACCAGTTGGATCTGGTTGGGCTCACCTCTACGCACAGCGTCGGCTCTGGAACCTTACTTCTGGATAGGGGTTGGACTCTATTCTTCTCCGGAGTTGCTCAAGGTGTGAGGCGCCGGGCGGGTGTGGGGATACTCACAAGTCCCCGGTTGGGTGCTTCTTTGTTGGAGTCTACCCCAGTGGACGAGAGGGTCGCCTCCCTACGCCTGCGGGTTATGGGGGGGAAAACTCTGACTGTTGTGTGTGCTTATGCACCAAACAACAGTTCAGAGTACACGGCCTTCTTGGAGACCCTGGAAAGAGTCCTGTATGGGGCTCCTGAAGGGGACTCTTTAATCTTGCTGGGAGATTTCAACGCACATGTGGGCAACGATGGAGACACTTGGAGGGGCGTGATTGGGAGGAACGGCCCCCCTGATCTGAACCGGAGTGGTGCTTTGTTACTGGACTTCTGTGCTAGTCATGGATTGGCCATAACGAACACCATGTTCGAACATAAGGATGCTCATAAGTGTACGTGGTACCAGAGCACCCTAGGCAGAAGGTCCATGATTGATTTCATTATCGTATCATCGGACCTGAGGCCGTATGTCTTGGACACTCGGGTAAAGAGAGGGGCGGAGTTGTCAACTGATCACCATCTGGTGGTGAGTTGGGTCGAGTGGCGGGGGAAGCCTCTGGATAGACCTGGTAAGCCCAAACGTGTAGTTCGGGTGAACTGGGAACGTCTGGAGGAGGCCCAAGTTCAGGAGGCCTTCAACTCACACCTCCGGCGGAGCTTTTCGGGCATTCCTGTGGAGGTTGGGGACATTGAACCCGAGTGGTCGGTGTTCAAAGCCTCTATTGCCGAAGCCGCGGCGGGGAGCTGTGGTCTGAAGGTCTTAGGTGCCTCAAGGGGCGGTAACCCTCGAACCTCCTGGTGGACACCGGTGGTCAGGGAAGCCGTTCGACTGAAGAAGGAGGCCTTCAGGGATTTGTTATCCCGGGGGACTCCCGAGGCAGTTGCAAGGTACCGACAGGCCCGAAGGGCAGCAGCCTCAGCCGTGGCCGAGGCGAAGCAGCGGGTGTGGGAGAAGTTCGGAGAAGACATGGAAAAGGACTTTCGGGCGGCACCAAAGTTGTTCTGGAAAACTGTCCGACACCTCAGGAGGGGGAAGCAGGGAACCATCCAAGCTGTGTACAGTGAGGATGGGACGTTGTTGACCTCAACTGATGGAGTGTTGGGCCGTTGGAAGGAACACTTTGAGGAACTCCTGAACCCGACAACTCCGCCCTCTATGTTAGAGGCAGAGCTGGAGTATGACGGGGGATCAACACCAATCTCCCGGGGGGAGGTCGCTGAGGTAGTCAAACAACTCCACAGTGGCAAAGCCCCGGGGGTGGATGAGATCCGCCCAGAAATGCTGAAGGCTCTGGGTGTTGAGGGACTGTCATGGTTGACACGTCTCATCAACGTTGCGTGGAAGTCGGAAACAGTACCGAAGGAGTGGCAGACCGGGGTGGTGGTTCCCCTTTTCAAAAAGGGGGATCAGAGGGTGTGTGCCAATTACAGAGGCATCACACTACTCAGCCTCCCCGGGAAAGTTTACTCTAAGGTACTCGAAAGGAGGGTCAGGCCGATTGTCGAACCTCAGATTGAGGAGGAACAATGCGGATTCCGTCCTGGTCGTGGAACAACGGATCAGCTTTTTACTCTCGCAAGAATCCTGGAGGGGGCCTGGGAGTACGCTTATCCAGTCTACATGTGTTTTGTAGACTTGGAGAAGGCGTATGACCGGGTTCCCAGGGAGTTACTGTGGGAGGTGCTGCAGGAGTATGGGGTGAGGGGGTCTTTACTAAGGGCCATCCAATCTCTGTACTCCCAAAGCGAGAGCTGTGTCCGGATCCTCGGCAGTAAGTCGGACCTATTTCCGGTGAGGGTTGGCCTCCGCCAAGGCTGCGCTTTGTCACCAATCCTGTTTGTAATATACATGGATCGGATTTCGAGGCGTAGTCGGGGGGGAGGGGGTCTGCAGTTCGGTGGACTAAGGATTGCACCACTGCTTTTTGCAGATGATGTAGTTCTGATGGCTTCATCGGTCTGCGACCTTCAGCTCTCACTGGATCGGTTCGCAACCGAGTGTGAAGCGGCTGGGATGAGGATCAGCACCTCCAAATCTGAGGCCATGGTTCTCAGCAGGAAACCGATGGACTGTCCACTCCAAGTAGGGAATGAGTCCTTACCCCAAGTGAAGGAGTTCAAGTATCTCGGGGTCTTGTTCTCGAGTGGGGGAACAATGGAGCGTGAGATGGGCCGGAGAATCGGAGCAGCGGGAGCGGTACTGCAGTCGCTTTACCGCACCGTTGTGACGAAAAGAGAGCTGAGCCAGAAGGCAAAGCTCTCTGTCTACCGGGCCATTTTCGTTCCTACCCTCACCTATGGTCATGAGGGATGGGTCATGACCGAACGAACGAGATCGCGGATACAAGCGGCCGAGATGGGTTTTCTCCGCAGGGTGGCTGGCGTCTCCCTTAGGGATAAGGTGAGAAGTTCAGTCATCCGGGAGGGACTCGGAGTTGAACCGCTCCTCCTTCGCGTCGAAAGGAGCCAGTTGAGGTGGTTCGGGCACCTAGTTAGGATGCCACCTGGGCGCCTCCCTAGGGAGGTGTTCCAGGCACGTCCAGCTGGGAAGAGACCAAGGGGTAGACCTAGGACCAGGTGGAGGGATTATATCTCTTCGCTGGCCTGGGAGCGCCTTGGGATCCCCCAGTCAGAGCTGGTTGATGTGGCCAGGGAAAGGAAAGTTTGGGGCTCTCTGCTGGAACTGCTACCTCCGCGACCCGACCACGGATAAGCGGGAGAAGATGGATGGATGGATGGATGGATATATCATTTCTAGAGAAATTGTTGGAAAGTTCTAAAAACTTTAAGATCTTTGGTAATGACTAGAGTTCACAGCATCTAATTTAGCCATCTATAAAGAGTGTGATTATAATTTACAGATGAATCTCTCCATTTAACGGCTCGTTTGAGCAAACAATGACAATATTAAATCACCATAATAATAATAACTCGGATTTATATAGCGCCTTTCAAGAAACCCAAGGTCGCTTAATGATACATTTAACCATACATGGTTTTAATAACAAAAAGAGCTCAACTGCAAATGCAAATGTCCCTACTGACAAACATATTCCTTAAGAGGAGAAATATGTTCATAAAATACAATAAACTTGAGAAATAACATTCAAAAAAACTTGTGTGTTGTAATATATAATTGTTAAAGATGTTGATTTCTTTTTGGTGAAAAACTCAAAGCTAGCTGTGAAGCTGAATGCTTGTTTGAGGTTGTTTATTGTGTATGATCAGTCATTTGCATGAGTTACGTCACCCCGCTTTACCACTGAAGTGTTTATGACAGATTAGAGGGCCAGCATCCAACTGCATTTTCATTCCAGTTATTATTGTTTTAATGCATGTGTGAATCAATTAATTCTGTCATAAAAGGCCACCATAAACTGTGTGGAGAAGTTAATGAGTCCGGCATTACCACATCATTACACCAGCTGGCATAATGGAGCATGTGTTGTTTGTCATAATATATGCTGCCATGCTTAACAGTCATAAATTGTTTGGATTGCTAAGTTTAGTTTTGTGTTTGATGACAAAAGGCTTGTGCACTAAGATTACCATACTAACCGCAGGTAGGTACCTACATGTTTACATACAGTGACTTAACAGCTGATGAGAGTCTCACAGATCCTGAAGAAGCTTAAGAGCGCTGGACGTAAGAGAAATTAACAAAAGAAGCAAGACAGGAAATAAACACTAACGGGAACAGCAGAAGAAGACAGACAGTAAGTAGACACAAACTAAAACACGGTATGGGCTCTGACAGTGTTTAAAGACTGGTTCATGGAAAACAAAATGTGAACAGACTCGTTACAGAAAACCTAGATCAGTGCTGCCGTCATTGCAAGTTACAAGTTACGTTGCTGTCTCAGCAGTTCCAGCTGTTGGCAGTGGAACGGACACCTTTTTCCTTAAAGGAAGCAATACAATCATTTTTAAATCAATAAAATACATTTGTATCAATTCTGTGAGTCAAATCATTGGTTTATTTAGTAGCCTTATAATGAGCAAGATAATGTGCAGCGACTTAGTGACTGCTCGCTGGACATCATCCCTTACATACTGTACTGTATCGATATATTGCTCAGTCCTACCTACTGGTACTGCCTGCAGTAGAGAATCACCACTTTCAGTCATCTGAGTGCTTGTTTTTCAGTCACCTGTTCTCAAAATGTATTATTCTCACATGTTAACCTGCCTGGTGTAAATGCATCCTTACTGTGTCAACTGTTAAAGGGTGGGCGCTCTGATGAACAGCATTTTCCAGCACACTAACATTTTGCTCAGTCAAGCCTCCCACCATAAAGCTAGGTTAAAAATGCATCACAGTGAGTGCCACTCATGCAGCACATGTTTCGTTCAGTCACAAGCTGCACAAAATGTGCCTCCATCCATCGTCTCATAAGCAGTCTGCTGCACAGCGAGGGGGAGGGGAGCGGGGGGGCCGGCCTGTCTCAAGGTCACCGGGCCCTTCACCACTGTGGCATGATGGGTAGCTCCTGCCCAGGCCAGGCAGCCAGCCAGCCAAGAACTGCCCGAGTTTGCCTGGCCAGCCCTACCTTGACTGAAAGGAGGGAGGAGGGCACCGGTGCCCCCCTGCCGCTCTGTAACTGGTACCAAATGGTGCCTCCCCTCTTGGGTCCTGACCTGCGAGCAGGCAGAGTCCCAGGACACCTCAGAGCCGGGCTGGAGGACGGGCAGACAGCTGTCTTCTGTCAGTGGGCTCGAGGATCATCTTTCTCTACACACACACACATTCAGCAAGAGATTTGGTCTAAAACCAGGGAAGTATAGGACTGTACTCAAACATCTCATCAATTATATTATTGGTTACAGTCACTCTGCAACTGTTGTGACTGTTTTCCCCTCCAGGTGCAGATCTAACGCTATCTACTGCACAGAGATGCACGCATGAAACCTATTATATTGCAGAATTCATCAACTAACTTGGTATTTAAGATATTGAAAAATAATGTGACATTCATCTCTGTACAATATACCCATGTGCTTATTATCCTGCATTTGTTCCACACTGAATCTTAATGTATGCATTTGTTGTGTACAACATCTAAAATGCCTCTTAAAAAGAGGAAGTTCAAAACATGAAGCTCTCCGAGTCCAGGTAATCTATTTAAAAGTGTTTGTACCGTGAATTTGAAAGGCAGTAAATTATTGAGTAAAGTCTCAGACCTTTTTTTATATAGAAATTACGATATAACACAGGAGATATTACTTCCTGTTCTGCTACCTCTGCTTTAGAAGTCACTGAGGCTCTGAGGAACAATGTTATATGGGTCTTGATGGGGAGAAGCTGCATAATTAATTTGTATATTTTAGCATGACAGATGTTTGATTTTGGCCGTAAAAGTAATTAATAAGAGAGTGGAGGGAGAGGCAGATTGCTGGAAGATTATTTATGGAGACTCCTCACTGAGCATGTTGGTGGTGGTTGCGGGGGGAGCTGTGTTTGTGTGTGTGTCGCAGAAGTATCAGCCCTTGCACATGCCCCAACATCACCTGCTCCCCTGGCTGTTCCAGCTGTTAGCCTAGCTGCTACCATGGTCATCTTCAAACATTTGTTTTAATGTCCCTCTATGCAGAAGGTAACAACTGAAATGATAACTATTAAAACAGATTGCACCTGTGTTTGAATTGTTATAACACAGAGCTTGAGGATTTAATTGCGATAACGAATAATCAACAAATTACACACACTCGTCTAACTGTTCAAAAGGGCAGACCAGAACACCTGCTTATATTTGGAAGATGGGCTATTCAGAGAATTCAA
Source organism: Gobionotothen gibberifrons (assembly GCA_943591055.1). Classification (NCBI taxonomy): domain Eukaryota; kingdom Metazoa; phylum Chordata; class Actinopteri; order Perciformes; family Nototheniidae; genus Gobionotothen; species Gobionotothen gibberifrons. The sequence goes on from CALSBZ010046642.1 coordinate 927,842, forward strand.
CTCAGACAGATGTTTGCTTCTGCCTCACACAAAAATGTGTTTGGAGACTAGCACAAAAGATAACAGAAACAGATTTGTGTTTGGTTTATTTTAGTTCCCAAAATGTAGTTACAAACTAAACAGGGCTGAGAAGGAAATCTACTGGTTTGGCAATTATCCAAACAAGCTGTGATTACAGTTAAAACGTTGAGAAATGTGGACCTTAAGCATTGTTCTCCTCTGAGGCGGTTAAAAAAAAAACTTTATTCAGCAATGTTTCCATTAGCCAGTATTTATATATATATATTAATATATATAAATATATATATATATATATTAATATATATATATATACACATTTTATTTGGGGGTCGCCTTTCATAGCACCCAAGTACACCTTACAGGGCATAGGGGCAATATAGGTAACAAATATCAGCCGGGGTAAAACAAGACAAACAACAGGAAATGGACTACAGAAGGACACAAAAGGATACAGTGTAGGCTACAGTTTATAAAGAAAATGCCAGTTTGAACAGGTGGGTTTTGAATGTTGTTATGGAATCAGACTGTCGGATATGTAGAGGCAGGGAGTTCCAGAGTCTGGGAGCCGAGCAGCTGAAAGCTTGAGCACCCATGGTGCTGAGGCGAGAGCTTGGGACGGGGAGAAGTCCACGGACGAAGAGTGGAGGGTGCGGAGGGTGCGGAGGGTGTTAGCACAACTTAAAATATAATCAAAAAAGCTTGAATAGACAAGACGGCACCAGCCACAAGCATGCACCGAGGTACCATCTCTGAGAGAACAGTGCTGAAAGTTCCGCCGAGCGCACTGGTACGACACTAAGGGACCTTTTTTCTCTGAGGAAATAAATAATTATTTGCAATTCGCATTGGGGGCTACAAACATGCTGCCTATTTGCGTGCTCAAATGCACTGTTGTGAACATGGGCCTGTTGCTTAGCGAACCAGGGCGGTACAGCTGAGTAAGAAGAAAAATAAATAAAGATGGAGGAGGATGATTTAACATCAGGAGTCTGCTCGTCCTATGGTGAAGTTCTCTGTAGGCGGCAGGAAGTGAGGGAGGGAGAGGGACCGCGGGGAGGGGTAGTTAGCTAATTCTTATTGGTCTGATAAACGACGCAGTCGCGCAGAGCTACATCTATGCAGAAGTGGGCGTGGTTAAATCTAAACTGGGATGGAAAAACGATATATGCTAGTAGTCCTAATTAAGCTTTTTACTGTTAGTGTTTGAACTGGTTTATTTCTGAACCAAATTGTATTAGGAATAATTTCAGACTTTCAAACTTGTTTGTGATGCCCACTTTTCAATGTTTCTTTTAGGTATTCTCTATCTAGTAAATTACAGTTACACTTAATCAAATCATGTTCTATTTGTCAAGTCAACTAAATGCCACCTCTTATTCCTATATTAATGAAAATGCGTAATCATAATAAGGAAGTAATATTCTGTGAGTACAGATGAAGCACTTAATTTCGGACTCCAGCTTACCTGTTCCTGCCTACGCCCAGTTTCGAGGAAGGTCAAGCCCTCCCACTATTTTCCAAGAGGGCGTTGCCAGATTTTCAATTTCAGGTTTTCAATGATCCATTGCAGCTGGCTTCATTATAATTACATTTATTTATAACGGGGGCGGTCTCAAGTCAAGCTGGAGGCTTTCCCTTGAGCGAGGACAGACCACTTACCAATCACTGCCCTTGCGTTTCAAACTGTCCGAAATTAAGTGCTTCATCTGTAGCAACCATGGATGTATAATAAGAACTGGATACAGCGTGGGAGGCGGGGCCTCATTCATTCCTATGAGAGTTGCTCATTCGCGCATGATGATAAAATGGGGCAACTTTTGAGAGAGTGAAACGTCACAGATTACCCGGCATGCCTGAGAAGTACCCGTATGTGCGCTCATAGAGCATGCGCAACTTTAACCAAAAGGCTCGTTCACATCAAGCACGTCAATTTGCGTACACGTAAGCACCACGCGTTCATGACAGCATGATGGGTTGTTATTATGATGGCTAACGAGCCGGCAGTTAGCAGTTAGCAGCTAACGACTAGCTAGTAATTATGCTAGTGTGCACATCAATCGTTATGTACTTATATTACGCTGTAACAGGATCTAGTGATATCCAAGCAACAGAGCTTCATTTAGCATAATTATTGCACTTATATACATATATATACATACAGTGCAATAAGCTTCTTAGTGCAATAAGAAGCTACAGGAACGTTAATCTAACGTCGGTAATATTAACTTTATTTATTTACGGTACAAGATGTAATCATACAGCCCATGTAGTATAATATTTTACAAGTGATGAGTTACAGCAAACATGTGCAATATATCCATTATTACAGCTCCGTGGGGTTAGACGATGTGGGTCCGTTGTTATTGTGCATCCATGGGTAAAGGCTGAACACGTAACATGAACGAGCCTGGGGGCGCGGTCCTGTGGGTTAGATGCGCGTTCATAATGCAGAGGGAAATAACTCTCAGAATAACGTTATTAGCACATTTTTACAACTTGAAGAACGAATGTTTTTAATAAGGGCGATACAAGTCTTCATACTGGGTGGTTTATTTAGTTAAAAAAAAATTATCCAACGATTTACAGACCATTCTTTCCCCATGTAAGTCAATGGGAAAAAGTGCTTCCGGGCCTGGCAACCAAAAGGAAGTGTAGTACCGCTGTTTGGCCAGCACGAATATTTCCATCTGAGTCCGGCGCACTTCCTGGGGGCTTGGTAGCAACAGCATGCCGACATGCTTCAGTTAACATGTTTAGCATTTTAAAATGTCAAACAGAATGCTCCTTTTCTTGGAGATTAATGCAGTTAAAACAGGTACATTCAGGACTGTTTCACTCTGGAACCACAGACAAAACTGACAGTTCTACAGCCAGGCTGCTAGCATGGCTTAAAATAAGTCCAATCTGAAGAGTGGCTGCATATCTTTGGTCAACAAGTATGCTTGGACTTACAGAAGGACAGATCGAGGAGGAGAAAGAAAATAATTGGATACCGCCAAGTGTTTTGCAACAGCAGGGACAGGACAATTTATGCCTCAATCTAGGCAAAAACTTCCGTTTTTCTTTTTTTCCGTTTTTATTACAGAGCTGTATGGCTTCAGAAGATAATAATGAACTGTAATGGATGCCAAACAGTGAGGACAGGGAGTGAATGTAATTTTCTCAATGAGGGCATAAATCTCACATGGAGGCTGTAACTGGAAAGCAGTCACAGTACATCACAGGCATTGTAACTCGACAGAAGGTTAGTGCAGGTGATCTGCCACAATGTGATCTTGTTCAGTGCAGCTCTGGATGCTCTGTGGGGCCTTATTATTCAGCAATGATTACAAAAACAAAGCTTTGGTAGCAGTGCACAGGAACAGGCTGATTTAATCAACCCCCCTCCTCTTTGCTGTAATATACGTTGTTGTGACAACAATAGGGTCTTGTTTCATCTAGCTGTGAAGTCTATGGGCTTACATTAATTCAGACTATAGCTGGGGCCATGGATTATGGGAATTAAACATTATCTGAATATGAATGGAGGTGGAGAGGAAGGCATGCATGGACAGCTATGGAGAGATTAAAGTCTGACTGATCTATCTGTTAAGCCTTATAGCTACAATGTGATGGGACCCTCCGGTGAATAGCTTGCTGTGCAGGCTCCTGAAGGTGCCAACAGCGGAGGTTAAATGGAAAGTGCACTATAAGTTGTTGATCTTTTATACCTTCAAGATGCTCTAAACCTAGAAAGGTGTCAGTCATGAGTTAAAGTTGCAGATGTACATGTGAGGAGATAAAAAGGCTAATTTTGGCGTGATTTCTTTTTTTCACCTATGCTCTCGCGGACTGAAACTTAGGTATAGTCGTAAACAAATATTATGTCTTCCTTTTTTCACTAAAAGGCATGTTACCAACTTAACCTGTTAAGCCCTGAGCCTGTTTTTCAGATTTCAGGCTCGAAAATGACATACCCAGAACAAATGACTATATCTTCACTTCTAAAAGGGGTAAATTAATAATCTTTTTTCTCAAAGCATTGATAAACCTGTGAGTTGGATGTAAAAAAGTCAGAATCAATATAGATGTTTTTATTTTTAAAGTAAATTCAGATTGAACATAGTAAAAAAATTATAGTTTCCGTCTAAAAAAAGCATTACTTATAGTGAAAACCACCCTTGAATGATGGGATGGTAGACTAAAAGCTTTAGGAATCCAAACTATAACATATAATAAGTACCCTGTATCAAGATTGATGCAAAACAAGTGAACCTTTTTAGAGAGGTTTAGAAAAAGAAACCCACCTCTGGGGTCATTTGGGTGTATTTGCCATATCTCTGGAACCTATTGGTCGATTTTGGTGATTGACACTTTTGAACCATTACATAAGCAGTCTGCAGTGGAATCGAAAGAGATGAGTTTTCAGTCTGCGCCGGAAGATGTGTAAGCTATCTGCTGTCCTGATTTCAATGGGGAGCTCATTCCACCATTTTGGAGCCAGGGGAGCAAACCCACGTGTTTTTGCTGATGGGAACTTGGGTCCCCCTCGCAGTGCTGGTGCAGCGAGCCGTTTGGCCGATGCAGAGCGGAGTGCACGCGCTGGGGTGTACAGTTTAACCATGTCCTGGATGTAGGAAGGGCCAGATCCATTTGCAGCATGGTATGCTATATGCTAGTACCAGTGTCAGTGGATTCTAGCAGTTACTGGAAGCCAGTGAAGGGAGCGCAGGAGCGGCGTGGTGTGGGAGAATTTAGGAAGGTTGAAGACCAGACGAGCAGCTGCATTCTGGATGAGCTGCAGAGGTCGGATGGCACATGCAGGTAGACCAGCCAGGATACACAAGCGCGAGTTAAGTAGTGATGTCACTATGTAAACAAAGGACTACAATCAATGCGTTTCAGAGAGGGAACTTTGGTAATTTAGCCTTTGCAGACTATTTACATGCACAAAAACCTATAACACACTACAGGAAAGGGAAACCCAGAAAAATCACAATAGGGCCCCTTTAAATTATCTGATATTTAAAGCTAAAAGTCCCTTTCTGAAACCTTTTAAGGACAAAAATATTCAGCCAGGCTGATATTTCCTCGTTTTTTAGAGATAGCCATTTGTTAGGCTATTTGGAAGCTAAATCTTTGTAAAAGAATGGCAGCTCTGAGATTGAATTTTGGTCAATGTTTACCTGCAGACAACCAGTTAAAATACGATTGATCAAGACTGCTTGGACTATAAATGGACTGCAAACAGAAGCCATAACACTACCTATAATCTTCACCCGGTGCCTACACATCCTGCATCTATAAGCACATATTTATCTATGGAGATAAGGCATAATTTGACTCGCTGAGGTAAGAGATCTTGTGTGACCTCGAACAGTGCTGTTAAATCCCGCACACTAGATCTACTGGATTGATGTGTCAGCTTTTTCATTCTCAGATTTCAAAAGGCGAGCAAGTGAAAGATGATAATTGATTTGAAGTACTCTGGGAAGTAGTGTATGTGCAGTAAAAAAGTGATAACGCTTCAGCTAAGTAACATAAAACTTCATGTAGGTACTTGTTTGACCTCCTCTAAGTTGTCAAATTGGATGTACATGATATTAAATGTGCAAAACTGCAGAATGGACAGGTAAGTTCGGCCATTGTAGAAGAAATTCTGTGCATATAATTGTACAGATGTGTCTGATTAATGGGTAATATATCTGAAATTAATTACAAAGCGATAAATTAGCGCGCTAACACAAGACAAAGTGAATTGAATCTTTCTTTTTCTTGAAGGATAAATAGAGAGATGAAATATAATGAAGAAAGAACGAAAGTGATCATAAAGAAATGCATTTGCATACTAATTAAAAGAGGTGTAATAATCGTACCAATATTCTTCAGAGGAGTGTACTCAATCGAAGTCATTTCCATAACTTACTGAATTATTGTCCTACTGTACTGCATGGAACTTCTATGCTTCAGATGTGTATGCTTTTCTCGCTGTTTTAAACTTTCGTGTGACAAAACTTCAGCGTCATTGTAATTCCCAGCACACCCTCAACACAGGGTTAAATATCCTTTCAATCTGTTAATTGCAAGACTTTATAATTCAAAAGAAAGGGATCCAAGACCTGCCATAAATCAAACTACTAGTCACAGGGTTTTTTAATAAATTCCTCCCAGTGACATTGCAGGAGGTATAGTCTAACCTGAAGACTCAACAGTATTCAGTAAGCACACTCACCACTAAAAAATGTGTGTTAAAAAATGATTTAACAAATCCTAAAGAAACTCAGGTGTCTGTTCTGCAGCACAATTGGAGTTTTGAAGATGTTCAATCAGATAGTACAGTCATTCAGCAGGAGCTAACTACATTTAGCATTGGAATTCCCCTTCAGTTTTTTTTTTCTTATTGTCATTACACAGTACAGGTACTATGTAACAAAATGGTTTCTCTGCATTTGACCCATCCTAGGCTGTGTCTCAATTCAGGGGCTGCACCCTTCGGAGGCTGCATTTTGTAGACCGCATACGTCACTTCCGCCGAAAGAAGGCTGTCCCAATTTAAAAAGAAGACTCCTCCGAATGCGGCCCACGATTGCAGCCTTCTTTTCCCGGATTTGGAGGATACATCTGATGTATCCTCCGCGGTCTACCATATCCCAGGGTGCAATGCGCGCAGGGAAGAGTGAGGGTGTTTCTCAATCGCGAGGATGCTGGCTTGGTAGTCGCGTACTTCCAAGTCACTTCCTTCAGAAACGAAGCAAGTATACTTCCAAGCCACGGCTTCGGAAAACGAAGAAGAATGGAACAGGTGTGGAACAAGTGTGCCACTCTCTCTAACGGTTTCAACATAAACTGTACCAAAAATAAATACCTCACGATGTCTATCTAATTATGAACTTGCTTTACTTTCACGGAACACATTTTTGGTGATAACAAATGTAACAAAGTAACATATTTACCAACACATGTTCTACGCCACTACATACTTACATTTAAATGTGTGCTGCGTCGGTTCAGCCATTCTCCACAAGGGTTTTTGAAATTGGTCCGTGCGCAAAGCATTGTGGGGATTTTAAGAGCGCGAAGTCTACCCATGTGCAGCCTCGAAATTTCCCCCAAACCAAGGACGCGGCCTCGGTGGAATTCCAAGTATGCTGGACTTTGGAACAGTACTTCGGCGGCACTCGATGACGTAGCATCCTTGAAATATTGGCTTGGAAGCCAAAATCCTCGAGATTGAGAAACGGCCTGAGTTTCTTTCAAATGAAATGGCGGTCCGGTCTCCCCAGCAGAGTGGATTTAAAAGCAGCAGCAAGCGGAGGAATCACTAATAAATGTGAGTATTGGGTTTTAACTTACTTTAAATTAACTAACGTCATACACGTCAAACCAAAGGGGCATTAAAACGTACATTTTCGTTTAATAATACGGATAAATACGTGACGTTAGTGACGCTAACAAGCTAGCTGGACGTACTGCACTGTTGGTTTACACTTGTTTTTTATTCAATTCAGAAGTTTACTAAAGTCATACAGAGATCTTGGCTCCGTTATAGATAAGTTATACTTTATATAACATAAATAGACCGGTATAGCCTACAGTACGGTGGGATTTATAAAATGCTACCCTGACGTGTAGCTGCTGTTTGCTTTATTTATTTCTCTGACGTGTTGCAATGTTTTACTGTTTATTAAACTTGGGGACAACATTACAGCCTTTGTGTTCAGCTCATGCTGCTTTGAGGTAGGGCAAAAAAAAAAAAGCCAATTTTAAATATTTTCACCAGATTTGATCATCTTTTATTTAGGTTAAAGTTTATTTACTTTATCCTAATCCCATAATAATAAGAAAATCAAAAATAGACAGCAGCCTTTTGCTTGATGTTTGTTTGTGCAGTGCTGTCAAAGGGATGCAAGTGTGACTGTCATTTCATCTCTTTAGTTTTTTTTAAAACAAAACAGTACATCATTTTAAAATGATCCTTTAGTCTGAAATGCTTAGAGTTACATTTTGCCAAAATACTTTTGCAACCCTGTGTTTAATATGATTAATTCACTTTTTAATTTGTATCTATAATTAGGACAATTCTGGAGAAATGGATCTGCTGGAGAAGAACCCCTAATCTGAAAAGTGCACAGCGGATCATCAGGACAGAGCTGCCATCCACCTGGACCCCCCGTGGTGCTGGAGAAAGCAAATTGGCGATCAGGAACATCCTCCACCCAGACCTCTGCTTACTGCCGTCCTACAGACTTTTGTCTTAGTTTCAGAATTAGATTTTGTATGTGTCCTTTCTTTTAATAGATATTTAACGATTATAGCTTGAGTCTGTCCGATTCCCCAAACAGCTGCTTCTATATACTTGCTGCACATATAATACAAATAAAAAACTCGATAAACACACTTTTGCTGATATTTGTTTTACTGCTGGTGAGGTTAAATAACATGATTGATTTCCTCTGTCTCAATGATGAAAGTTCTCATAATAGAAGACATGAAGCTGCAGAGAGAGGATGGATATATTCTTAGCTCTACTTTAATTAATTAAATTAGTAATTGTTAACACATTGTTTATTTCATTTACTGAGGTTTTAACTATTATTACAACATGTGTTAATAAGCAGTGGAATAATAGGATATCTCTAGCTCATTCAACTGTCTTAAGTTCAGTTTAATTCTATTAATACAAAAAATAGGTCATAGAAAATGTTTAATTGTGTATTTCAGCAGAGCGGGGGGGTCACGGTGCTGCTGGACCTGGGGGTGCTGACCTGGTGTCAGTGGGACATCATCTGGGCTGAATATATATAAGGAGAATATAAACTGTTATAATCACAGCTATTAAGATTAGAACACTAATATTGTTAAGAATCAATCTATACAACATGCTTTTGTTCATATAAAAAAACATATTGTTTTATTAGTACAGAACAATTAAGACTTATTTTGAATATGAAATAATATGATTAAATTACTAAATCAGCTATATATAATATACTTGTTAACTTACTAATGTAACATTACTGGGGGCTAAAGGAACAGCTTAATCTTATTTACCTGGCCATGGTCCTCTTTATTTCATCGCCGTCGTTGATCTCCAAAAAATGGTTAAAGTAAAAAAGTAAAAGTAAAGTTTCTGGATCCTTTTCAGCTGAGTTAGCTTGCAAGCTAATTTGCTAGCAGGCTGCTGGAGCAGTGCAACCGAGCAGTGCAACCGAACAGCGCGTATCACGTGACGTATATACGAAGCGCTCCGTAGGCTAGACCGTCTCATTTCGTAGGCCGCTCGGTCCAGCCTACCCGGTCTACGTGTGCTGGGTCCTCCGTGGACCGCGTAGGCTGCATACTCCGAAGGGTGCAGCCCCTGAATTGAGACACGGCCCTAGTGTTAGGAGCAGTGGGCTGCCATTATGAACGGCGCCCGGGGTAGATTAGGATATGACAATTTCCTTAACATACCTACAAAAGCTCAGCAGCAGAAAGGGATATTCAAAGGCAAAGATATGGAATTTGACATAATCAGAAGGACGCAAATGAATAAATTACCATTTGACTAAAGAAAGTGACAATCTTTTATTTTGTTGACAAAGAACATGGTGTTTCCTTTGTGTACCGCATGTTGTTATCTTAATCCCTGCACAAGTTAACTAGGACACCAAACAAATCACAGTGTCTTTTTCCACAATGAAAATAATGAAATATGCTAAAAGACCATAACTCAGGCAGAGTTGTGAACATTTTGGTTCTTTTTTCTATTCATGTTGTGAGGCACAAAGATAAACTTATCTATTGCCAACCATAATTAACTCTCATTTCAGTTTTCAATAAATGAATTTGTATAAACAACAACCAAGAACATTTGAACAGTCTCCACCCACAAATCAGCACAAAGTGCAACAATCCATTATCTTTAGAGGGTCACAATGTAATATGCCAAACAAACAATCAAGTGAGCATGAGAAAGAAGAAATAAAAGGTTGAGCTATTTATAAATTGTTACTGAGAAAGTATGCAAAATGTTGCAATCTAGATTTTGGATGATGAAGATCTTTTGTCCAATTCTCTTTACATTTGGGGTTGAGTCAGATCCACATTGTTAAATAAATGGCAGAAATAAAAAATGTACCCAGCAATACAATGTACTATTCATGCAGTCTAAGGAATTCACTTTATAATTTTGTGTTGTAATGTGATATGTGACCAGGCTTGCAATAATGGACGGCAATCAAAGTCTGGCTACAGCCATTACCACTGCTAATGTCAAATATTAAAACGACTGCGTTGTCTAGCTTTTATCAGAAGCTTCTTTTTTTTGTTCCAATCGACTATGGAACATTAGTGCCACACATTTCTTTGCTGCTTTTAGTACACAGAAAGGCTACATAAAACAACAACAAATAACGTTTTTATGACCTAAATGTAGGTCTCATCAATATTATGTTATTGCAAATGGACAATTATTAGAATGAACATTTCACTTCCTGCTTTAAAAACAGAAACAGGAAGTGAGTGTATGCTGTGGTGAGATTAGTAGGGACATCATAGAGGCTTCTCAATACTCAAATTTCCCCTCCTCAACTCCTCAACTCCTCGACTCCTCGGTCCTCCGGTAGTGACCCGGAAATGAATTTCAACGCGCCATTTTGAAGGACATCTCATTTCTCTAAATGCACACCGAGGACCGAGGATCGAGCGTCGAGGAGGCTCTCTGGAGGAGCTATAACCGAGGATACACTGATGGTTCCTCCACGGCTCCTCCACGGATGCATTTCCGGGAACGGTGGAGGCGTGACGCACGGCCGGACTTATCTCAGCCAATCACAGCTCTGCATGCATCCCCTGGATATTATTTTAGAAACTGCTTTCATCGCGTCGCGATGTTTCCAGAGAGAACAGCTGTGAGGTCCGTGCATAAAGCAGAGCAGTGTGTATAATATATATCACTCAGTGTAACAGGCCTACTCTCTTTATTTGCTTTAGTTTAGTAGATAACTACAAACAAAGAGTCGATATTTTTCTAAGACAATTTAGTGCTTCACATAATAAAATACACAACGGCTGTATCCTGATTATGCTTTAGGAGCTGTGCGTGTGTGTGGTACAGTGTGTAGGTGTGTGTTGTACAGTGTGTGTGTGTGTGTGTGTAGGTGTGTGTTGTACAGTGTGTAGTTGTGTGTGGTACAGTGTGTAGGTGTGTGTGTTGTACAGTGCGTAGATGCGGCAGACAGACGGGTCTCAGTTGGTTTGGTGTCCTCTGCTTACTTTTAATACTTGTAAATAAAACTTTTGGCCCGTAATTTCAATTCCCCATTTCAGCGACCAGAGAGAGGGGGGGGGATATATCCAGTCTCTGATTGTGTTACGTTATTATGAGAGTGCTCTCATACTTTAAATGGTATATATGTATATAAATATATTATATCCTCTGCTCGCATCTCCTGTGGGCGGGACTAAGTCTCGAGGATAGGAGTCGAGGAGGGGAGTCGAGGAGGGGACATTTAAGAATTGAGAAGCCTCTCATGTGTCATGCACAAATGTGTGCGTGCCCGGATGTTCGTCATATACTGATATACTTTAAGTTGGCCTGTTCTTACTCTCACTCTATCCACATGGCAGTGAACGTGGATGCATTAACGAACAAACTTTCACTAGTTGAGATTAAATAAATCCTTCTGTTAATTTTCTGGCCGTCTGTCCCTCATCTGCAGTCGCCAGGAGCGGCAGTGTGCCTCTCCGTCCCAGCGGGGTAAACCTCTCAGAAGCAATATGTAATTAAACTCAGAGAGCATATTCTTTAATCCTAAAGGCTATTATAGATTAATGGTCAGTGCATTGTCTGAGCTCCACAATGGCTTTTCCTCACTGCACTCTTGTGGATACCGTGAGCCCATATATGTTCTTAACTGGGTAGATAAAGGTTTTGTAACCCTTTTAAATATAGCTTCGTAATGGGAGTGCTACAATGGCTTACTACCCTCGTGGGGTAATACGATGGCTTTTGTATTTGGCCCAGGATGGATAGAAAAAGCTTAGAAAGGATAGAGGAATCTGTAATTATAATGCATCAACTGTCATCAATGACACATTTTTGAACCCATTTGTAGTCATATTAGAAACAAGTGAAGCTGTACATGTGAAATTGTAATTATGGGGTATTCATTGTTAGCTCCTAGGGATTACAGTATTGAGTATGTTTAATTGTAAGTGTTCTACATTTTAGAACAGTGGGGCCCTGATTAAGAGTGATTTATCCCCACGACAGGATGCTTTGAAATTACATTAATACTTAACTTAATTCAGGGTTCCTGCAGGTTTCACCAACTTAAATGTAAGACTTTTTAAGACCACTTTGAGTAGAATTTAAGACCTATTTCACAGCAAGAAAGTATGAAGGAAAATTGCTATGAAAGAAGAAATACGTCCCATAATTACTTTCAGAGTAAATGTATTCATGTTCAACATAAGAACGATGACTGAACATGACTGAACATAACAGCACACAGAAGCAGTCTGTCATTTTGACAGATTAGAACAAGCTCGGAACAGCGCAAAAGTTTCCCCGCAGCGAGGCTCCAGTGTTATGCCGTGTTATGCATGCCCTCCAAAAAGGAAATTATATTATTTTCAAACTGTACTTTACCGTACAAATCATTGAAATGTCTGGGAGTTTTTGCTTTACGCTGTGCGCGCTCCCGCGAGGTGCATGCATGCATATCTCGGCGGGCATGCATAACACCGGCACAACGGTTCATGAGCGTGCTCTCGCTAGCTGAAGCTTGGTTGCTAGGTTACTAGCTGGGTGTTCTCGGATAAGGGGCCAGGGGGTTAGTGATTACTGGTTCCATGTTGATTTATGTCAATACAAATTGTTTGGGGGAACTGAAAGGCTATTACCGTAATGGTTACTTTGCAGCCCGGACATTTCCCCCAAAACACATTTAGACGTGATCGAAGTAACTTTCAAATCCGATCATTTTTAAGACCTTTCTAATTTGTTTTGATCATATTTAAGACTTTTTAAGGCCTTAAATTCTGATTATCAAATTTTACTTTTTAAGACTTTTTAAGACCCCGCGGGAACCCTGTTAATTGCTACTTTTATTTGCAATATCTCTCCATTCCCTAGCTTTGCAGGGAACCACTGATGTCATGTTTTTTCCTTGTGCATTGGTGGAACATAGCCTTTGTAGCATTTCTTATTTTTATTCAATTCAAACCTATCTTTTCCCATCAGTTTTAGCAAGATCTAATTACTTGTTATGAAGAACAGTAGAAAAGTGCTATATCATTAAGGTTTACTTTATTCAAACCTAGGTTGCACCACAGACAGCAAACAGCTCGACAGTGGCTCTTCTTCCTCTGCAGGCTGCGGAGATTCAACATGGACTCCAGGATACTCTGCAACTTCTACAGGTGCACCGTAGAGAGGATCCTGACCTTCTACAGGTGCACCATAGAGAGCATCCTGACCTTCTA
>CALSBZ010046642.1:949755-993451 GCA_943591055.1 Gobionotothen gibberifrons
AGTGGGCAGCTAGTGGGCAGCTAGTGGGCAGCTAGTGGGCAGCTAGTGGGCAGCTAGTGTACAGCACCCGGGGAGCAATGGGAGTGAGGGTGTTCATTACAAAAACATTAACATTAAAATGGGCCCTATTGTGCTCATTTTCAGGTTTCATAAATGTATGTCGCTCCTCTACTGTGCCATGTTTACAATTTCAGAAAGGTCTTTATTTTTGTTATACTTCTTATACTTCTTATACTTCACCCTCTGTCTGAAACCAGAGCCCAGTCTGCTCTGTTTGGTTAGCTCTTCTGGTTGTTCAACCGCTTACAAATGTCTCGCCCCTTAGGCTATCACGTACAATGTGTTGGAGCGCTAGCAAATAGAAGCACAAATGTTACGTATTGTGATGTCATTATGTTACGGAAATAAACAAACTAATCCAATCCTCCCCGCTAGAGGGGGGGGGGGGGGGGTAGTGTGTTATAAAACTTCTCAGCAAACAGACAAAATAAGTTTTACTGAAAAAAAGTGCTGTAGGACTTTTATAATAGCTACATCTAAAACAAAAAATGTTATTCTTATCTCACTCTGCTTAATTCATTTTATTAATTTCCCCTTGAACAACACACTCAACTTTAGGATCTTTCCAATCTTGTTTCAATTAAGGGTGACATGTTCAGACAAGATGCTGAGGTGCAACAGCGGCAAAAACAAAAAAAACACCTGCATCTTCCCTAAAATGGCTGCTCCTTTATCCCTCGCAGGGAAACATTATTCCTAATAAAACTCTTTAACAAATACTTCAGGTCCTGGGAGAGTTCCTTGAACCTGAAAGGAAACACTGTCTATACCCAGGAGCAAAGAAGGCCATTACAGCTTGTACTGCAAGATTTAATAGGTGTCATAATTTATCATGTAAACCGAAAAGTGTTTCTTAATTAAGTGCGAGCGTTAATGAATTTTTTAATTTGATCCCTGTAAGTACTTTGCCATGCTAATTGCAATATTCCACACATTAGTTATCGGCTATTGCCCTTGGCTATTTGCTGTCGCGAGGAGGGGAGCCCCTTTTCCCCTCAGCTTAAGTTCATTACCCGAGCCTCCAGCCTAAACTACAGAGGCAGTGTTGACTGTGTATGCATGTTTTGTATGCATTCTGGCCAACAAACAGGTAATAAGTGTTATCAGGTTCTTTTCACCTTGACTTTGAGTAATGTAAATGTCTTTTGTATCGATAAAGTTCAATCAGTTGTACTTATTTTCAGTAGTTTGAGCATTACTGAGCTCATAACAGTACATCCCTTTACCTCAGATTGAAACTGTGCATGAGAGTAATCACTGAGTGAGCTATTTAAAATGACTAATGTGATCCGGGCTCAGTCTTGATGACTGCCTTTGTATCCAAAGTCTCGCTATCACTGGTGGCAGGCTCATATTGTTCACTGCAATTAATCGAATCGTTTGAGAAACATAATAATGGAGTTGCCAACTGCTGCCTGCGCTGGTATTTTATTAATCAACCGCAATTAGGCAGTGCTGCTATGTCCTTAGGATGACTTTTCAGTCACTTGCAAAGGAAAAACTGTGCACCAACCACAATGAGGATACAGTCCTCTGCCACAGAGATCACAGATGGGCCCAGACAGACATAAAGTAGTAACAATGTGGGGAAATTATCGTCAGCCACAAACAGAATGCTAGTGCATTTTGGCTGTAAACTTTGTGTACTTCATCAGTGACTCGGCAAATAACAGACCCCATTTTAAGGCCGATGTACACTCTGAAACTTCAGCTGGCTGCTGAATTTTAGAAAGTATCAGCACTGCTGTTGCCTACAGAGGAGACAGCTTAAAAACCCACAATGCAGTTCAGCATTTCAATGTATAAACATGAACCGATTATAAACTTGAAGGCCCCCCCCTCAATGACCACACTGTGGGGGAATTTTAAGGGTATGATTTATTTTCAGCACCTGACCTATTAGGGCTGCACGATTTGGGTACAAATACTATATGCAATTATGTTTGATGGATATTGGACATGTAAAATATCTTTAAATACATTTTAGCACATATTTAGCCTTTCAGAGGGCCCTATTATGCTAATTCTCAGGTTTCATAATTGTATTTTGTGTCGCTACTGTTACATGTTTACATGTTTTAATGTTCAAAAAGGTCTTTATTTTTCTCGTACAGCACCTCTTTTCACCCTCTGTCTGAAACCAGAGCCCAGTTTAGCTGGCCAGCTCTGTTGTGATTGGTCACCTGCTTAGAGAAGTCCTGCCCCTTAACCTATTAGGTATAATGTGTTGGAGCGCTAGCCAATAGAGGCGCAAGTGGTACATAGTGATGTCATTGTCACAGAAGTAAAAAAATGACTACAATGGAGGCATTTCAGGCAAGGGGGGGATTGTGTGGGAGAGAAACTCCCTCTGGAGGAACATTTGGTTGTAACCCCCTGATCCCACTGGGAGCGTCTGCGCTACGTTACGTTGTGGCTGAGCCCTGCTGCGACCTCCTCCTGCGTCGTAACCCACCAGGCGCGTTTCAAAACGTTGTGGAAGCGGAGCGTCATATGTGCAGCCTCGCAGTTGTTGTTGATTTTGGAATATTTCCTGGACATTTGTACTTCTACAAGTAGGCTACGTAGTTACATGGTTTATGTTTGTGTCTGTTTAAATCGTGTTTATTGTTGTTATTTCCTATTTTGTTGTGTTGTAGACTACAGACAAAGTTAAGAATAATTGTAATATCCCAGTTATAAACGACATGAATCAAAGATATGTATTTTAGTGGTAAAACAATGCATTCATCATCATAATTATTCTATATATATAATTTACACAGTGCCTGTAAACCGGAGGAGAACGCTGGCATTTCTCCTCCTACTTGAAAGACTGGAGGGATAGGGGCTGCAAAAGTGTGTGTGTATATATGCTATATATGGTCTGAACGTTCCACTTCCTGCCTGCCCGACATTACCTTACGGCTGCGCCGCGTCAAAAATAGGATTCATCCTATATTTTAGAAATTCCTTGCGGCGAGGAGCTTCTGGGACGCTTCGAGTCGCGGCGTAGCGTGGCGCAGCGGGTCTGGTGGAATAGCACCCATTGACTAGAGTGGCCGCGAACGCTAAAAACCCAACAGACGGAACGTAGCGTGGCGTGGCGTGGCGTAGACGCTCCCGGTGGGATCAGGGGGTAAGCCTTTGCAGATCCTTTACATGCGCTAAAACCTATAGAACACACTACAGGAAAGGGAAAACTCAAAAGAACATAATAACAAGAATATGCTGAAAAGCTCATGGAACAATTATTCTAACTAAGCGAATTGAATTAGTTGACAATGCACAATGAATCAGACCTGCTGAGTGACAATATTCATAATATCCTGCACAATGCTGAGGGAGTTTCTCCTCCCTTCACCCCTTGCAGTATAGTCATGGTTAAGATGGATTTACTAAGCCCTTTAATTTAGCCAAAGCCAAAGGAACACAAGGCCATTAACACAAATGTTATCCTCAAACCCCTCCCCCTTTGTGTCATGACATTCAAGCGTAATGGAAAAGTCTGCAAAGGCAAACGCTTCCCCATAAATGTTTCATGAAGTAATTCCACCCATATGAAGAAACTCAGAAAGAAATCTGTTGACATTATCCCGCCGGTTATCGGAGCATCTGCAGAGGAAATGTATTTAATATTCACAGGCCGTTTTACACTCTGACATTAGCCGAGGAAGATAATCCCTCATAGATTAAATTAAATGTAGGCTGGAGTGTTTAGTGCTGCTATTGTTTTCATTAGTGCAAAAAGGAATTGTACTCGCTACGTATGATATTAAATGGTGCTGCTGGGCGAGCACTTGACATCCATTCTCCCATCCACCCACCCCTCTGATAAAACATAATGTCATTCAGGGCCCATAATCTCCAAGCAGCAGGTTAGCATTATAGTTTTTAACTACACTTAGCAGTTACTAAATATGCATTTGTGGTATTAAAATAAATCTCCTGTTGAGATAAAAGCAGAAGGTGCACTACACTCCCATGGCTGCTTCGAGCCATTTGCTCAACTTCACTTAGAGGTGAGGAGGCGTGACGCTGGATTGTGAGGATGATAATGCAACATTTTAAATGTTTATTCTAGCTATCAGATGTTCTCTGTTGCAAGGGCTTTTTAGGGGAAATGTCAACAGGTTGCAGGAAACATTATCTGTGAATGTGGATTAATTATGGTTTGACAGATGTGTTACTAAATGTCTGCAGAGTCTGGGATTTGAGAAAACAATAGAAATCCTCGTCCAATCCTGTTATCTACAACGAATAAGCACGTTTCTACATGAAGCAGGACTTTATTTAACATGTGTTGGCAGGCAGTGGTGGACAAAGAACATGTACTCAAGTACTGTACTTAAGTACAACATTTAGGTACTTGTACTATACTTGAGTATTTTCACATAATGCTTCTTTTTATTTTCACGCCACTATATTTTGTAGCCAAATGTTGTACTACTTACTTCACTATAATATACTATAAACACAAAATAGATTAGAAAAACAGAATATAAATAAACTAATACATTTTTATATATTATTAGACGTTAAGCTATAGTTATTCAATTTAACCCTATTTTCAAAGTGCAACATTGAAGTGGTGAACATATAAATGCATCAATATTTATAATACAATAATTAAAAAATATATAGCGCTTTAATACACAATTCTGAATGATGAGTATTTAAACGTTTGGAACTTTAAGTATATGTTGATGACAATACTTTTTAGTTTTACTTAAGTATCGCTTTGAATACAGGACTTTTACTTGTAATTGAGTAATTTGAGACTGTGGTAATAATCAGAGTACTTCCTCCACCACTGCTGGCAGGGAAACATGCCTTAGATTTATGACATATTACATTATTTTTATTTCATCCTTGCTCCCTATAAAAATAAAGGGTTACAGCAGCAAGTAGGACAAACTAGAAATACTAGAAATACTTATTTATATACATATAGAGATATCATCTTCAGCTTTATTTGAAGAGACACTAGGTCCATTTATAAAATACATACAAACACTCAGATAATATTTATGCCACATACATTCTAATGCAGCTCCATGTATGTATTTAAAGGATACAAAGTTATGATTTCAGCTAACACAGGTGGCCACTAAGAACGTATTTTCATAATGATTAATCTGTTGATTATTTTGTAGATTTATTGATTAACTGTTTGGTCTATACAAAAATCAGAAAATTGTGAAAAATGTCCATCCCAGTTTCTCAAAGTCCAAGGTGATGTCCTTAAATGCCTTGTTTGGCAGCAATATTCTCTTTAATACGATATAAGACACATACAGTACAATTCAATTGTGTAAAAGGATGAAACAGCCTTTTTGCATGAAAATGTCCTTTAAAGATTCATCAATTATCAAAATGGTTATTTCCTGTGTATCAACTAATCGATTACTCAACTATTCCATGATGTACTTGCCATTGTAGCTCAGTTGTAAAGAAATTAAAAGTACACTACATGGTCTACAGATCAGTGAATGCCGTCTCTTTCTGAATACTTCAGCACCCCTGGGCTGGTTTTCATGCTGATTTTCAGAATCCTGAAAGAGAAAAGGTGTATTTCTGTTCCTTATCAAAAGGTTCCAGAAGGAATTTCTAAAAAGCCACAAAAAACAATGACTGAGACAAATTTGCACTATAAAAAAGCCCATAACTCTCGTCTTTCCCTCCCTCCTAAAGATGCTCACTTCTGGGGACACAGAGGGTCTTGATTGACATCTGTGAGAAAGCTCAAGGTGTCCCACTGCAGGCCAGTTTCAAGGTGATGTGAACAGAGAGCTCTGATGGTTTGTCTCTAACTTGTCATGCAGTTAATATGAATTGAGAAAGAGGCAAACCAAAACTCAGCAGCAAGTGAGAGCATATTGACTACTTTCATTTTTATTGAGGTTTTCTATTTACTTGTTTGATTGTTTATTTGTTTTTGTATATCATAAAGCTGTTTTGGTGGTTGATCGATTAAGGAGCAGGAAAATGTTTAAAGTCAGCCGATAACAGTAGCTGTTAAACTCTCATAACAAGAACCATACTTTGTAAGACTGGGTACTATTGGATTGTTGTCCCACATAAATGAACACTTATATAGATAAGCTGATGAGTGAGTAAGCAAAGAGATGCCTGAGACAAACAATAGTACGTACAATTCTAAATGTACTTTTCCCTAGGGGAGAACGACAATGATAACAGATGCCAGCTGCGACAGACAAAAACTGTATAAAGCAGCGCAAGCTAGCAGAAGACATAGCCATAGAAACAAAACTAACTAGCTGTTTTCACACCAAGGGTCCACGCCCTCCCTCTCGGTGAATGAAGAAAAAGAACAAAAGTATTAGCATCAAAATAAACTTAAAGTACCAAAAGAAAAGTACTCATTATGCAGATTTGTCTATTTCAGAATAATAAATTATATGTTTTGATCATACATTTTGATGCATTAAAGCAGTGATTCTCAACTGGTGGGTCCGACCCGTTTCGACTGGGGAGATGTGTGAGTGAAGAAAAATAAATTGAAACATTTTTTTTTTCAAATAAAAGTCAAACTTTTATTTTGAGGGCCCGATTTTCTAACGCTGTGCATGCAGTAGGCGTCGGACTGGAACTACCGGAGACCATAAACGGTTTTGAACTTCTGTCATGTAGTGATCATCTTCTCAATAAAACATCTTTGCTGATGTTTTTTCGAGTCTTCTGGCCAATCAGAATCAAGATTGTTGCCGGAAGTCCCCACTGAGAATAACTTTGCGGTAGAACTACTCTATATACATCCATGCAGTGGCGTAACAAGGTTGTGATTGGCCCCGGTGCAAATATTGTTTTGGGGCCCCAAACATAAGCGCACGTTGATGCGCTCACACACGCACAGACATACACTCTCTCTTGTCCTTTCTCTTTTGAGCGCCGCTCTTGTGCTTTGGTTTGCTCTACATCATAAATGCAAGCTATTACATTTTTTATAATGCTGCCGAACTTGCTGCTGCTAGCTACAGTACAGTACAGGTTGATTAAACGGTTCGCTTGTCACGCAAGGTATCACATGACATTAAAGGGAGCAAGGTCATTGGACAGACAAATTACAAACTAATTAAAACAATTGTAACTTGTTTTTAATGTAAAAGAAACCAAACGATTATTACATCAACTAAATTGAACAGTGCTTCACATCTCATAACAAAATAAGTAGGTAAGGCGACTACTTGCATTCGGTGACTTGATTTTAAAAAATGAAAACCAGGGACATTTTTTGTTTTGTGGTCCATATCTCATTAAAATATCTAATGTCTAACTATTAAAGACAAAATGGGGACAATTCTGTTCTAATGTAGTTTGACCATTGTAACTGCTGTGCAGTCTAGACATACTCATAAAATAGGGCCTCTAACTAATTACCTTAAAGGGGACAATATCATGCAAAATGCACTTTGTGATGTCTTTTATACATAAATATGTGTCCCCGGTGCGTCGGGGAACTCACGCAGCGTCAGAAAATAAAACCCTCTCTCTTTTCCTCCGTACCCAAATCTTTTAAAAACAGGGGTACAACGAGCAGATACAGATTTGCTGCCGATCTGACGTCAAATCGGCAGCGGATCCACAGAAAATTGCTATCAGAAACAATGCCTGACGTGTTTTGGACGTAATCTCGTCTTTGTTTACATTAGCAAGCCCCACTAACACTCAGAGCTAACCTGTACTGTAGAGCACATGGAAATAAAAAAAGAACTCACCTTGTGATAAACCCGCAAGAGAATAAGCATGTGAGCTCCATACTGTTTCAGAAATAATCTTTGATTTGATTTGGTTTAGAACAGGATGACGTTTATCACAGCAGAATTGAACTTTATCTCAGGTAGAATTCTGATCAGGCATTAGCTCCGCCTACTCTTTTATTTTTTTTCATGCTAAGGACCCAAAATCCGCATTTCTCTAACAGGGCTGGAATAGAGGGGTATGAGCAGTAGGCATGGCTACAATGGGTGAACTGTTAGGTATTTTAAGCAAAAAACTTCACAGACATGTTTTGTATGGCTCTATAATATATTTTTCCAATATAACATAATAGGTCCACTTTACTAATTGTGGGCTTATCATGTTGATTCGGCCACAACAGAAAAAAGAAAAACAAACTCTCGCTCTCTCCAGAGGGGCAGGTCAGCCAAAATGGCCAAACGGGCCGTTGCCCGTACATTAGCCCGTACCTGTGCACGTCACTGTCTCGAGGCCTGACCAGTTGAGAAGCACTGCTTTCAAGTGTTATCAAAGCTGGTAAAGGTGCAGCTAGTTTTAATGACTTTGTATACTGCAGGGTAGCTTGTGAATCTACTCCAGGTTTAACTAAAGTCTTATTTAAGTGTTTATTAGGGATGCTCCGATCGATCGGTCACCGATCGATATCGGCCGATACTCACTCTCCACCGATCCATCGGTGCTCTCTAAACATGCCGATCGCGAGAGCCGATCGCATGACGTAAAATACATGACACTTTTCTCTGTCCGCGGCAAAACAAGCTCGCCAAAATGGCTTCACCGGTCTGGCATTATTTTAAGGTGTCCGAAAAAGACAGTAAAATAGCGGAATGGAACGTGTGTGAAGCAGAAATCCTGCAGCTCCGCCCGCCGGACCGGCGAGCGGAGCGAAACACACAATAGTTCAACCAGAAAACATCAGCTGTTAGCAGTTAGCAGTTAGCACACATAGATCACAGCCCTCATATCTGTTCGAAACTGTACACAAGTTAAACAAGTACAAACCACAGACTGTCTGTGTCATGGCGAATACAGTCGCTGGTTTATTTATGTCTGTAGGCCGTTGTTATGAGTGTGGAGTGAGCATATACAACGTTAGCCTGGTCGACCCAATCTCCTTTCAGAAAACAAGCATTTAAAAAAGTTCTTCGCCTGCCGTCTTGTCTGCAGACTTGTCAAAGCATTAATTCATGGTTTTTACTAACCGGTATCAGTATGTTGTTATGTCGGCATCATTTAGAAACGTGTATTACAATTAAATCACGGTAAAATATGTTCATTTTGTTGTAGTTGTAGCTCCCGAGCCAGCGCGTCTTGTTTGAATGATGCGAGTAAACACAGCTGGCAGCCGCGGTGACTAGATTAGACTACACCTAACAAACACACGTAGCAATTGTATGGAACAAGCTAAACTATTTATAAATATATTTATTCTTAGGGTCACTCATTACTGGATCAGTGAGCTGCGTGATATACTGACAGGCTGTCAGGAGAGGGGGAGAGGGAGAGAGGAAAAGAGAAAAAGAGAGCGCTTCCGCTCATTTCTCCCGTGTTATTATCCAAAGTGAATGTAAACTTGAATAATGTACATCATTTGAATGTAATAATTAAGTTGGTTGTTTGTGGAAGCTCCAGTGAATGAGCCCCATTAACTGAGTTTTAAACATCACTTTAAATGGAAGATTTAAAGTGATGTTTAAATCTTCCATTTAGGCCCCGCCCACTCGATCGGATCGGCGATCGGTATCGGTCGATACTGATTCCGGCGATCGGCCCCAAAATTGGCGATCGGAGCATCACTAGTGTTTATTATATTTCACATCATTAATCCAAATCTGCAAAGTAACCAAAGATATTAAATAAACGTAGTGGAGTAAAAGTACACAATATACATCTGAATTGTGGTAGAGTAGAAGTACAAAACAGTAATACATTTAAATACTCCAGTGGAGTACAAGTCCCTCAAAATTGTACTTACTGTAAGTACAATACTTGAGTAAATGTATTTTACTGTACCAAATGTACTAAAAGCAGCTTAACAGTGATGTCCTTTTAAACCTTATTTTAACTTGACCTTGAAAATTGGGACCAAACTCCTGTGTTCCCACGTGTTTCCGACAAATAGAGTAGCTTGACATTCTGAGATGAAACTTTGTACTCTCAATACACTCACCTTGGGTGTGTCCAGGTGAGGTCCACCTCTGCATGAGGGTCGGCCCCTGCCACCCCATGATCCCTGACATGAAGGGCTGCCCCCTCTGTAAACCTGGCGTGGCTGATCAAGCTGTTCCAACAACTGGAAGACATCACAAGTTAAACACTCATTATTTTAATTTGATGCTAATCATGTGTTAATGAGACTAATCCTCGCAATGATTCAGGTAATTTGCTTAATGGCTCCAGTCCAGATTACAGCAATCAGTCACGTTTGATAAGACGTCTGTTGTGGGGCAGGGGGAAAACTCGGTGGAGGAGCGGAGGACAGGGAACAGGTGAAGGCCAGCAGGCCACGAGACTGTGAAGACATGCAAGTTCACCAACCCTCTCACCTTTGAGCCTTTAATGTGGATGAAGGGGAGAGATTTTTTGATATTACCCACTTAAATTCGTACTATCTACAATTCAATAGGATAAAGGGAAGCAAGATAGCACTGGTTTAATCAGGAATTTAGCCACGTTTACTTTTGAGAAGACAGTTACTAGTATCGAAAAAAACTATTTAGACAAGTCGAGCAAACAAAGTAATATGAATGGAGTCAACAAACAAACCAAGAGTTTCAACAAACCTGCGTGTGCTGATCGTACCTGTTAACATAAAAAAGCTAACCATACTTTACTTAATGTACAATACGGACAATATAACATTTTGGCCCAACCGTAGTAAGAAGTCCACATGCACAAGTTCTGGTATATCTATTTACTATGGATTTACATAAACTGCCCTGTTGTTTATAAAAAAGACACTAAATTCTAATTGGAAATACAATTGACCTAATAGGTTCCATTGCCAATAACTTATTTTCCATCCAAACATTTTACACACACTCGCTTTTCCTTCATCGTGGTCAGGAGAATTATAATTGAGGGTTATATTCTAAATATAATTGAATTTAAGTTTAAATGTCTATTGCCATGTCTTGTTATCAAACTGTTGATAGGTTGCCTTAACCCCTGGCATACTGTCACATTTTATATTAAGCCTATTTTTACCAAAATGTGAAAAAAAACATTGACACATAGTATCTTGCATACATTTTACGAACACAACTTCTCTGCTCAGGCCTAGAACATAACTGAAATCAGTAATCTAAATGCTTAGTTTAATGAATAGGTAATGCCAAAATGCAATGTGCAAATTAGCTACTGTATACAAGGTAACTACATTTAAGAAAAGATAAATGGCAGTGCCTTCTTTTTATTCACGCATAGCCATAGCACTTGTTATGTGGTGCTGGAAGGTATATTAGCCAGATAACTAGCTTTCACTGCAGAAGCTACAGGCTAGCTACTGTAAGCTAGTTTGAAGCTGAGCTATATTAGCCAAACAAACACAAAATGTAGGTAAGCTAGTCTAAAAAACTAAGTTGAATTTATTTTTTTGCTGGCCATGAAATGAGCGTTAAAATATAGGTAATTTCCTGTCTTACCTCATCAGTTTCTCCACCAGGCTGTAGTTGCATGCATCACTTCAGATAAGTTTGCAGTGTGGTCAGCCTCCAGATAGTTTTAGCTATCAACACAAGTTTGGCTAGCAGCATGGCTAGAAGAGGGGGCGGGACTTTTTTCATTTAACTGGGGCGACTTCCTGAAATATAAATATTATGAGCCAATTTAAAGCAAAATTATATGATTCTTATGACTGTATATGTTCTTAATGCAATTTATTTAACTGGTAAAGAGGCAATTTTCACCAATTCAGCTTTTAAAACGTTTATTTAGGAGTGTTTCTTTGATTGACAGGTCGCACATCCAGTGCAGTGGTTGATTCCTGTTTAATTGACAGTGCTCTTAGCCAATGACAATTCATAGGTTCATAGGGCAGTTTTTTTGTTGGATCAATTATAATGGCTGCTGGTCTTTCTGAGGTCCACACAAAACATCACAAAAATGTATGCTAATTTCTTCTATAATATAAAGGGAAAAACAAAAGGCAGAACAAACAAAGAAAAAATACATTAAAAATGAAAAAGTAAGAACCTTAAGGCCTCTTATAAATACAGATGAACACATGGTGCAAAGACAGTCCATCCTGTGAGGAGTAGTGAAGGACTGAGCTCTCTTTTCGACTCAGATCAAGCAGAAGAAGCTACGCCCCTGACAAATCGCTACAGCATAATGACCTGTGAGAGCTAACAAATATAAATCGTTTTCTCTTGCATTTTTACTGTCATCAAAACAAATGCTCATTAGCCTTTTATGAGGGATTGTGTGAATAATAAATAGATCCTAATTACCCTCTATCACAAATGCAAATGTGGGAATTAAAAGCAACGGGTAGTAAAACAATAGAGCTTGCATCCCGGCCTAATGTTATATGTACAGTTATGAGTTATTGAGCAATTAATGGTTTAAATAAATGTTTGTGTCCAGTTGCTTTACTATACATTATTGTATTCAGTGATTTATTTAATCCATCCTGTTCCCACTGAATTAAAACCATTTTCCTGTTTTAATTATTCAAAAATGTTATTCTCTTTCTAGCAGTTCTGCATAAGACCTTCCAACATCTGACTATGTATAGACAAATGTTGTTAGTTTGGCAATTCATTAAGAAATGATGTGCTTCAACCCCGTATTTGTATTTGCTTTATGATATTAGGACTATCCTCATCCTTCATATTAACCTTAGTGATTTGCATATTGTTCACGAAACAAACAAACAAACAGCAGCACAGCATTATAACGGAGGAAGCTTTAAAACAATGGCACTTAGTCAAATCGCCATCACTGTCACATCTACGAAGCGCCCTTGTCACCTAAATCAGAGGATAACCTATATTTTACACACTAATCTGAGCTAAAGCATGTCAGATGCCTATACAGGGGGCCCAATCCATTGTTCAGGCTGAGGGCTTATCCATGTTTCACATGCTGAGTGACAATGGACTTATGAGTCAGCCCAGTTGGCCTCTGCAGGCCTATGATTCTGACCGCAAAGTTACCAGGTTCTTTTCAATGGCAATTAATCTGGTGCATTTGGGAGCTTCAAACATATATTTAGACATACACAACATAAAACAAAGCAGTCATTGTTTCAACTCAATTGGTCTGGTGCCTGCCAAATATAGCAAACAAGGAAACCTGTTATGGAGCCAAGTATTAGATATTGGGAATTGTCTTTGTAGTCACAGAAAGGTAAAGTGCAGTGACACAGGGTGAAAGTAGATGCCAAAATCACCTGCTTTACTTACAAAATAAAAAATGTTCTGCATTATCTTGTACCAACTTAAACATGTATGACCAAAACCAAGAGCTTGTGTTTTAGAGAAAATTCAAGAATATGTAATATGTCTGACACTGTTTAGCATTGTTGTCGAAGTCTTATAATGTATTTAAAATAAAAGATGGTGAACGTTTGTGAAAGTGAAACCTCTTTGATGCAGGTGATAAATGCTGGTGCTGTAAAGTACTTTAGATAAAAGCTGATCAAATTCCCCCATGGCTGGAGATGAGGGGGTATGTGACACTGACCCCCACTGTCAGAGATTACGCTTTGTCCTACAGCAGAAAGCCCTTTCACTTACACTCATTTTTGTATGAGGCTTATAAAAAGGTAGCTCACCAATGCAACATTCATTTCTGTTATTGTTTGCCAGTCAGCTGCATGTGGATTTACAAGCTCAACTCTAACTGTGTGTGGATTATGGATTATTATTGCGTCCCAATATCACTTGAGTTGTCACACCCCAATACTTTAGGATACATTACATATGGGTAAATGATTTATATAATGGGCAGACACAATTCCATTGATATACAGTAATGACAGATGTATCCCCTCTAATATAATGCATTCTGCATTAATTATGCACTTTTTCATTAATTTAGTCTGTAAAAAGATTAACGGAATTGTGTGGCCCTGGGGGGAGATATCTAAAGTCTGAATGAATACTTCTAGGTCCTATTGTGAATTATGGACAGAAGACAACAATTTTCTAAATGTGCTCCTCATCTAAGGCTCCAGACAAATCATCCACCTCTGCTTGTTAGGCATACACATCTACAGTATCTCTTTTCATATCACCATTCAAACATATAGGAAAACAGTTTAAGAAACCCCACACAACTCTTTATTTGACTTTATTTGCATACAACATTCAAAGTTATTTTTATCATAGTGTTGAAAGTTAAAAACATAGAAGCACTTGAGCATATTAGGGCATTAGTTGTAAAATGCTAAATAAAAACTGTAGCTGTGATATTCATTTGTCAGTCACAATCATATTATTTCTGTGAACGGCCAAATGTTGTGTCATGTTAAACGTTGCGGCCATTGTGTGACAGCATTTTCTCCTTTCCTTTTGTAAAGGATGGTCCTGTGTATACTAAGCTATGGAGATGATAAAGGAAAACTGAAGCTTCTTTATGCCACTTCTGGCGCATTTCCACTACAGCGCGGTTTAAGCGTGCCGTGCACGGCCCGTTTTTGGTTGCGTTTCCACTTTGCGTAGTACCGGCTAGCGGGTACTATTTCACAGTTTTTCTGGCCCCATAAAATCGAGGTTCTTAGCGGGCCAACAACCAGGCTGAGTCGGGCTGAGTATGCTAAACTAGAGAGAGAGAATCGCTGACAAGGGGGCTACAACTACAACAAAATGAACATATTTGACCGTGATTTAATTGTAATACACGTTTCAAAATGATGCCGAAGTCACAACATACTGATACCGGTTAGTAAAAACCATGAATTAATGCTTTGACAAGTCTGCAGACAGACGGCAGGCGAAAAACCTTTTCAAATGCGTGTTTTCTGAATGGAGATTGGCTAAGCTAACGCTCAGCGGCTAATGGATTCAGCGCTCAGAGACATGCCATTCATCTTCGTCTATTTAGACGACATCCTGGTCGCCAGCTCCTCCTCCGAAGAGCACCTTTCATCGGCACGTGGGTGGCGCGCTTCGGGAACCCGTCTGACCTCTCCTCTGACCGCGGTTCTCAGTTCACCTCGGAGCTGTGGAACGCTGTTGCTGTGGGTTTGGGGGTCAAGCTGCACCGCACCACCGCATATCACCCCCAGGCTAACGGATTGTGTGAGCGGTTTCACCGGTCCATGAAGGCGTCACTGCGTGCCGGCTTGACAGACGGCAACTGGGTGGATAAGCTTCCGTGGGTTATGCTCGGCCTCAAGTGTGCCCCCAAGGAAGACCTGCAGTCCTCGTCGGCGGAGCTCGTCTATGGCCAGACGCTACGGGTCCCCGGGGATATCATTCCCACCGCCACTGTGCCCTGGTCTGCGGCCGGGCAGCGCTCCTCCCTGCTGGAGACCGCCGGGACATTCGCGCCCGTCCCCACGTCGCAGCACTGCAACCCAGCTTTACGGGTGTCCCCCGGATTACGGTCGGCGGATTTCGTTTTTATTCGCCACGACGCCCACCGCGGTCCCCTGCGGCCCCCTTACGACGGTCCGTTCAGGGTCATGCGTCACGGGGACAAGAGCCTGGTGGTGGACGTTGGTGGCAGGCCTGAGACTGTGTCCGTTGATCGGGTTAAGCCTGCTCACGTGGACGTTTCCAGGCCGTTAGAGTTGGCTCTGCCCCCACGTCGGGGCCGCCCTCCCATGGCTCGCCCCCCGCCCCCTGTGGGGATGCCCTCGCCCTCGTTGGCGCCCCTGCCCTCGCCTGCGGCCCGCCCTCCTCGGCCCCTGTGGTCCGTACGCGCCGGGGTCGGGTGGTACTTCCTCCCAGGCACGAGGATTTTGACTATGGGTGAACACTGGGGGGGCTTGTGTGGTGATTGACATTATTCACCCACAGATCTATGGGTTGGGGTATTGTTCTGCACGGACATTTTAGTGAGCCGGTCTTCTTGTTTCCGCCGGTCTTCGCTTCCCGTCTATGAAGTTGTTTACATGTGTGTTTCCAGATGCTAAATAAAAGTCTAGCTTGTAGCTTTGATACCCCGCCTCCGACTCCCATCTCTCGGCACCACAGTTTATACATTTTTAGCACATTTTAACAGAAAAAAGCAAACAAACATTTGGTTTTAACCAAAAAGAGGGTGAAAAGCGAGATAATCTTTCCCCAACAGTCATTGCCAAAAGTAGTTATCAAACTGAATATAGACTTCATGATGGTTGGTTACCTTTGGAGGCACAGAACTAACATCCCACCTGTAGTTAACCCAAAACGCTGAGAGGCAGAAAAACATTCCCATTGGAAAAGATTATCTTGTTGTGAATGAGACACACAGCTCCCTTCACAGGTCTCCGCAGGAAATGCTCCGCAGCGTCTATGATCACTGGCCTGATTAATAGGGGGCAGAATTGGAAATTTAATTGGATGTGGTTACAATTATAAAGCCATTCTCTCCCCGGAGCCGAAACTCTGACTGTCGGATGGCGCTGAGGGGGGGGAAATATATCAGCGGGGGAAACATGTTCTGTCACGCAATAGCCACGTTATTCCAATAGAGAGATGTGAGGTGGATCAGATCAATGTTGCCCACAATGGAGCAGTTTAAACACCCAGACTGCTCTCATGAAGGCCAATTAATCGCATCAGTTACACCACAGGCAGGTTTTACCACAGGTGTATTTTTTGGTTGTCTATTCCGAAAATTCTCTCTTTTCTACCCCTTTTTATTTATTTATTTTATATATCCATAGGGCATAATATGCTCTTTTTCCAGCACTGTTAAACACACCACACTTGGGAGCTGCATAGTGCAACATAGAGTTTTATAGTGAGCCACTGAGCAGCTCCATTGGAGCAGTAATGTGCTGTGCTCACTGGAATCCAATATGCTAAGCAGGGCTTGTGCAGACATGCATGTTCTCTCCCTCAACATTTCTTCAACGTGACTGTAGTTGATCCATCCACAAAAATGTTCCAACCGATAAACCCTCTCAGAAATCACTTCCTCACATGCCCCTTCTCTGCATTTGCAACTCCCCCAAGGCCTCCGGAGGTTGAGAGAGCCCTCTTTTGGTGGGAGGCAGTACTACACCATCACTCTACCACCAGGGTCAGATCTCCTCAGTGAAATGAAAATGGCTCTGTCACAACCCAGGGATCATTGTATACAGTTCTGGCACAACCATGCATGCTGTTAGACGAGCGTACATTAGCATCCCTGACATATGTAAGATCTGTGTCATGCTTCTATTCCCTCTCAAAGCTAAAACACGTAAAGAGGATACATATGAAGCTTTTAAGCTGCTTTTAGCAGTCTGAAGCAGCCACCACTAGATACAAATTGAGCAATTATTAGATTGAGGCTAAGAAGCACTAATCTGGATCTCTATCTTATATTGTATTAAACTCTAGAAATTAAAATAACTTCAAGGAAATTGTCAACTTTTTTCATTTTATCTTGCTTTGATAATTATTTTAAGTAAGAAGTACCAAAAGGGGGTTATCCTGATGCATTTAAAGCTGACGCAACTCATTTTTTTGATAAAAGATTGTGTAATCTACAGTATACAGTGTCTACAAATATTCCCATCACATGTCCTCAAATTACAGGTCCTCCAGTTCTTGTTGAACAGGGAGTCAGTTCTTAATGATAAGCTAACTGAAATAATTATGTTTTTATTTGAGAAATTACCCAAATTGTGGATAATTTCCTGCCCATCAAACATCTACCTAATTTAAAAATAATGTCCATACTAATTTTATATGCCACCAAATTGTACCTTAGTGTACAGCTAATATAAATCCTCTGCAGAATCATCATGCAATTTTTCATTAACAATATTGGAAAAACTCTAGGGCTATATGAGATTAATTATTCTGGTTCTGAATGTAATAGTTTAGACTATTTAGCGATATTTATTAGAAAAAAGTATTCTATTATTTTATTAATTTCTTCTTATATTCTTATTTGTACGGCAGGGGCAGGCCCTCCATATGGGAATAGACTAGCCTCATGTCAGTCTGCACAACATGAGGCTGAAGCAACAGTGTGAGTGTGTGTGTGCTGCAGTGTTGACATCCATATGGATGCATGTGTGCACAGAGAGTATAGTGTGCACATGCATTATCAAGTGACTCCTCTGACCGGGCTTGTGGCTAGTTGACCATGTGTGTTGATCTCTCTCTTTCTGTCTGGATTACCCTCTGTACTCTCTCTTCTGTACTCAATGAATGTCTCTGTCTCTCCCCTCCCACTTCTCCCTCCCCTCGCTAACCCCCCCAACTCTATGTTGACATGCCAAGCTGATAAAGAGAGCGTTTCATTTCATGCCCGGCATCGGCATCATGGCTACTCTGCATGAGCTGGTTGTTCGTCAGAGCGTAGGACAAGAGAGGAAGATCCTCAAGCAGCCAGAGCTGCAATTTACATTTTAAAAAGACAGAGAGAGAGAAAGAGAATGAGCAGCAACCAACATCGGTGTGCGTCAAAAAGTAATGACCTATTTAGGTGACTATTATTAGAGCAGGTCACCATCTGCAAGCCTAGATAAAGCAAAGGGGATAGGGGGGTGGTGACTGTGGAAGATTATGCTCCAAAAACAAACAAACTCATTAGCATATGCTATTGCTAGCTAAATAGCAGACAAAGCTAAATGTAATGTATGTCCTAAAATGACTTTCATTTGGGTCTCTTCATGCTGCTGTATATTCTGAATTGTAGTTTTGCTTTTTTCTTGGGTATTAGAACTATTTGTTTGAGCAGTTTGTTTTCCTCAGATTTTATAGCCTCCATGCTTGGTATAATCTGAAGTCTTTCAAATTTCTTAATTTTGAAGTTTCAGCATTTCTCATGGCAACTAATCTGGCCTCCATTAGTAAGAAAAAACAAGAGAAAAAAACTATAAGTGACGGTGTCAAACAACCTTTTAAAATAGACTTTTTTTAGGATAGGATTTTAAAAAATAAAATAGGATTTTTGCTTATTGCCCTAACCCAAATATTCTTTTCTCCTAGGAAGCATAAACACAATTCAAACATGTATTTTTCACAAAACAATATCTCTCGAGTCAGAGTGCAGCAGCGGCTGAGCAACGCTGCATTAAAAAGTCAGACCTTTGCAGTCGCTCCATTGTTCAGATAATCAGAGTGGGTATGTTGTTCTCAGAGCTAATGTCACCTTGCTATGAAGGCACATATTGCGCAGTGTGAGAGCAACTGATTTTCAGCCCACACAAACAAAACAGATGTTGTGGGTGTCAGGGGTCGGTGTGCAAGCTGCACAGGCCTTAATCAACTATTTAAACAGCTGAGAGCTAATGACGTCATTACAAACACAGATTAACAGGCTCTTTCAGCTCCCTCTGGTGCGACTGCACACATTTTCATGTTAATTCATCTCATTATAATTGTAGTAAGTTATTTTAACTGGTGCTATGCTAACAGTGTGTTCACATATTCTTATAGCAAGTTTAAGTTTACGTTGGTTTTATAGTGCGTCATGTCTGCTGTGTGAGTTCTTATTCAAGTGTGTTAATCATATTGTGATTTGTCAGCAATCTTTAATTAGGTCACCAGGTCAAATCCCTTCACATCCATTTTATATTGCAGTGTATTGTCTTATCTTGCTTATCGTTAATACATCCATTTTATCAATTACCAATACCATAGGTACCAAAAGCACTGATATAAACATCACAACCTTCATATTTCTATATAACGCTACCTGTCACTTAAAAAGTGAAGTAACGTAAGTTTAAGAAGCATACAAACTTGCTTATGTTAGCTGGCTATGCTAGTGCTGTTATCAAACTACAGTAATATTAATGTAAGCACAAAAGCAAAAGGAAAAATAGCAGAACGTTTAAGCTAATAACTTCAACGTTAGCGAATTTAGCTAACGTAAGCAAACTCATAAGGTGCTTTTTTTGGTGCTGGATGTTAAATGACCTAATTTTATATGTCCAGCTCCAGCCTGTATTTCTGCAGCCAGACATTTATTTTAACAGAAACTGTGACTGCTTTCTGTGTGGATCAGGTAAGACAGTCTCTGTTAAAACTCATCACCCTCAGGATGCTCGTACACCATAGCATATGCACCTTCTTTTCATGTTACTGCTTAATCTTTCATTGTAATTGCGCCCTCTTTTTCCTTAAAGCATGGAGCTCTGATCCAGACTGATTGGTGCTTACACAGCACACATGTACAGCAGGTTGTGTTTACCTAAAAATCCCTGCGCAAACTTTCAGACAATTAAAGAACACATCGAGGAGACAGACGGACAGACAGACAAACATTCCACTGTGTGTTCCCAGAGCCTCCCACTGGCTGCTATAACAGTAGTGGCATCAACTTCCAGTCCCATTAAATGACAGAACACTGTGGCGGTGGGAGAAGGATATATCAAAGAAGTGAGACGGACAGATCGAGAGGAAGGGAGAGGGAAACAGAGCCTGGGGGTGTTTCAGTCAGTTTGTCAGAGAAACTTAACGGCCACCAGAGCTCCAACCTGTGTCACTTTGAATTCCTGGTCTCAACACATGATATCTCCCCCCTCCCTCAAATGCCCCTCCACCCTGTCCTGTCTGCTTGGAGATACAAGATAGATGCCCTTGCTGTGAAGTAAGGCCGTCTGTAACAACATGTAGGCCTTGGCAAATGATTGATTCCCTCCTAATTCTTTCAAATAGGATGTATGAGCATGAGCATGGTGGAGGGTGGAGGGGACTGATTGGTGGTGGATCTGATGGGTGTGGTTATAGAAGAAGAAAAGGGGCGAGGGACAATAAGTAGGCCACCCTGTGTCAGGTAAACTTTGGGCGTGTAGCTAACTGGAAGTGTCAGGGTGGCTAAATGTTGAGCTGTCGCTGTGGAACAATGGGGTTTAAGATATGGCCTTAAAATCTAATGCTAGCATCACATCGGAGGGACATGAAGAGGGGGTGGAGGTTGAGGGTGGGGATTTGATAAACTCATGATCTATTTTGACTTTTGATTTTAATGTCACAATTTGATTAGCCATACCAGAGTTAGATTATGGAGTCTTGATTTCTAAATATGAACAGATAATGTTTTTTATGCCATGACAACTATGATTTGAATTTTCTTTTTAAAGATCTGCTTCATTGTATCAAATATAAAACAACTGGCATATGGGAACCAAATTAAGGCCATATTGTCAAATGAATATGCTATACTACTACTACTACTACTACTACTACTACTACTACTACTACTACTACTACTACTACTACTACTACGACTACGACTACTACTACTACTTCTACTACTTATAACAATAAGATGCTTCTGGTCGCTACCATGTATCAATTTTGAGGTGTTTCATTTTATAAGTAAGCGGCGCAGTAGAAAATAAAAAATACCGGGAGAATTGTTTATCTGGTTCATTTAGATTGATTATCTATTTAGAATCACAAGTGTGCTATCTTTAATTTGATATTGTGTATTTAAACCTATTTCCTGCAGGGTAAGGGTAAGGATTAGGGTTAGGGTTAGGGTTAGAGTTAGATTGCTGACAAATAAGCCAGTAACAAATCTTTCTTGCCAATGTCAAAGTGTGGTACCAGTTGTTGGTAGCAGCTAACATTAAGTTTGTATTACTGAAGGAAGAAATATGTTGATTTAACAGTTAGTATTTCTGTAAGTCTGCCTTCTACTACCAATAAGCTACTGTATACCAGTGTCTATTTCATCTAAACAATTAACCATTTATTTCTAAGATGTATTTATTTCCATTGTTCTGTGTCTGTCTCTCATTCAGGGATATGATGTATTCTTGATTAATCTTGCATGCAAATCTCCAATTGGATCTGCTGAGCACAATCATTGATACAATTAGGTGTGGGCTGCAATTCAGAGGTCTGGACCCAGGAACTCAGCCAAAATGGCTGAGGTGGCTAAATAACAACATTATTAAAAAAAAGGCTAGAATAAAGGGGTTATTGGTATGGGGTGGATGTTATTCAAAAAACATATATATTATAAATATTATTCTGTTTTTAAATAACTTCTTAAGCTACAAATCAGGCAAGCATGTTAATTTAACAACAGCAACAGAGCATCGACTTGCAACATAACCTACACTATTTTATTATTCATTGCCATAACTACACTGTATACAGCTACTGTGCATATGACAATAAAACCCTTGAATCTTGACTAATTAAGCTTCATTTAGTCACTAACACGCACGCACACAAACACGCACACACACCTGCCAGATGTTTATTGGACACAGATTGCTGCAGTATATTCACGCTAAGATCACCCAATTGCGTTAAAACACAGTCTCTGATTAAAACCAAATAAACAAAACAGGTGACCAAGTGACATACTGTAAATATATGAAAAGGCTGAGGGATAAAGGCAAACAGAACTAACACCACTGTGATGCAGAAAATGGTAATTTTCATCAATCATAAAATAAAAATACATACGTTCCAAGAGCTCAGAGTGTCTTAAATAGCTTTTTTATATTCAGTCAAAAAGCATAAATATTAAATGTACACTGCTAAACAATAGAAAAATACTAATTCCTCATAATTGAGAGTTTAGAACCAAAGCGTTATTGATAAATTACTAAACGGATAATCTACACCCAAACCAATTGGTTAATAAATCCTTTCCATCATTTCATTGTCACAATATTTGTATGTTCGTTTTCCTTCCAGCACAGAGTCTCTCGCTGTTCTAATAAGTCATGTAAACGTTTGGGACAAACAACAGTGATCCAGGGCTGGTCTACAGAGACTGGGCATCTGCCTTCGTTAATCAACGGCCCCTTCCCCCTCTCTGAGTACGAATCGGAATAATGAGTCAATTAATGTGCTGAAATGTCAATGAGAGATAGCAGAGAGAGAGGGGAGGGGGAACTGGAAAAGACAAGAGAGACAGGACGCCATGTGAAAAGGAAGGGATTGAAAGGCAATACAGAAGAAAAAGGGTGTTGTGTCGATAATTGACTGTCCTGTGTGTGTGTGTTTGTGGCAGCCAGCAGTTGTTTGCAGTGCACTGCTTTGTTTTTTCTTTTAAATCACATCCACAGAGCCCCAGCACAGCGTCCATGCATGACTGATAGTCACGGCTGACACCCGCCTCC
This sequence comes from Gobionotothen gibberifrons, assembly GCA_943591055.1. Classification (NCBI taxonomy): domain Eukaryota; kingdom Metazoa; phylum Chordata; class Actinopteri; order Perciformes; family Nototheniidae; genus Gobionotothen; species Gobionotothen gibberifrons. The sequence continues at coordinate 972,743 of CALSBZ010046642.1, forward strand.
CCTGGCCTGTCTGTCTTAAGTGAGGAAGCCCCAGGTTTAATTGCAAAGGGCACATTGGAAATGAATCATCAGAGAAACGAGAGAGAAAGAGTGTGTATCAGTGACACTAAAGTGGTTTACTTTTAGTTAACCAGTTCTCTAGTTTTTTTTCGCTCATCATGCATTTTTCTCTTTTTGTGAAGTATAATGTCTCAGAAGACTCAAATGATTCATGGTTGATTGACATACATATTTTTAAATGTTGAAAATCGATTTTTGTTTAATCTGTATGCATACTGCACTAGCACTAAACATGGTTCATTTGTGAATATGGCTATTGTTTTGATTTGTTCTTAAATGTTTGTGTTGACTGATCACTATTGTACTCCTGCATTACTTATTACAATTACAAGCTAACAACACTTTTAGTGTTTGAGTCATTATTGTGCTACAAGTACTATACAAGCAGGTGTGGGACAGGCTTACTCCTGGAGCTTTTAATATAATCAGTGATTTTATTCCTGAACGGGATTATGGAAGCATAATTCATTCACCAAAAAAAGTATTACTTAAAGGGGCCATGTTATTCTCATTTTCAGATTCATATGTACATGTAGTGTCTCTACTGGGACATGTTTACATGCTTTAATGTTCAAAAAGCTCTTTATTTTTCTCATACTGCCTGTGCTGCAGCTCCTCTTTTCACCCTCTGTCTGAAACCAGAGCCCAGTCTGCTCTGATTGGTCAGCTGGCCGGCTCTGTTGTGATTGGTCAACCGCTAAGAGATGTCCCGCCCCTTATCACGTAAAATGTGTTGGGGTGCTAGCCAATTGAAGCACAAGTGTTACGTAGTGATGTCACAATGGAAGTAAAGAAAGGAGTCCAATGGAGGCGTTTCAGGGGGAACCCAAAAAGCATAACAAGGCCTCTTTAAATGACATCTCAGATGATTACAAACAAGCCAGACCTAATGTATCATTATTGTGCTACATTTGCTGTACCAGCAAGGCTGGGACCGGCCTTCTACTGGAGCTTTTAATATAATCAGTAATATTATCCTTGAACAGGAAAATTAAAGCGTAATTCATTCACAAATTAACAAGATTATTATCTCAAATCCCAAGAGGAGTTCTAAAGAGCTCGATACCACTATTGAAGATTTACACACAGTATTACCTAAAACATATATTTAAACATTGCACTTGTACAAGTGCTGTATTTCAGTCTTTAGTGATTTCCTGCAGGTTCCCTCCAATTGTAATCAGTCGCCTTCTCAGCAGTGACACATTTTGATGAGATTCTTCTGATTTAGTTCATTATTCGATGTGACCATGGAGCAAGCGGAAATGAGCTACTAATCGGTAATTTCAGACACATTTAAACAAGGTGACCAGTCAATATGGTAATATAAATGTGATGGGTCAAACCAAGACAACAGGCAGTAGTGAGAACCCCGTTTGTAACACTCACCAGCTTGTCTTTCTTACAGTTCTTTCCCAGTTTCAACCAATTTGTAGTCCTAACGCTTAGATAAAATCACAATGACATTATTAGGGTTCTTTTCTCAGATCTGAAAAAAAATAAAGAATAGTGCTCCTCATGATTGGTAAACTAGCCTATACAGTAAAAAAGAAAAAAAGCTTTGAGCAGCTCATTAAATGGCCTTTACCGGGTGTTATAGCTACCATTATAATGCTTCAGTCAGAGCAAACTGCACCTACCCACACATTGTCAAACATGTCACCGTAAATGCTGTGAAATAGAACAGAACAGATCATGGTTTAGGTCAAATCAATTAAGTGAACCAAATTAATAACTAAATGTCATCACGCCGACACGAGTCCGCCTTAAGACAATGGTGTTGACTCGATGCTGTGACTGTGATGTTGTTTTTTTTATAGCCTACCGTTAGCTTTTTATTTCTGCCGATTGCATTGCACTTCAAAATTCACAAGGTGTTGTTAACATCTGGAGATGATCCTGCTGAACAAAACGTCTTACTTTCTTAAACAATTTTACTGTAATATACCGAAATCTAATTGGGAAATCCCATTTCTTTTTGTCAAAGGAGGACTTGCGAGCTGACTTCTGGGTCGGCCTAAGAAATACGTCATTACTGCACCATTCTAAACAACTGAGCTATCAGCTATCAAATTAGCTGATAATATTCCAAGCGGATGTCAAAGTTGCGCTCTTTAACCTGGGAAAAATCTGTTGTGTTGTGAAAAAATCTGCATGCCCACAGTAGCGTACACATGGGGCATTAAGAGGCGCTGTTATTACAAATTGGATGTAAGTGTAATTACCCCTGTTGCTAATTGTCTCTCGTGAACGTGGCACTGCCCATGCTATTACAATGCGCAGGCACTTCAAGCTCGCTGATCAATTATTTCCACTCTTGAATAATTAATAACTGCTTAATTGTCCACATTGCTGGCTAAGAGTCTACATTGTCGGTGGCAGCGTGAGCTCTGCAGGACAATTCTTTATTCATATTCTTGTTGAGCATGTTGTTTATCTGAGAGACGCTGTTTTTCATTTCAACGAAACACATAAACGGAAATCACAGAGTGTAGACATGGTTATAATCCACAGCCACAGTGACCTGGGCTATCAATTATTTAAAGCCATTTGCCTTTGAATCAGTCACTGACACACTGCACCGGTGACAGGGGCATGTACAACTACTAGCAGAACACCAGGGGGTCCGGGCCCCAGTGGAGCTTCAGGTTCAGTTGCCTGCACACTTACTCTCTGGCTGTCACTAGGAGTCACCGACGACCTTTAATGCTCCCCACCCCCTCGACCACTTTCTGAAGCTAAAGTAAATTAGCTTGTGTCCCTGTGGAGCTCCTTTACAAGGCGAGGGTCTTTTAAGATACAGCATATCGCATGAACGCGTGATTGTAAAATGGAAGTAAAGTCGCTGTAGCGTTCAGAGCGAATCAGGAAGAACAGGCAGGCGGGAGGTGATAGCAACAACACTGCGGGGTATAGGATAATGACTGGTTACGCGTGGGAGGCACCTGAATGAGTGTTTACAGCACTGAATATCACCATGCAGACAGGTGAGAGACTCAAGAAAAAAGTGAACAAATGAGTAATTTTTTTTTACAAATGCTGATGTCTCCATTCATAACGAATATGAAAAGGATAGGAATCAGGCTCTGGCCTTCAGAAACACCAATACTCAATTCAAGACCAATAGAGGAATGCATGCTCCAGATTGTTTGTTACACCATAAATACAAGGCAGGTGATTGGATGAAGCATCTGTCTATCAGATCTGTATCTGTATTTCAGATGTTCTGACTTTGACAAATCAGATCTATGATGGCTATGGTTAACTGCCATTCTTTGCCACCTAACTGACACCCATAGCTGCCAGTAGCTACTCACATTTTGCTCAAATTGGATTTTGGTTTGATATTGTGATCACACAGTTCTCCTGAAAATCTTGTGAAGTCATAATAATCCAGCTGCCGTTTAAGAGAGGCTGTCCATCCCTCCAGTAGAGTTTCAGATGATTGACTGTGGTGAACATATATGAATGTTAATCTTTTCTTTTACTGTACGCGAAATTCTTCATATATTGTGTCTTTTAGAAAAACAATCCCTTTGATATTTATAATTATACATTATTTGCTGTGACATATTCAACCCATTGCCAGAATGATTTCTACATCAGCATCAGTAGTTCTGAAAGGTGATGCACTATATTTGAAGTTTTCTTGAAATAGATAGAAGAGGTTGAGTAGCGCCTTGTCCTCTGGGCATTACATCAAATACGTTTATTTCACTTGCTACAATTTTGTAATTAAAAACGCTATTACTTTCAGCCAACAATTCCAAAGTCTGTTGAAAATAGAGCCATGCACAAGGAGTGATGATACCTTATTTAACTGAAAGAACTCCTTAAATAGCACTGTGTTGCATTGCTGTTGCCATCCACAAACACTTAATAGAGCCATTCTTTTGTTTCAGACAATATATTTCATCAGTACACTGAACCTGTCCAGTGTGGTTTATTTAAAAAAAAACATGAAAACTGCATTTTCGATACCTGGAGAGAAGCTCCATGTCAGGCAAATGTCACTGAGCATGCTCAGAAACAATGTGCTACTGGATTCAACTCATAGGCTTTAAAAAAAAAACATTAATATTCAACATAAATAAACACAGTGACTGTCAACACAACACCTATTTACAAGTCTGGTGTTGGTATTGTTATGGGATTTGTAGATAAAATAATATCAGTTTATCCTTAAACTGTGTGTAAAAATGGCTGATTTCTTTTTTTTCTGTCAGTTTAGTAGTAGGGCAGTTTAGTAGTAGGGCATCTTCACAAGACATGCATCTTCACAAGACATGCTCTTTAGTTTTCATTCATGTCATAAATAAGGACTTCTGTGTCATTTCCTTAAATCCATTCAAATGCACCAACACAAACTACCAAAAGGCGAGACAGAGAGGCTTTGAAAGCACTTTTCACCGTCCAGATGTTGGTGACATCTCCCAGGCCATTCAGGCCTCACACAGACAGGCTGAGTCGCCCAGAGACCGCAGAAATTACATGAGGAATAAGAGCCAGATTGTGTGCTTTTCCATGCAGGCTTAAGGGAACAGTGGGGAGGGTGCTTTAATAGACAGTGTGCGAGGTGGTGCGATGGCACTGGATCCATGGCAGCTGTTTCCTTCAATGTTTCATGCTCATAGCCACAGCTGCTCTCCAAATGAGAGTTAATATTGCAGGGGGGCCGTCCACCCTGGGTTGAGCCTTGTCGCATGGTCTGAATGTCAAACTCCGCCCAGCAGGGTGACACCGGCTCAAAGGACACACTGTGTGTTTTCTCCCCTCGCTCCTCTCTTGCCCTCTCCTCCCTGTTGATGTGTCTTTCTGCCTCATTGGATATTTTTCCCCCAACTAGACAAGGGTGAAATCTGTATTTTTCACGGGGACAGCAATGTGGTTTCGGCTTTTAATGAAAAATAAATGAGGGAATAAAAGATGGCTGTCTAGTTGTAGCCTGTCTGTTGGCATTGGGATCATGTTGTGTGTTTTTGTTGGCAGTCTCGGATACTAATGTTTCATAGAGAAGCTCAAATGTGGCCCCTGCTCCAATGTTCGTTCTTATGCAGATTTAGGGTTCGTACATACATGTAAGAATTCACAAGGTGGCCATGAGTATCTGGTTTACACTATGTAATAGTAGTAAGAGTAGAAGCATGTTACATTGGCAGTTATTAACTGCAACGCCGCCGCCTAAAAAGCTCCTCCTGTTACTCCCAATCTGTCATGCATAAACAAATATAATTTAGCTCAGGTGGGCCAGTTTGCACACAAAAAAAGTGTAGATGGTCTAAAAGCTTAAAGGAACAAACAAATAGGGACAGATGTGAAATCCTTTGAGTTTATCTTTTACATTTTTATTCCCCTTCTGTAAGAGCGTCACTTAGAATTGAAAAGTGGTGGGGACATAGAGTCAGAAGATATTGAAATGGTCTTCGACCTTTACAATTATAGGCACGTAATGCTGGAATCGGTATGACGTCTGAGTTGATCATTACAAAGGTCAGGAAATAACAAGAAACTGTATCATGAACTGTTTAAAGTTACTGATAAGTGCCTGCATGATTTGGGCCATCTGGTAATAAACCCACTTCTTAAAAGTGTTATCATTTCTCGGTGCAGGCCATTGTGTAAAACAAAAAAAGTAGTGGGGACATGACCCCAGCGTCCCCAGTGTAAATGACAATGTATCCGAGTAAAATGCCTCAGAAGACTTGAATATTTAATCAGCAATTTATTTAATCTGTATCAATTCACCACTTGCACTAAACAAGGTTCAGTTGTGAATATGGCTACTGTTTGGATTTTCATTCTCCAATTTGTGTGTGTACAAAAGTGATCACTATTGTACTTCTTTACTACTTCTGTCGGTTAAACAAGAAATGTGTCCAAATATAATTAAATATATGGCAAAAAAGACCGCAATATTCCAATTGAGATCGTTTCATGATGCATTTTTAAAAATGCATTAGCTTTTATTCTGGATATATGGAAGCATCTATGTCAACACAGCTAGTGCCTCTCCGTCCACACGACCTGCACATCAGACCTGTGTTTCCTCTGAGCTGATAGTATCTATAGTGATAGATGTAGGGTGCCCCTCGACTCTCTGTTGTGTCTTGCTGCAACGTCGGGCACTAGATCCCTTTGGACTGCCACGCACACACAGTGGTGGCAGCGCTGAGCTTGATTTGAAGTGTCCTGTCTGCAACGGTGCAGCTGCATAAAGGAAACAGCTGCTGAAATATCACAGGCGGCCCCCCCGTGTCTCCTGGTATCTATCAGACACACACACAGTGGCCAGCTCAGCCTGGAGAGAGAGGACACAACAAAGACATCTGCAAGATGGCCTCGGACACACAACCCCAGTGATGTGCGCACTGCTGTGATGTCGTCTTCGCTGGGTGGATGACAGGCGCTCCGCTGTGATGTGCCCTTCTCTTGGCTTTATCCCACTCCTGCTGTTCCTATTTGTTATGTTGTGTGTGGAGAGACTGACACGCAAACAGGAAATTATGTCTTTGTTGGTAGCATGAAGAGTTGATTTTGAAGCTTTATCTTTAACTGGTTTAAGGATGGTCCAGATCCTCGTTTCCTGTCCTCGTCCTCTTTGCTGCGTTTTGACCAATTGTTCTGATGGTATACCTCCTGAAGATGTCACTTCAGTTCATGTGTGTTTACATCTTGTGTCTCAATGCAACCCTATACATCCGTGGAGATAATCTTGATAACACGGTGGGCAGCCAAAAGCAGATGGTCAAAGACAATTTCTGACTCAAATGGTGTCCATCTTAAAAAAATACAAAACAGATACAACTTAGAGTGCAACTTAAAAAATAAAAAGCTATGAGTTGATTCCAGCTTTATCTTTGTTTGTACTGTACAGTGACAATTTGAGACTATTTACATTTTTCCAGCACTTTTGGTTTGTATGACTTCTTATGTCAGAGCTGAAAGGGTTAGTGTAACCCACTGGACCCTTTTAAACTGACCAATGGGTACAACAATGTTTGATTTTGGTCCAGAATTTAGCATAACGCTGCAGAACATGGTGCTAAATCATAAACTCTGGGCAATTTTGCCCAGCCAATGCAGGCTGTGCAAGGATTGTTTTTCTCAGATTATTTTTGACTTTTTGCTGGAAGTGCTGGCGTTGTCAGAATTTGTTGTGTTGGAGTACAGAAAGTGTAGCTGAGTGTTAACATTGTTGAGGAGATGCAAGATTTCAGAACAATTTTAGAATTTTCTTTAAACAAGACTCGGCTAAACACAATAACAGAGTGGATAAAGTGAAAGTAAAATAATAACGTTTTATATACATTATCTCTTGGCTACTTTCCATCCGTTTTAGCAACTGCAGTGCCTTTGCTAAATACTGGCCAATTAAAAAAAATTGTTCCCCTGCTTGGTCACTCCAAAACATAGGGTAAAGCCCCTGTCACACTGTCCCGAAATTGACACCCGATGGACACACGAATATGGATTTGTGAACTTCGCACGAAGATGGCCCCGAACCACACACGAAGGCAACATTTACATTACATTTAAGACATACAACTGCAACGAAAGTTACAAAAACAATTATGTTAAAGTACTATGATACTGTACTGATATTTTCAGACTTTGTTCTTTACTTTATCCGGAGTTTTCTCCGTAGTGTTGTTTCCATAGCAACAACAACATCCTGTCAACTCGCCTTCAAAATAATATATTATATCCTTTTCAGTTTCACAGAACACAAATTGGGTTATTTACATAATATGTTTACATGATTTTGTTGTGCAATAAAACAACCCGATGGACACACGATAAAGGAAATGTTCAAATTCAGCTCTGATCGTAGCAACATCGGGCCATTCGTGAGGGCATCTTAAGCCATCGCATGACCGCCGGTGGAGTTTTTCAGGCTCCGGCAGCAACTTCGTGAGCGGTGGCAAAATCTTTGGCATGCCAAAAAATTGCCGAAGGACCTTGCGAAGGTTCATTTTCGTTTTGAATTCGTGTGTCAATTTTGCCCTTCGTAAGGGCATCGTGAGGGCATCTTGTTCTCATCGGTGCCATCGGGCATTCGCCCCGATCAGAGTGAGGGCGAATGCCCGATGGCACCGATGATAACAAGATGCCCTCACGATTTGACAAGATGCCCTCTCGAGTGCCTTACGAAGAAGTTGGACACACGATAAAGGAAATGTTCAAATTTGGCTCTGATCGTAACAGCATCGGGCCATTCGTGAGGGCATCTTAAGCCATCGTATGACCGCCGGTGGAGTTTCTCAGGCTCCGGCAGCAACTTCGTGAGCGGCAACTTCGTAAGGCACTCGAGAGGGCATCTTGTCAAATCGTGAGGGCATCTTGTTCTCATCTGTGCCATCGGGCATTCGCCCGCACCGATGAGAACAAGATGCCCTCACGAAGGGCAAAATTGACACACAAATTAAAAATGAAAATGAACCTTCGCAAGGTCCTTCGGCAATTTTTAAACATATTATGTAAATAACCCAATTTGTGTTGTGTGAAACTGAAAAGGATATAATATATTATTTTGAAGGCGAGTTGACAGGATGTTGTTGTTGCTATGGAAACAACACTACGGAGAAAACTTAATATCTTCTACATATAAAGACGGATAAAGTAAAGAACAAAGTCTGAAAATATCAGTACAGTATTATAGTACTTTAACATAATTGTTTTTGTAACTTTCGTTGCAGTTGTATGTCTTAAATGTAATGTAAATGTTGCCTTCGTGTGTGGTTCGGGGCCATCTTCGTGCGAAATTCACAAATCCATATTCGTGTGTCCATCGGGTGTCAATTTCGGGACAGTGTGACAGGGGCTTTAAGGTTGAACATTACGGAAGTTAACCTTTAAAGCCCAAATTTACATCAAGTTCAAAATCCCTTTGAACAGCTTGAGTAGGTTAACGCTCTTGCTCCAGTTCATTCTCTACACACTTTTTTTGATTAAAAAGTTTACATTTAATACAAAATATTACAGTTAATAATTTAAAAGGTCATTCAAAATTAAGTTTTTCATGAATATTCTTATTAGCTGAGCTATAAATATCTCACTGGTTAGTAGGGATGTAACAATACCAAAAACTCACGGTACGATAATATCGCGATAAAATATTTTTTTTTACTTGAATTTTTTTTTCTTTATTAAATAATACATCTGATTTGTACAGCTTTTTAGTAGGATAGCAGTATTTTAAAGTGTCAACAATATAATAATCAGACCCTTCAATAGAATAAATCAAGTTTCACTTTAGTTTTTCAAGTAACTCAACTCTAACTCACTAACTCACTCACTCAGCATCATCAAGGTTATCTTTTAGGAATATGAGCATGTCCACATTTCCAGGTAGAAGCTGGGATGTTTGGGCGTTTACAATATCCCCTGCTGTGGAAACAACTCTCTTGCTTGGTACTGATGTTGCTGGGACAGAGAGATATGCTTTGGCCATGACCACTTCAAAAACAATACAGTTTTTGCCAAGAAGGTGAGGCTTATTGACAGGGCGAGATATAAATATACTGTTGGTACTTGTCAATGTCTCTAGGTATGTACCTGTAGCCCTGTACATACAATGTCCTTTTGTGTTATCTGTTGTTTTATGTTCATGTTGTAACCTACTTGTTGCCATGTTGGACAGGTCTCCCTTGAAAAAGAGATCGATGATCTCAATGGGACCATCTGGTTGAATAAAGGTTTAAAAAGATATATATATTTAAAAGAATTAAATAAAAAAATAAAAAACATTTTTTATAAATCGCGGTAGATTAGTCTCACGACGGTATTGAGACATTTATTTACCGCGATATTCGATATATCGTTACATCCCTACTGGTTAGTAGTTAAGTGCAAAATAAAACATGACTTCAAAGACCACCCTTCTTGTAAGACAAAACAAAGTCTCTGTTTCAGTCATTTCCGCACATTTGAAGAATTGGTGGCATTAAAAACCTGTAAATGTACGGTGGCCGACAGGTGCAAAGGCGCTAAAACAGCCTGAAGCATATATAACAGGGGTTCTCAAACTTTTTGTTTATGCGGACCACTATTTATTATCAAGGATTTTCGCGGACCACCTCATATGCAAACCGTAAAAATAAGTACATATATAAACGTAGTGTTAAAACGCCGATATTTTATAATAGTTAATTATAGACAATCAAAAGTAAATTGAAGCCTATCTGATACTTTTGTGACCGGTGTCTGTCTGCGTTGTGAATGTTTCTCAAAGAGGACGGCGGACGCTATTTTAATTAGGTCGTCCCAAACAATGCCACAATGCAGTCATATCAATCAATGTTAACTTGGAAAGCCAAAATATTCATATTTTAACTGAATAACATTAGGTGACATTATTGTGGCACATCAGTAAAGCCTTAAATATAAATATATAAGATGGCAGACATAATTGAATGCATTTTAACTGAACAATAACTGAATTAGTTGAACACTCTTAGACCAGTACCAAATCTATGCAGACTGCTGCAATAAATTAACTGTCTCATCGATGTTTGTCTGAATTCATATGTAATATTAACAATCATATTATTCCTATCAGCTATCAATCACTGTTATGATGCGGCGATTACCATTCTGTTCAGCAAAACACCTCACAAACTGAATAAGATCCAAAGCTTTAGTGCGTTTTGATTCAATGCTGAGTACAGCCAAACTTGACAGCCTCTTCTCTGTCATTGTAGACTGCAAATACCTCGTTCCTTCCGTAAGTCCGGAAGCTTCTCGTTTTGCTCCGTCCCGTTCAAATGAAATCGCCGCCAAAGATATTTCCACACTTGCGCCAGGGCCGGGGGAGGGGTTACAAGGCTCGTGTCTTGTGGTGCATTCACTTGCACTTGGACATTAGAGATTTTCTCTCATAAATGTCCGATGAGCCCAACGACCACTACCCCGCTGCCTGATATCATTAGAAAGCTAGGAACCTCCTCTTTCCAACAGTGTATACAACTTTATGTGTCTTCGGGTCAATGCGACTGATTTCGATAGAGCAAGTCACATATGAGGTCGTCCCCGAAGATCCTTGATAGTAAAAAGTGGATTTTATTTAGCTTTTGTCCGCGGACCACCTGCAGTACCCTCAGGACCACAGTTTGAGAACCGCTGATATATAACATTCAACAACTTGATGAAAAATGCGAAGATTTAGTAACAGCGCTGCGGAAACGAAACACTGCAAATACTAAACACTGCAAATGAAAAAATGCTGCAAGAAGCACTAAACACAACAGAAACAGGGAAACTAAAGAAGTGAGGCACAGCACACAGCTGGGACCGGAGCGCTTGTTGACGACCGGGGATTCTAAAGTTGGCCAACTGTCACTTTTGTTGCAAAGTTACCTCCAAAGTTTTTTTGCTTTTTTAAACTATCACATGATTCCTCCTGATATTACTGTAGTTTTGCTGTAAGCTAACTAGCTAACCTAGCTAACCTATTAATTGTTATTTAACGCTGTGCAGGTTTAGTCAAATTGGTGAATGATGTTTTGATGTTTCTTCATTTGCATGTTTTTTGGCACATTTTTGCTTTTGTATTTGCATGGTTTCCGAAGCCTCTTTCTTGGGGCCTCTTCTCTTTAACATCGACTACATGCTACCACTGGCTCAGATAATGAAAAACAACAAAATAAGTTACCATAGCTATGCGGATGACACCCACATTTACATAACCATTTCACCAGGAGACTATTCTCCAGTTAAAACACTGAGTAAGTGCATTGAACAAATCAATGACTGGATGTGTCAGAACTTTCTCCAATTAAACAAAGATAAAACTGAGGTAATGGTTTTTGGAGCCAAGGCAGAACGTATAAAAGTTAGCGCAGAGCTTCAGTCTGCAATGTTCAAAACAACAGATAAAGCCTGAAATCTAGGTGTAGTCATGGACTCTGACCTGAGTTTCAACAGTCACATTAAAACAGTTACTAAATCAGCCAACTATCACCTAAAGAACATATCTAGGATTAAAAGACTAATGTCACAGCAGTATTTGGAAGAACTTGTCCATGCTTTTATCTTCAGTAGACTCGACTACTGTAACGGTACGTCCACACAGCCGCGTTAAAAAAATCTTGAAAATCTTGGAGGTGGGCGTGTCTGAAGCTTGGGGATTTTTTGCGAGCAACGCGACCAACAACCAATCACATGAATATCCCGCTCCCGACATACAAAGCAATAGCAATGTTAAAACGAAGTAAACTGGATATAAAATCCCCAAACAGGCGAAAACCTACCAGTTTCACCCACTGTCTCTGCCACCTCCCTCCATGCCTGGTTCCTCCGGTTTGTATCCCGGTAAGTTAATAGGGACTGGTCATAAAGAACTGGGTGATTTGCTACCGCAATAACTAATTTCTCCTCCATTTTTAGGAATATAGAAAATGAACATGTCACTCCCAGCTTGCACGCGATTTGATTGGCTAGAGCAGGGGTGGCCAACCAATCAGAGGTAAAGAGCCAATCATTTTACTGTGTTACTGCAAAGAGCCACATCATACACACAGGCACATGCTGGGTGTATGTCCCCCGACCTCTCTCTCTCCTTCTCTCTTTTGCTCTCACCCTTTCTGTGTGCTCCCTCACTCTCTTCCTCTATGTGCTCCTCTATCTCTCACACATACAAAATGAAAATCTAAAAATGAACAATAATTGACACACACACACACACACACACACACACACACACTCAAAGACACACCCTCCCATAGATAGACACACACACCCTCTCACATACAGAAACACATACCTCCGCTCAGCCAGATTTCCTATAAATGTCACAGTCCATGATATTGACAGAAATTGACTTAAACCTCTCCTACCATTATTAAGACCAGAGGCCAGTTATAGTCAACCATTAATATTGTGTCTCTCACACAAACTCTCAGTTCAAAACATTTGAAAAAAGTTGTCATCTTACTATGCATGTTGCTTCTTGAAACGTGCAGAGGATGTGGAAGGGGCTCAAATGCATGAAAGGGCACATTTGAGATCTTTGTTAATAATTTAATAAAAATATGCCTGGACTTTTTTCTCCCTGTCTGTATCTCACACACAGAATCATGACAGTTATTTAAAAATAAATGTAAATAAATCAAGTGTAATTTTGTTAATTCTCCTCACATGACATCTCAACTTTTACCTAACCCTCTGGCAAGCCGGTCTCACAGTCTGCGTACAAATGACACGACTTTGCAAAGGCGTGCAATAGATAGGCAGAAGTCCGTTTTTGCGTGCATATGATACGCTGATATTGCACCTCAAACATTAAAACAAAGAGCTCTGTGGCTTCAGGCTTGATCGCCGTTCCAATGACAGTTTTAATGTTTGCGGTGCAATAAACGACACAGCAGCTTATTGGGTTATGGTTAGGGTTAGGGTTAAATAAATGGCAAAGATATGTAGAAAATAAACGCATTTAAGATACGTTCACAACAAACGTCACGTGGGAGAAAATTGTAGAAAAAAAACGTATTTGACATACGTTCATAACAAACGTAACGTGGGAGTATCATATGCACGCAAAAACGGACTTCTGTGTATCTATTGCACGCCTTTGCAAAGTCGTGTCATTTGTACGCAGACTGAAGAGAGTGGGCTGGGCTGACAGAAACTCTGCTGACAGATGCATTTTCTCTCTTGTTTATTTCTTTACCGCGAATCATCAAATTCGGGAGCCCTTCTGTGTCGGTAGCCAGCTTTCCGGGAGCAGGCCTTCTCACATACACATACAACTGCAAATTGTTACCATTTTGATTTGACAACATTGTATTGAGTTATTACGGTTTTATCTGAGTTATATTTCTGCCGATCGGAAGCAGATCTCTCCCTTCACTGTCACATCGCTGCAGTAAAGGCCGCCTCCAGTACTGCAGGGTCTGCATTCTGATTGGCTAAAGCACTTCTTTGTTGAAAACTCTGTGTAACAATTGGGCTGGAACTTGTGTGTTGTTAACCCTTTGTGAACTGGGATACATATGCGCAAAAAAAAAAAAACACAATTATATGAACTGAGGAGCGGCTCGAGAGCCGCGGGTTGGCCACTGCTGGGCTAGAGCTTGTACTGTCAGATTTGCATAAACGGGATTTGATTGGCTGACACTTCCACTTCAGCTTCAAAAGTTGAACATTGCTCAACTTTTGAATCCTGAAAATCCTGGAAATCTTCGCTTTGCTTCCCCACAATGCAGTTCGGCGAAAAGTGAGGAAAAGTGAGGAAAAGTGACGTCACCCCATTCAAAGTCAATGGGCAGAAGCGTTGGAAGAGTTTTTAAACGCTGCTGTGTGGACGGGCCGTAATGGTGTCTTTACAGGTCTCACTAAAAAATCTATTAGAAAGCTGCAGCTGATTCAGAACTCTGCTGCTCGAGTCCTCACTGACACTTAGGGTGCGTTCACACCTGCCTTGTATAGTTCGGTTGAATTGCCTTGCCTTGCCTTGAAGCTGCAGCGCGTTTCTCATAATGGAAATGTTTTTGGCATTAAAACCAGTTGGCCACCTTATAAAAAGTAATTCCTTTGAAAAAGAAGATGAGCAAAAGCTGACGTAATCACTTTTCATGATACTTTGCTTATGTGTTTGATAGATTCATGACACCACAAGGATGACAATGAGACACAACAATATATCATCAAACATCTGGTCAGTAAGAATGAATGATTCATGTCCCATCACACCACATCATAGACCAGTAAACACTCAAGGTTTTTGTTTCACCTCATCAGCTGTTTGATTCTCAGTGGGAGTCTTAGGTTCCTGGAGTCTTTCAGCTTTCACAATACCATCTTATGACACTTCTAAGGGAAACAGAACCCTCTGCCAAGTTATTTCTCATAGACGTATACCCCCACACCTGTTGCGTTACAGCTCCTTTGGGGTTTTGCGATATTGCTGACAATTACAAGACATAAAGAAAAGTCAATGGCATATGGACCCTACTTGAGCTGCTCTGGTGGAGTTGAGCTGAACCAGATGTTTTTGGAATCAAACATGTTGAAAGGTGGAGTGTGGTATTTGACAGAGGACCCCCTGATCCAGACAATTCAAAAGCTTTAATGATCTCACAGAAATGTGCTTTTCAACGCACAAAGGTTTCTCTTACTTCGAACAGGTCTGCCTGACAAAACTGGTCTATGTGTTCATTGTGTGGTCATTCAATGTCATTCTTGCTTTTACATTAAATATCTGTCCTGCATATTTTTGTTGAAAGAAAAGTATTTACTTTAACAGAGCTTATTTGAACTTCTAATGTAACAAAAATTACAAGAATTAGATACCAGATTCTCTGCTTTGTCTTGGGTCTGATGATTTTTGGGTTAAAAAAAATAATTTGCATCGCATTCGTAACTTTAAAACTACTGTAATTATGTCCCCCACTTATTTGAACTTAAACAATTCAAGTTACTTTGTTGCCTAAACATAACCCGATACTAAGCAAACACTGCGGTTTAAAACTCCCCCAGCGTGACCATTTCACAATGTTCACTGCCTTTTACCTGGTCAGTCGTAATCATGCACACTAAACTAATGATTAAATAATAGAAGGTTTTTAACTCATATTTTGAATGCATAAAATCAATCAATACTTATCGTGTATGTTGTGCTGTGACCTGCATGTAATTGTCTGCAAAGGCTAAAATCCCAAAGTTCCTTGCCCTTGCCTTGCCTTGAAGCTGCAGCGCGTTTCTCATAATGGAAATGTTTTTGGCATTAAAACCAGTTGGCCACCTTTAAAAAAGAAGATGAGCAAAAGCTGACGTAATCACTTTTTGAGTGGGAGTTTCTCTCCAACACACTCCCCCCCCCTGCCTGATAAGCCTCTATTGGACTCATTTGTTTACTTTTTTATCATGATGACATCACTATGTAACGCTTGCGCTTCCATTGGCTAGCGCTCCAACACATTGTACGTGATAGGCTAAAGGGCGGGACATCTCTAAGCGGTTGACTAATCACAACAGAGCCGGCCAGCTAACCAATCAGAGCAGACTGAGCTCTGGTTTCAGACAGAGGGTGAAAAGAAGTGCTGCAGCACAGGCAGTATGAGAACAATAAATAGCTTTTTGAACATTGAAGCATGGACACATGTCACGAGGCACAACATAAAAATATGAACCTGAAAATTAGCACAAGATGTCCTCTTTAACTGGCCACTATGTCAGTGATGCATCACTGAGACTGTATGTCTGTGTTCTATCTAGAGGACCATTTATTTAACGTCTGGTAATTTTTCTAAGCTACTTCTCACATATGGCCTTTTTCAACAAAGAGAACAAGATCCCTGTGGGGCCGGTTTCCCATGTGGCAGAGTCATATAGGACATCTCAAAGCAGGGTGACGCTGAGCTATATCAACAGTGACAAAAGTATATTGAATAATTATCTTTGGAATTAATACATTAGCCCAAACTTAAGTAAATGTCAGCAGATCAGGATATCTGCAAATGATAGGGAGAGCAGAGCAGAAATGTGAGGGAAGTTGCGCTTCATTAATCACGTCTTCCGAGTAATGTGGGCAGATGAAATGATTCTTACAGAGAGCTGTCATTACAATCACACTGGTCATCTTAGATATCTAATTCACCGCTCACAATTACAATCTTCCTAACTAGATGGGGGGCAGACAATTAACTCATTCAGTCCTGATTACCTCCAGGAAGGATTTCGACACCACGCATATTTGAAACAGGAAGTTTCGGGCTGTATATCATTAACTGGGGAGAGCTCCCCAAGCGAGTAGGGGTGTAACGGTTCACAGAAGTCACGGTTCGGTTCATACCTCGGTTTGGGGGTCACGGTTCGGTACGGTTTCGGTACAACAAGGAAAAGCAAAAAAAAGTCCCAAATGCATAATTTTTTTTTGCTGTTATTTATTTTTAACAGTAGTGCAAGTTTTGTTATGAAAATAAGGAACTCTAACATTTGGAATCATTAACTGTATTACACAGTTAATAACAAACCACAAACAGTAACACACACACTCAGATGGCCATATTATTTATAATGGCTGATGTCAAACAAAAAGGTTCAATAAGCTGTACAACTAAAAAGAATGTCTTGAAAATATTAAAATAAATAATAAGAAAGTGTTTCAATCACAATCAATAAAAGGCAATACAGAACTGTATAACATCTCCTGATGTCAAAATATAAAATAAATACAATGATAAATATAAAACTAAATAAAATCTGTACCTTTAGGAGCAATGTCTAACATGTGTAATTAACTTGTGAGTGTGTGAGGCCATTATGCCTACATAAAGGTACTCAAGCTTTACTCTATTTTCAAGTTTTTCTTCAAAAAGATGAGTTTGTCTACGTTGTCAGTAGTGAGGGCAGATCTGTTGGCGGTAACTATGTCACCTGCCGTCGAGAAAACCCTCTCGCTGGGGACTGAGGCCGACTCGGATGTGATGGAGCATGTTTGACGTGTTACCACTAGCATACCGCACTGCTGTAACAACGCCGACACACCGCCCTCGTCCGATCCACAACTCGCTCCCCATCGTTATTGTAGTCCACAGGGAACCCGAAATGTTCCCACACAGCTGATTTAAAAGAAGCAGGTGGGTCTTCTAGCTCCTGTGTGTTATCTGAACTCGCCATAGCTGCTAACTTTTCTTCTTCATGTATTGTGTTCATTTTGTTGTGTTTTCTTCTTGTTCTTCATTTGTTATTTACGGGCGGCTGGCTTTTCGGCACAATACCGCCCCCTGGATTATATATAGTGTATTACTGCCCTGAGTGACAGACTTGTTTCCCACTCGTAAAAAAAGGCGTATTCGCCGTGTGACTGCATGTGCCGAACCGTGACGTCCGAACCGTGACGTCCGAACCGTGACGGTACGGGACGAATACGGATACCGGTACACCCCTACAAGCGAGGGACCATGGTTCGAATCCTGCCTGGCACCATTTGCCACGTGTCATTCCCTCTGTCTCTCCCTTCAAATATGTCTCTAAAGGCACTGGTTGCCCAAAACATTTTTTTAAAAAGAGAAGAAAAACGTTGTTACATTTTATCTTTGGATGACACCCAAAACATATTTTTTCTTATTACCCTGTCATTTGATTCTAACTCCTGACAAATGTGACACCTAATTGTCACATCTCCTCAAATGATGTGAGATAACAATAGCAATTCTCCTGGAAGGAAGGAGAACTACCTCCAATGCTCTCCCACCAACATCTGGATGCTCATAAAACATAGCCTGTGTTCCAGCAAGGAACGTTCCAAAGAAGCCTTCTGTTGGAAGGGAATTGAACCCTCTGCACTGAAACATTTTTGAAACATTGACTATATTGAAATAAATATATTATATAAACCAATTACACATAATTCAATTGAATTATGTTAGTTTAAAGCAATAATATTAAGTTTAAATCCAAATAATAGGTTCAACTCAATACTATTGCCTTCAACTAACCTAACTATTATGTGGAACCTGTTGACATAATACATTCAATTGAAGTCAATGTTCAGTCAGCTCGGGACTGAAAAAGTGTATCTGGATCAGAAGCTTACTTTCCCGCCAGATATCAGTGCAAATAATCTCAGGCTAGATTTGATCATGTGGTCAACCTCACAAAAGTCCCTTTACATCTTTGAATCACTGTACCATGTAGGGTGAGCATGGTGTCCCGCTTTGTGCGGGACTGCACAGCATTTTGATCATTTGTCCCACACATTTTGCCGATGCCCCGCATTTGATTGACAGTCGCCCGTCTTAAACAAGGCTTTTATACAAAGGTGTGTAGAAAACGAGAGGACTATCATCACCATTAGCTGTGTCAGATGTCAATCAATCAACAGAGAAATGTATTAACTTATAGGCAGGGCCGCCCCTCCCTACACGCAGAGGGGCTGCATCTCATGCGCAAATGCGGCAAATGAGACACAGTTTCCACGCAGCGAGGCTCCGGCGCTAACAGTCACGAGCCTGCTCTACCACCACCCTCCTCGATCTATGGATATATTCCTCCTGAAACCAAAAGAGATGAGGTAACAGCAGCTGATTTAATAAACGTTTAGCACTCGGTTGCACAGGTCAGCAGACTGTGGCAGTAAGCTAGATCCGGTAATTTCTTTCTGGTCATAATAATTTGTCATGTTAATTCCATTCAAAACAAATATATTTAATTCCTTCACTTGCGTAAAGCGTTGTTATTAATATTTATAAGCTTATAGTTTAATAGACATTTTCTTATTAAGGGTTGGATAGACATTATATAAATGTCTAATCTAGCTCTAAGCAGCGCAGTAACATGTCCCGCATTGTCCCGCAAAAACTTTCTATTTGTCCCACATGTGGCTTGTTGGCACCTGGTCACCCTAGTACCATGGTAGGCTGCATATGATGAAGCTTACGAGAGCAAATGGTTACAGTACTTGGATAAAGCTGCCGAGGTGGTACCAGCAGGGCCGTCCCTCCCTACAGGAAGATCACGCAGACTGCGTGGGGCCTCACCTCGCGGAGGGGACCTCATCTTGCGGATGGAGCCTCAACTGAGCCGTAAATGCAGCGCACCTATGTGTTTATGCGGCAACTAGTGTGGCGTGGCACGGTTTCGTGACGACGACGACGACGACGACGACGCTCGCGAAACAGAGGGCCTCATCATCTAACTTTGCGTGGGGCCTCAAGTTGGCCAGGGACGGCCCTGGGTACCAGGCGCTGGAAAACACAGGTGCCCCGAGGGAAGGTCGGCTGCTTTGTAGCCACTTCAACCACCATGATTTAGAAATGCACAGGTGTTCGAGGGCAGGCACCCATTTATCCACTCAATAAAGAAAGAAAGTGAGTACTACTATAAGGGACTGTTGGCTCAACAATACTAAGACAACAGTGCAAATAATACTGAAACGCTACTTTTATTTTGAACTCGGTCTCAACCACTTGGACTTTTCACAGACTCAACTTAAGCGTCCTTGACTCCAGTGCTGTTTCAAAGGTTAGAAATCATGCACTAAAAAGGTTGAACTTGAATGGATGAGACAAGACGAGTGTTGTCGCCATCTGTACAATCATCCATAGTTAACCCCACAGTGAAACGTGATTGATATTTCCTCTGACACGAACATCAGTTTGTCGTGAGCTGAACTGAGTCGCGCACACCCGAACCAGACCCTGCTCGCTAAAAAAGTGTGTTTACATTATTCACTAGTATGAATAAATCACTCCAGACTCTTGATTGTGCAGCATATGTGAGGCTTAAGTTGTGTTCATCTGCCATTCCAAACATCTGTTTAGCCACAGCCATGGAGCCATGCTCTGCAGTGACCCAGCCCCTGCCGCTGGGGCAGGAGGATGAAATATAGATGACAAGTATGGCAAAGAAAACACAGAAGTGAGTTCAGGGCGGTGGGTTATTGATGATCCCTATCCTGTCTCTTGAGCTGCTCTCCCTATTTTTCCCTTCCCAGAACTTCTCCATATTAAATCCAGGGTCAGAGGGTCTTCATTTCTGGTTACGATTAAGTATTGGTTGCACGAAGTGATGCTAATCTATAACGTACATCATTGTTGTTTTCCGCAGGCTGAGGAGGTTCAACGTGGACTCCAGGATACTCCACAACTTCTACAGGTGCACCAGAGAGCATCCTGACCTTCTACAGGTGCGCCATAGAGAGCATCCTGA
>CALSBZ010046642.1:1020646-1042241 GCA_943591055.1 Gobionotothen gibberifrons
GTGTGTGTGTGTGTGTGTGTGTGTGTGTGTGTGTGTGTGTGTGTGTGGTGCCTCCGGTGGCTGACTTCACAGGGGGAGAGGCTGCACACTGTCCACTCCTCTGTCCACACACACTCGGAATAATCACGTTCCCTGTCGGGCCCTATAAATCTGTAAGGGCCAATTAAAGATTGCCTTTAGCATGTCCACCCCTACCAGCACACACACGTGTTAGAAAGAGAGACACACAAGAAAAACAAGAACACGGCTCGCTTTCATGAATATATATTTGACACAACATACAGGAGTGTAAGACAAGTACAAAATAATAACAGTGTACAAACTCGTAAAAAAAGCGTTGCAAAAAAACATAATTTTTTTGTATAAACTCACACATTTGTGCAGCTTGTGTGTCTGGAACCTGGACTTAAAGGTGCTACGTGAATATAAAAAGGCAGTATAACAGAGAAAAACTATACAATTAAAACATCATAAAATTATGAATTACATTATTTGCAACTGAAATAATGAAGCAGAAATAGTGCATGCAAATGAAATTCAGTCCAAAACAAAAAAAATGTTTTGATGAAAATGAGCCAAAGATAAATCAACAATTGTGACAATCTACTTTTTCGATTTGATAATAAGTTGGCTGAAGGGAATCAATTGTTTTGAATTAAATTATACATTTTTTAAAACTTTTTTTCACTGAAGTGCAGAAATACAATAATACTTTTTGTCTCTTAATCAAATATCGAAAAGGCACACAAATTCAACAAATACTTATAAAAAATAATCTTCAACAATAGGTGGTAAAATGAATATTATGCATAGCATGATGAGTGGAGGGGACACGGGGGGGGGGCATGTGACGTGTTATTAGCGGGCCGACTCGTGTTGTGACTGCTATGTAAATATCTCATTAGTTCGGGTTAATAACATTCCTGTGCTCTTGGTTGCAACATAAAAAAAGATCCGAGTGCTAAAATCTCCTCGTCCGGCGACCGTCCAGCGAGAGGCTGATGAGCCTATTAAATGTCAGCCCACAAAATTATGCAAGAGGTTAAAAGCGTTTAAGTCGGACATAAATACCAGCACACCCCGAGGAATTTGATTTGGAATTATTTATGTCCCTGTGATCGGGACGGAGAGGAAACAAAGGAATAATTAGAGTGGCGTGGAGCACGCCCTCGTGCCCGCCGAGTGTGAGACCCATTCCCCCTCAAACTTGATGGTTGTTGAACTTATTTTTAGTGTCATTTGATAAGCTTCCCTGCTTGCACAGAGACATCCCACTGACCCAGCCACTGGTCATTGTCTATACCGCTTTCCGTCAAAGCCGGCGCGCTTTGTCAGGTTTCGACTCGAATATCCATTTTTCATCTGAGGTACGGTATCCAAAGTGACTGGATCATTCGAGCCTTTTTCTTCAGCTGCTGCCCCCTTTCCTCCCCCACAGTGTTTCCGCTCACACTAACATCATTTGGGATTGGCGTCATGACAGCACGCTTGACAAATCCACAATATATATAAGTATATATACCCTGCTTTTTGGGGTGAGGGGTGGAGGGGGGGCGGAGGGGGGACATAATTTGAAATGAACAATACTTATCCGTCCGTCGCATCCGTTACTTTGGGTTTGCGTTTTGGACGTGGCGCAGCGTCACCGTGGCGCAGTGTCCTCTTTTTTCCTGAGAAGAACGCAGTTATAGGTCATTCAATGTCAAAAGGCATAAAAAAGAGACAGCCAAGTCTTCACAGGCTGCTGCTTGCTGTTGCCTTTAATTATTTTAATTAAACTTTGATATTCTGATGCCAAGGGAACTAGTGGGTTGTGACGCGTCCGGGAAGCCCCTCGGAGGATTGAGGCGGTGGGCAGAGGAGGGTCCGGGCAGCTGTATCTATATCTCTGGAGTCTTAACTGATAGGCCGGTTTATGGGCAGTGATGTGCTACGCCTTACTGAGCAGAGAGCAGACTGCACTGAAAACAGGGGCAAAAAACACCAAGCGCCATGTCAAGGTCTTCAAGGCATCAATCCCTCAAACCTAGCTGGAGATCGCCTGGTCAGGAGGCTGTCCTGCGGTCGAATAACGCTCTATTAATTTCCTTGTCCCGAGTGCATAATGAAAGGAAGGTGTCTTAACAAAACAAAAAAACGAGAAACTACAGGGCAAAGTCTTGGTGCCTTCCAATACCTTGGGGCATCCTGTCTACAATTTGTCATGCGTGTGCACTTCTCAGTGTTAAAATGACAAGATAAGCCAGTCAAAGGGCAGCCGGCGGGCAGCAGCACGCTGAAGTTGGACAGGATTTGTGATGAGACATTGCCGAAAGGAACGGACTTCTACACTTGTGAGGCCCACTGGGATTATTCCGACTTCCACGCCAAAGGCAAAAACAGCCCCTTTCTCTCTCCCCTTTTTCTCTTTCTTTAGATAGCTTCCGTCTGTGTCCATGAAATTAGGTTTTTCAGAGAAGGCACAATATGGTCAGAATATGTTAAGCCTTCGGTGCGCACGAAAAGCTAACCGAGTTTGAACGCTGGGGCGCCCCTTCTGCTTATTTTCATCTTAATTAAAAAAACATTTGATCATAGAAAAAGGTAGTTTAATAACTTATTGAGTTCATATTAACATTCACCCCGTGTTTTTAAGAGCAGAAAACCAGGAGGGAAACTTTGTGCGCAGA
Organism: Gobionotothen gibberifrons; assembly: GCA_943591055.1. Lineage (NCBI taxonomy): Eukaryota > Metazoa > Chordata > Actinopteri > Perciformes > Nototheniidae > Gobionotothen > Gobionotothen gibberifrons. Next base: position 1,023,316 of record CALSBZ010046642.1, read on the forward strand.
GTAGAGCCGTGTGAGCAGAGAGTGGTTTGAGCTGCAGGGTTAGAAATCTTCAAAAGACCTGAACTTCTTCTCTGTCCACAGCGATCAGCACATGTTGGTTTCACACAGCCTTCCCCTCTACTGATGCTGCACACGGTTGAAACTCATACACCGACCCTAAAAAAACACAAAGGGAGAGAGAAATACAAATTTAATAAAGTAATATTATACAATAAAAAACTAAAAATATTTTTTAAATGTGCTAATATTTTAAATTATTTTCTTATAATCTAATTTGCCTTTCAGTGTAGTCATCATTATTTGATGACTGACTCTTTGATAACAACATTTGTATTACATAAAAAAAATTATTGAATGAACCCGGAAAGGAAAATGTATGCAATAATGTTAAATATACACAAAAAGACAATAACCAACAGTTATTTCCATTATCTAATCATCGGAAGATTATTTTCTTGATAAACGAGAGGTCTAAAAAATGCCCGAAAATATAGAAAAATGTCGAGGTGATTACCATTTTTCACATCGATAAGGAAAAATGGGAAGCATGAAATCTCCATATTTGAGTTATGGCTAAAATTAGGAAATGTTCTGGAAATGTTTGCATAAAAGATACTTTTTATACTATATTAGATAGTTACAATTATTTTGATGCCTATTTCTCGCAGCTGTAAAACATAGCACAATAATAACACATTGTACATGATTAACAAACGTAAACATTGAAAACATAACGACTGGATTACGCAGATTAATTCATGACGGTATAATTTCAGGACAAATCAATTAAAACAGTATACCTAACAGCAGAAATTATGTTAAAAAAATGAAGAAATTAAGCACATTTTGATACCCTTCTGAGAATACTGACAAACAATACATGTCACCTTTGTCATTGTTTACATGCTCTCACCCAGTGTGTGTGTGTGTGTGTGTGTGTGTGTGTGTGTGTGTGTGTGTGTGTGTGTGTGTGTGTGTCTGGGCCTCTTGCTTCAGCCTGCTCGCCAACAGTAGGCTGACTGGCACCAAGAGGGAGCTCTCGCACAGCTAATCTTCAGCAGCCGCAGGCCTCCAGCCTCACACACGAACACTCACACACAAACACACACACACACACACACACACACACACACACACAAACACACACGAGCCTGCCTCTCTGCACCCCCTCACATCAGAGTCTACATGTGCTTACTGTAACCTGGACACTGCATCAGAAAAGGGAAGCTACTTTATGTATTCCTTAATTAATCCTTGATGGGAAAATGGCTCCTCGGATTAACTCTAGATATGGAGAGGCAGTGAGCAGCATCATATGAGACGGAGTGCAAAGGATAAGTTTAGCTAAATCACAATATACATTTTCCAGCCATATCTGTTGATGCAGATGACCAAAGCAGGGATGGTGAATGGCTCAATGACGTGAAGAAATACTCAACAGCAACATGTTTTCTCACAAACAAAGGGCCCTATTGACCAACTGTAAAACCACATTTCTTCTGAAACGCAGTGTTTACAAAGATTCGGACAATCTTTAATGTTTCCATTTTTTGAATTGAAGAACAGAGTCTACACACTTTGAAGAGCACACTTGAGTACATGTCATGTTTTTGTTAATAATTACTTATGGCATTTTCTTCAAGTCTACAGTTACACAATTATTTTCTTTTTTTAATTATGATTACAAAAATTATTATATATATTACAGTATGTTGGTCTTTTAAAATAAACACTACAGCAACACTGACAGAGTAATAGCATCACATGCATTTTATATCCTCTACTGACGCAACTAAATATGACAACTTGATAGCATGGACTATATATATATATATATATATATATAAAATAAATGTATGTGTTTGAAATCAATTGCTACACCCACTCTAGACTTCTTTTGATATTCTTGACTTCATTTTTCTCACATTTATTTCCATTTTCTGTATGGGAACTGAATGGTTGTTTACTTGTTAATGCCAATCAACTGGCATGTGCAATTGACAAGACTATTGATTCATAATTATAAGAATGTTATTATGTTTCTCGCAAATAAATTCAAGAAAAAACTTGGGAAGGTTCGGTGGATGAGAACCAATGTCTGTTCTTACGAGGACAACTGTTTAATTAGCAGACGTGCTCAAAACTCCAAAAATAAAAGCTCTATTTGGTTTTGAACTCAAGACCTTCTGGCTTCGAGTGTGACCCTTGGAGCCGCCATGCAGGTCGATGGCCATGTATCTGCTAAGAATCATCATGTTTTACTGGCCATGTAGTCGCATACCTTCATCTCTACCAGGTCTTTTGCAAGTAAGCATGAATACACTTTGTACAGAGAGTGTATCCTTTGGCACAGTAAGTGTACAAATAAATGCATCATGGTATCCTAAATAGGACACTCCAAAGGTTTATTCAGACTGAAATAAATCGGCATGGATAAGATGATTTTTATTGAAAACAAATCAAGTAAAAATGTGTATTCGCTTTACACCGACCGTCCTCTCACTGTCTTCAGTCCAAATCTCTGATAAAAAAGATCAAGCTGCAGCGTCATTTCATTAAGGCAGCAAACCTTAAATAGACCCAAAGTATGCCAATATTGGTTTACAAATTGGGAGAAAGGATGGAGAAAATGTGTGATAACCAACTAACTGAATTTAGAGTAAAATAAGAGTAAAACCTGCACATGTAAATATGTTTTCTGATTTCAGACCTGAACTCTGTAACCTGTGTGTTTTTGTACCTATTATTGCATCTCTTGTGATAGTGTGGTTTACACAGTGATTAGTTCATTATGTCCAGGCAAAAGACACATTTGCTGATAATACTACTTTGTTATACGAACCTTAATGCAGTAATTAAGATTAAGCGAAAATAAATGCTAATAGGCATGTGTCACACAATTCTGATTTCCAGTTCGTGCCCCAAAAGGTGGATTGAAAAAAGACCCTCTGAGCCAACTTGGTTTACTGAGACAATTTAGTATTGAGTCATTTGTCATTGCTCTGATAGTCAAACTCTTGAACTACGTCCCATAAATACATTGGCCCTTAGTAAGGTTTAGTTTTCTGACTTTCTGATGGGGAGAAGTGATTTCCTTAAAGGAAATCTGTGGGTATTAGTGAACACAAAATGTCTTACATTTCAGTCAACGATGGACTTGTGTTGGGGAAAAAAAATGGTGTCTAAGGCGTGAGCAGAAGTTTGGAACGTTTTAAATAAGCACAGAAGTTGATTTAATAAATGTGCTGATCATATTTGAGTTGCACATCTCCTATCTTTTCTGATTGAGAAAACAAAAGCACATCCTTGCACACACACACAGTGCACGTGGATGCTTTCCATTGAGGCATTATGGACACAGAGACCAGGACATTGGCTCCTGAGCTGCAGAGCGTCTGCAGGAGTCTGGTGGGGGGGGCTCTTACAGTATCCGCACTACAGTCTGGCTCGGGAGCAGGAGTGTGCGCGGACCGACTGTGACGAGGGCTTTAGACAAGCTGGAGAATCTTCCATTTCTCATTATTTGGCAGGCCTGGTGGGTGTTTGATGGAGGGGTGGGGGCTTCGCTCCGTCTCTGCATGGTAAGCCCCTCGACGTGTACCCTCTGCAGCTAATCTCGCACAGTCAACAAATAAGGCACATCAGATGCTGTTTTGGCCACGGCCATCAGAGCGGCTAAGTGCAGTGGATTTTACAGGTTTTACGGGACGCAGGGGGGCTCGGTGAGGGGAGAGGTGCTCTGCGCGGCAGCAGAATGGCAGGCGAAGCAGGGGGATCTGGTGCGAGGGTGAAGCAGGTGCAGCACAATACGGTCAAACCCATTCCAGCTCCCCAGTCCCCCGGATGAGCGGGGCCCGATTTGGCAGCAAGCGCCGCCTTGTAACTGGGCCATGTTGGAGGGACGGGGGCCCACCTGTGCCACCCGGAGCAGCAGAACAATAGTCTGAATATGTCAGCACGAGATGTCAGTGAAATCTCGTCAGACGGACACGAGTGTGACTGCAGATAGACGGGTGGATGAGTCAGGGGGAGAGATGGAGAGGTGAAGAGACAAGAGGAGGGGGGGTCAGGGAGAGGCGTCCACTTCCAAATGAAGACTGTGATTAATAAGGTTCATCTCTGGCTTTCTATTGATACAAATGGATATATAAATATGGAACCTTTTGATCGGTGTACATTAATATAAATAATTCCAAATTAGATAACATTTCTGAAAAACAATGCTTGAACTACTGAATGAAACTTATCGATCTTTTACAATTATTTTACAAAATGTAGTAAATAATGATAAAAGGGTGCAAATTGCACTGAAAAAGCAGGAACATACTGTAAAAAATGTTTTCATTAACTTCAATAATAAAAATTATATTGATTATTGTTATTATATTGATTAACATTAGTCCATTTTTTGTATGGATCTCACAACGCAACAAAAGGCTACAACGCTGCCAGCCAACTCCGGATTCCTGCAGTTTGTATTCCCTTGTTTTAATGAACTATTTGTAACTTAAATCAGAGCTCTAAAAGTGAAGTGGAGAGAATGTGACTTTTAGTATGTATTCAATTTTTCTTTATCTTCAGACATTATTTTATACTATTTGCCTCATTAACCATTCCGCAAAAATTAGATGACGTCTTTTTTAGAAAAGGATGTTAAAGTTGTGTATGTCAAGTTTCTGATTTCCTGAGGTTAAGGTGGGATAAGATCATTTGAGGCAACTAAGGTTGGATGCTTTTCAAAAGCTTTAGGTTGCAACCATACATGTCTTCCAACTCACCAAAGAAATAAAATGTTAACATTAGATCCATTTTTTTCACAGATGCTTCAATTCATTTTGTGCAGGTGTGGAATCTGGTGGTTTTCAGGGAAGATGCTCCGTGTGCATGGCACCTAAAGCTGTTGGTTCCACTTTAAACCTTAACAACACTAAGAAACCCCCAGATTGGGAGTCAGGATGTGAAAGTTACACTTCTCGCCTTTACAAAGGGGCCCCATTATGCTTTTGCGGGTTTTCCTTCTCCTGTATTAAGCCACACTCTACCCCTCTGCCTGAAACACCTCGATTGGACTACTTTGTTTACTTCTGTAACATAGTGACATCACTACACAACACATATTACGTTTCTTTTGGCTAGTGCTCCACACAATGTACGTGATAGGCAAAGGGGCGGGACATCTCTAAGCGGTTGCCCAATCACAACAGAGCCGGCCAGCTAACCAATCAGAGCAGACTGGGCTCTGGTTTCAGACAGAGGGTGAAAAGAGGTGCTGCAGTACAGGCAGTATGAGAAAAAGACCTTTTGAATGTAAAAGCATGTGGACATGTCACAGAGTCACAAAATACAATTTACGAAACCTGAAAATGAGCATTATAGGGCCCCTTTCATAGACATTTATCAGTTTTTCCTTTACTATTTAAAATATTGTCCAAAGTTCAAAATAAATAAAACTGAAAAATTAAGTTGCCATGTGTACTTCTCAAACGAGTTTGAAACGGGTCTCCACACATTTTAGTTGGGTGACAAATAAATGGAAATAAGCACAGCCGATGGTGCGTTAGACCCCTTCCAAATGTTTGTATTGGCTCGTCGTATTAATTGATTGTATAGTTTTGTCACATTTACAATTTTAAAGAACAAGAGAAGATGCGTGAAAGAAGGCATCCATTTAGGTTACAGAACGAATCTCCCATCTGGACTGTAGTGTGAAAACACTTGCAAGCATGAGAGTTGTAATCCAGTTGCAAGATGCTTATTTTGCAGTGATAAGCTACAGGCTTTGAAAGATTTTATTACCAGAGCAGAGACTTTTTTCCACATTAGAGCTTCGCAGCCTATACAGTATCTTAGTTAATCTAGGGTTTACTTAATCCAACAGCAACACTCATCACATTATTCCAACACTTGTCTGTTGTTTTGTCAAATTGTTAATGAGCTGAACAGCAAATCCGTTCTGCATCATATAGTTGTTGTATGTTTCACTGCAGGGACTACAGTATGTACTGCTGCTACACTTGCATTTGAAAAGGGTTTGAGGAAAGCTTTGGTTTCAGAAATCCCAAGGAATGTTCAGGTCATAAACCACAAAGAGAATCATTGCTCCATGTTTAAGGTAATATAAGGCACATTACTTGTTGACTGTAAGCCTATCACGCACAATGTGTTGGGGCGCTATCCAATACAACTAACAGTTAAGATCATTTACCTTTAGGGCTAAATTCTGATATGGACAAAGTAAAATAAATGTACGAATAAATACAAAAATATGTTGTTATTCATTGAAAGTTATCGGTAATAGAAGGCAAAATAAAGGTTATACACAAATGTGCCATAAAAATAGCAGAAACACACACAAAAAAACATTATATTTAATAAAGTATAGTCACAAAAAAGAAAAAATGGAGGTTTTTTTTTAAAAATGTACTTCTGTGGGTTGTAAAGAATGATGGTGCCACACATTGGATTTTAAGTGAATATTTTTAAATTAATTTTATTCAGGACCTAAAGTTGGCGGTTTTAACTTAAAATCCAAAAGTTTTACTTTGTCAGGAAATAATTTAAACGGTCAATTCTAAATCTGGTTAAATGTTTGAACTGTTTCCTGCTGGTGCATACAAACAAAGTACAACAAATCAAAAAAGTGTGAACTGTTCCTAAAGCAATGTAACAGTCATGCTCTGTGGTGGAAGCAGCAGACTTTTACAAGTAAAAAAAACCTAAGAATTAACACCACACAGTGTCATCATCCCTCTTCAAGTCCCTGCCTGTGGAGCCTCAGCCACCAGACATGTGTTCTGTTTTACTCCGTGTCCTCTGCCACATATTGAACAAATTAAAAGTTCAAGTTGGAGGGAGAAGCACAGCTGCACGGGGACAGAGGAGAGAGCCAGGGTGTGAGCAATCCTCCCTTCCATGAGGCTGCTGGCCCTCTTCTCACAGCCCCTTACACACACACACTGCCCACACAGCGCTGCCATCTGGCCTGCTGGGAAATCAGAGCCACCTGAGACTCGGCCAAATACATGATGATCGCTGACAACTCGGGCAGTTGCACATAAGGTACATGGGAGGACAAGATTTAAAAAGAAAAAACACGACTTTCACTGTTAAGTTTAGCACACATGTTGGAAGATGCTGGATAATAAGTATTGCCTTAAGGAAAAGCTTTTTCTGCCTAAAAACAGGAACGGTATATGCATCCATGTTTTATGAAACTGGCTTTGTCCAGGGAGATTGTATAGAAGTGTACAAGAAAAAACAACCCAACTTCTCACTTGATTTATTACTTCAGAAACATTACAGTGATGCATTTTGGTTCTCAATTTCTAGTTTTAAGTCGTCTTTCATTCAGCCTGATTACAGCCCTATTCTGAGACAGAAGATAAAGCAGAGTATTCTTAAGGTCACAGCCACTGCGTTGTTTAGCGTTATGTGAAAAGAAACAAAGGAAGGTTGTCCTTTTTTTCCTTAGTACATTTTGTTATAATCATAGATTACGCTAGTCTTATGCACTTACACTCACCAGCCACTTTAGGTACACCTTGCTAGTACCAGGTTGGACCCCCTTTTGCCTACAGAACTGCCTTAATTATTTGTGGCATAGCCTCACCAAGGTGCTGGAAACATCCCTCAGAGATGTTGGTCCATATTGACATGATGGCATCACGCAGTTGCTGCAGATTTGTCCGCTGCACATCCATGATGTGAATCCCTCGTTCCACCACATCCCCAGGGTGCTCTATTGGATTTAGATCTGGTGACTGTGGAGGCCATTTGAGTAAAGTGAGCTCATTGGCATGTTCAAGAAACCAGTTTGAGATGATTTGAGCTTTGTGATACGGCACGTTATAGCAATTCATGCTTTCATGTTGTTTACGCCAAATTCGGACCCTACCGTCCGAATGACGCAGAAGAGACTCATCAGACCAGGCAACATTTTTCCAATCTTCCATTGTCCAATTCTGGTGAGCCCGTGCAAATTGTAGCCTCAGTTTCCTGTTCTTAGCGGACAGGAGGGGCACTGGTGTGGTCTTCTGCTGCTGTAGCCCATCTGCTTCAATGTTCAGCGTGTTGTGCGCTCAGAGATGCTCTTCTGCATACCTTGGTTGTACGAGTGGTTATTTGAGTTGCTGTTGCCTTTCTATCAACTTGAACCAGTCTGGCCTTTCTCCTCTGAATTCTGGCATCAACAAGGCATTTTCACTCAGAGAACTGCCACTCACTGGATATTTTCCTATTTTCAGACCATTCTCTGTAAGACCTATAGATGGTTGTTCATGAAAATCCCAATAGATCAGCAGTTTCTGAAATACTCAGACCAGCCCGCCTGGCACCAACAACCATGCCACGTTCAAAGTCACTTTAACCACCTTTCTTCCCTATTCTGATGCTCTGTTGGAATTCACCAGGTCGTCTTGAGCATGTCTATATTCCTAAAGGCATCGAGTTGCTGCCATGTGATTGGCTGATTATATATATGAGTTAACCAGCAGTTTAACACGTGTACCTAATAAAATGGCCAGTGATTGTCCCTGTGAACATAAATAACGGCTAGACGTTGCTTACAAAGCTGACGAGGGGAGCAACACTTCTCTTCAGTTCCACCATCTTGGCTAAATATGGCCACTTGTTTTCCAAAAAACAAGAAGCACTAGCCAATAGGCCAAACTCAAGGCCACCAAATTATAAACTAATGGATGACATCACTGTGATTGCGTCTAATCTTATATCCAGTCTATGGTTGTTTCTGCAATAGCAAAAACTTACCATCAAACCATATGATAAAGAAATACTACGTCTGACACCATATTTACATCTCAGGCAAGTTGTGGATAGTGGGAAATCAAGCTCTGATGGCTACTTCCGTGACCCAGGGAGCAGAGAGGAAATGAGTGACAGCTTGCAGTAAAAAGTTATGCTAGCGGCCAGCAGCATATTGTCGGCAGACTGTCAGAGCATTGCTGACTCCCACTTGGTGCAGACAGGACAATATTTTACTGAGTGGAGAAGGAGAACATTTTTGTAACCATCAAGCCAGCATTAGCATTTTTTTGGTTTGGCCTTTTGTTGAAGTTTGCACTGCCATTTGGAAATAATGTTTACCAAAACTTTAGCTTCTGGGTGCAGATCATCTGTAGTAATCTCTCTTCATGTAAGTTTTCTATCATTATGAACTCTGATAGCTCCATTAGAGCATTAGATTGTGTTTGATTTTAAAGTGTCTGTTTTTCTTGTACGACTGTTTGTTAAATGTGACTTTTGTAAAGCATCTTTGTGCGTCTTGAAAAGCGCTATATAAATTAAATGTGTTTAAGATATGATATCTGATGAAAAATTGTTGTTCATTCTCCCTGCTTCTTGAGGTCATATTTTGTTGGTATGCCAATAGTGTCATTGGCTCCAATATGTGCTTCCTTATTCTACAACACTAGCTGTAAGCTATGGAACAGTAAAAGTTGAAAGTCTAAATTATAAATGCTAAAAAATATAAATCGGTCAAGTCTGTATCCCAGGTATTTGCCAGAGTAAAGGATGCATCTGTTAAAGGGTTAGCCACATGGCCAAGTCACAATGGCAGCATAGAAATGGAGATATTCAGTTAATATAGGACTTTGGAAAAATGAGGCTGCTCGCTTGATTTCAAAACGGAACCGTTTACACCTTCTGATGCATGATGACCTGGTGTTTTTCTGTTTTATTTTGTTTCCTGTTGCAGCATCTGTTAACATGTACCTGCTCAATCATGCACCCAACCATTGTGCCCAATATTGCCAGCTGAATGGCTAAAATGACACAGCTCTCGATAAGGGATAAGTGGTTTCTCCTGAAGCTTAAACATGGACGCCGCGGTACAGTAGGTGCAGCTGTTTCCTGCCGGGGCCTCCTGCTTCCTTCCACCCGCCTCACCCTCTTGTTTTTTTTTTTCAGAGTAAGTGCACATCATTGGCAGCTAAAAGCTCTGGGCACCGTCCCTCTGGTTGTTCCAGAGAAATGCCAATCGTTTTGGCGTCGACAGGGCCCTCACAGACGGCGCACGAAGGCACAGATGGCACTAATGGACGAGCAGAATCCAACCGAGGGACCGGGACAGAGCCACACCGGAGCGCCGTCCAAATAACTGTAGTGTGAATGTACTGTATGGCCAACGCGCCGCTCTGCTCTAGCGGGGACGATGCCACGGCAATGCGGCATAAAGAATTTAAAATGATAAAATAATCATAAGAGAGGGAGATCGTGGGAGGATCGGCGTGGAGCGCTGCCAGGAAGATCAGACAGAGGAGGGATTGTTCTCAGGATGATATGTGCCGAAATGAGTTAGACAGACGCCGTCTAAGTCAACCCACTCCAGCCAGACAACTGGGTTTACAGCTAAAGGACTGACTGAAGCACTGCCTATTAAAGAAGATCCAGTTCATAGGCCGCACCTTCTCCTGATACAATGGTACTTTTGTTCTCACCTGTGATGGGACTTACATACACAAAATGTTTCCCATACGATGCCCGAATGCCGCAGAATTTAACATTTGTTTTGCAAAGCATTCACAAAAAAATTCCTGTGTCAACCACTTGCTTCTTAAGCTAGTAGTGCTAAGCAGATGCTTGTAGGAAGAACTAGTCACAGCTTTTAATGGTGCAAACAGGCTACTGAAACCCAGTTTGGAGCACCATGTTCTTTGGATAAAAGTTGAAATACTTCTAAAAGGTCACGATAGCTTAAGTTTGGGCCATTTTCAGCCGTCTGCGTTGTTTCTAAAAATGCGAGCGGCTTTCAGAGGTGAGAGGAAAAGCAGATAGGTGGGCAGCAGACTGGAAGAAATTATGGCATTACATTATTTTGCAATCTAGCAAAATAGAGATAACAGTTTCTCAGGTGCTAGTTGGCAAAGAAAATACAGTAAAAAGCATTAAAACCTTAAATGATGACACAAGTAAGATACTAACTTGTAGAACACTTTGTATAAAAACATGCAAACTGCAGTAGCACCCAAATTCCACACAAAAAAAAAGGAAAGAGAAAGAAGGCGGTTGTACAGTGGACACACAGCTGCTCAGTGTCCCAGAAGCTCAGATCTGCAGTACAACATGCTCAGACAACATGTGCAAGCCTTCCGAACAAGGATTCCAAACATAAACTGAAAATAAAGAGGGGGCCATTTGTTAATTTTTCTTCTGGTTGCCACAGTGTATCAGCGTCGACAGAGGGCCAGTGGGCTCATCTGTACTTTTAAATTACGTGTCATCGCCACAACCGTCCTCCCAGAGCAGCCAGGAGAGACGCCACAAACACTCAGAACTGCACTTAAAACATAAGCTCACACCATGTCTCCAGGCAACAACCACATCAACTAAACAGCTCTTATTTTTTTGCTTTAAATAAAGTATGTGTAACATTGGCCCTTCTGATACAACACTGTTTTGGTCAACAGAATGAACTTGCTGTTGCTGAAACCTTAGGGGTTTTAGATGCATACATGATGACAAATAAATTAACAGGAAAAAAAGTGTTGTGGTATTTAGGACATCTAGCATTTTCTTCTTCTCTATATTGTTTCAAAATATGATATTAATATGACTTTGTTGGGAATTATTTATTTAACCCCTGCGGATAATAAAGATATTATGAAAAACATTATAAGACTATTATAGGCAAGCAGCCTACACAAACTAAAGAAGGCGATAAGATTACCTCACTTGCTGAATAATAGTGTCAAAACCGGTAAGAAAAAGTATATATATTTCCACCTGCGTTCTGCAATTATGTTCTGTAATTTTAGAATTTCCCCATCACCCCAGTGGACTGCCTCACAGGCGAAGCATTGACTAGTTAAATATCTAGTAATCAATATATATTTTAAAGTCTTCATGGAGATAAAAACAGCATTTATTGTCTGAGAAATTGAAAAAATATACAGTCCAGCCCCCACTTTAAGGAAAACGTTGGTCTTCGGACAAAAGTAGTCGATAACCTCTTCCAGATAGCAAAATATATATATATATATATATTTGCAGATATAAGGGGTAGAGAATGGAGGAAGAAAATAGTTGTTGCTTATGTGTACTAAACATTTTCTAAAACTATACTTTCTTATATACTTTCTTATATAAGACAATGATCTGTCTGGATCACCTGATAAGAGTCGAAAAAATGTTTCTCTGCAGAACGTATACATCAAGTCGCACTAAGGCCTCTGAGCGTGATAAAAGCAGTTACAATGTGTAGATGGTGATTATAACAGAAAGATAGTCATTTGTCTTTCCTCATTGCTGCAGTAGATATTATATTCAGAAATAAAACATGTGCATATATGTAAATATTTGTATAAAAGCAAGCAAGTACAGAGTTGTTGGTGAATTAGATTTTGAATGATAAGATGATGTTCGCCTTCATGATTAGAGATATAAAACGTGTGTTAGAATCAATGTATAACCTTGAATAGCCTAACTTCTCAATGAAGCTCTTGATAAAGTCTGAAGACTGGACACTACAATTGATCTTTTTGCGTTCCAGTCAAGTTTCTGATGTGTCAAGGAGACCAACATATTTTAAATATCATTACAAATCTGTACACATGGATTGCTGCACTGGTTCCCACTCATGCATTGTTTGAGTAAATGTTACTAAATCAGTTTCACTGTGTGGCTTCTTATTACTGCACACCACTTCTAATAGAGGACAGAAGCCTTTAATATTAACCGTTCAAAAAAGAAACAGTTTCTTTCCAAAATTAAATATGGTAGATATCCACTTGGTCTAACTTTGTTGCCTTAAATGCATCTTTCAACATAAAAGTCATTAGCGTTAATATGCTGTGTTTGAGAGAGTAAGCAGATATATTATCAAGTGCTGAAGATCTTATTTTGGAATGAAGATCTTTGATTGGCCTACATTTTTTGGAGTGTCCCTTCGATCAGTGTATGTGGGAGTGGGTGTGTTCTCTGCATGGTTCCCCCTCTCCCCCCCCCCACCAGCGGCATGCTGGACGGGGTCACATGTGATCTGCTCTTAGCAGAGATGCAGGCCATGCGACAGGCAGGGCCAGTAATTAGAGTGAGCTGTCAAGACGGGGCGGTGTGTTTGTGTGTGTGTGTGTTGTGCACGTGCCAGGGAGGCTCCCCTCCTACAGGGTGGCACATATTAAATTCCCTGATGAGACTAATGCAGGAGGATATGGGTTTGGCGTGGCGCCTGGTTCGAGAGGTGAAAGTGAAGGCTGGTCTTGGGCGACCCTGACCTTAAATGAATCTCGAGCAATAATTTAAAAAAAAGCTTGATTTGTAATTTTGTATTCCTTCAATGTAAAAACGGGTTTTAATTGTTCAACTGGATTTGATTTGCAATGAATATTTATATATTTGCCAAGCGATTTCCAAAATCCCCCAAACATTTCATATTTGTATCATTACCGAATCATTGATCCTTCAGACATAATTGGTGCGAGAGAGATCACACACATCCTGGTTTCTCTTTTAAGAGATAATCAACAAATTAAAGACGCAGATTTGCTGCTAATGACATGCCCACGCATACTGCCAAAAACGTGCAACGCTCCCTTTCAGTTGACATGATTAACTTCACATAGAAAAAAGGTAAAACAAAAGACTTGATGGGTAATTGTGTCTAATCAAAGAAACAAAGGAGATAATTGCGTCTCGGGTTGATGAATGAGTTATTATAAGTTTCTCTGACAATTTTCCTTTATCTTAACGTTGCCAGTACATGAACATCTGTAGCTGCCTTATTAGCATCCTGGCTGACACAAAAGTTACTTCTGAAACACATCAAGTCATTTTTAAATAGATTAATCAATTATGTTTTATATTTATATTGTTTTAGTTTTTTGTAATCATATTAAACCTTGTTTATTATGGTTTTATCAACTAATATTTCGATTTCATATTTTGGTAGCATTGTTAATATTAAGAATTAGGGATCAACTCGTAAAACCGAACACACCAATGTAAATACTTAACTCCATACATTTGACAGATACTAGATGATTTCAGCATTATGCATATTAACTGTGTGTTGTTGTTGTTATGCTGTATATTCACAAGATATTTCGCTTATTTAGCAGAGATCAAACTTGATTTACACTTCTGGGTCTGTAATTCACAACCAAAATCTGTCTTCATGTTCAAAGTTAAATCTGATTTTACAGCAAAAACTCCAGCTTTAAATCTCAGCGGGAGAAAAGTTGTTATTTACGAGGCTGTAAACTAACAGGGTGGAAATACGAGCGAGCGACGGCGGCCCGCTAGGCCGGGTGGAAAGGCTCGGTGATAAAGCATCTTGTTAGCTCTACTGAGGAAAATATGCTTATCAAGCCGCATGTTAATACAAGCAGTAAATAATGTGATCCTCGGCCAGCGATGCTGGAAATATAACAGCGTGAAGGAGCCTGAAGCAACGCTGACAACAGGGAGGTGTTGTGTGTGTGTGTGTGTGTTTTAAATAAACTGTGAGAACTGGGTTAATGTGACCTGAGCAGTGAAGACAAGAGCCCTAACACACACTGGGTGGACCCACAACTAGCATTTTACCAACAAACATATATCTTCAATTTAACATGATAAATCAATGCACAACACAAACTAAAGATTCATTGTTAAGCCTTACTGGATGCTGCACTACGTTTAGTGGTGTTTGAGCAAAAAGGAATACACTGAAACAAAATGCAAATTGAATTGTGTTAAAGCCATTTGTGAACATGATTCAAGTGTACATTTGTCTGTTTTATGTTTTATCTTAGTACAGCTTACATTGATAAATAAATATGTATGCCTCATCATTGCGAACCTAGTATGACTACAAAAGCACAACACATACGCATGGATGTAGAGCACAGCAATTTACCAAAATGATATCAATGATGTCAAATGGGACTAGATATCATCTTACATTTTGGATATCCTACTTAGTTTTCCTGGTTTTATTACTCAACCCAAACATATTATTTTCAATATTAATATCGAGTTGGACACAAGAAGCAGTATCAAAAATACTTTTGATACTGCTTCTTGTATCTTTTTGTAGACCAAATTAATGGATATTAAAAGCGATTGGATTTGAAGTAGAAATCAAGGTGGAAAGACTTCAAACCCATCCTAAAGTAACACAAAACATTGATGCACCAATTACTTATTAGTTGTCACGGCTAAGATGTTATTATTAACTCTGTACCCACTTCCTCTCTTTCATCACCAGGAAGGCTTCAATAGGATGTCCATTATCCCCACACACACTAACCTCCAATCTTCTCAGTTTATGTGCTCACTGCTTGCAAGTTGAGAGAAGGCCCCCTTTCCATGTTCCTAAACTGCATTTGCAGTGTAGAAACAGACCTCTAGTTTTTGTTTCTTGCTGGGTCTTATTTGCCTTATTTTTTTTAATGTGCTTTAATCACAAAACAACACTAATTTACTGGTTTAGCTTCTGATCTTCGTTCCTGGACCTGCTTTTCTTCTTCTAGTTAAAAAGGCCCATCACACTCCCTGATGTGATTTGTACCCAAATAGTCCCTCCAAATACAAAATGTCATCCCAGCTCATAGTGATGAATTATGCACAGTGCAAAATCATTGAGTATTTCTTGAGGAAAGCCACAGGTTGCCACACACTCAGCAGAGGTCTTGGTTGCAGTGGGTTACATCCCAAACAATCCAGATAAAAAGAATACATCTGCTTTTTTAGGGGACCACCCTCTTACGCTTCAGAGCAGTTATCATGGCTGTCCTTATGCAACGCTCTTGGCTGCAGTTGTGGAAACGTCGACTGTGAACTTGAGTCAACTCCGGTTGACCTGGGAGTTAGGAGAAGAATGGGGGTGGGAGCCTTGATTTGCAGTATGATGAATCGTCTCACAGCATGCTCAAACCTTCCCGGAGGCCCAGCAGTGAAACTAACAAGTTTGGCAGGCCGTCGCCGAGCCTCTCAGGCGCTCACACAGTGTGGCTTTGCTAAGGGAGGGCGGGCAATGCCTCTTTGTCTCAATGGAGGCAGATCTTGGGCGGACTGTTTGTTTGGGGAAGGGGTGTGAACGGCGCACAAGTCCATCAAATCAATTAGAGTCTTATGCGGAGACGGCCTGGCTTGGCCTGGGCTGAAGGAGCTTGGCCAGATCTTTTGTGAGGGGTTACGTGAGTCAGAGTGTTGCCTCAGCCAACAGTCATGACTCGTGTACTCACAACAGCAGTATCAGTGGAGGGAGGAGGGGTGAAAAGCTTGCATATGGCCAGAGCCAGTGTGTCACATTTGGGCTAGAGTTCACATTGGGCTCAGATGCTCACACCAATGAACTTGTGAGAATTGTCGAGCTGCGGCACTGCGGTCGTGTCGGAGGGTGAGATATATCAGCTTAGAAGCGTTGGGTAGAAAACTGTACTGTATGTACACTGACAACGACTGTGCAAGTCCAACTGCATTCACTTATCCTCCATCGTCTCATTAACTATACTGCTGGCAGTCTTTGTTTGAATGATATACCCTTGTTGCATCATATTTAGTGCCCATAGGCTAAAATACTCTGCTTTCTCTGGTGTTACGTCCAACGTCAAAGAACTGAAGCATGGCAATGGAAGCAGGTGTTACGATGTTTAGTTTTTTGTATTTGATACTTATTCAGTCTCTTTTTCAGGTTTACAACTATTGATGTAGGAAAAAAAAAGAAATGTCCGTTACTGCTCTTTTCGTGATTTGAAGCCCTGCGGTAACACTGGTTACGCTGTTTATTAAGCAGGTCTTCAAGCTCTGCAGTAGGGTCAACTCTCGTTTCAACTTCTGCAGCTGCCATGAGCACAAATCTGAGTGCGATCTGCATTATGGTAATTTATTTGCATATGTTAGAAACTACACACATTCACAGTTGCCCGAAGCCTCATCTCAAACACTCAGTATTAAGTGTAATTATTCAACAGTGTGGAGCGGCTCCATCCTCTACCGCATGGCATTAAAAAGGCTAATGTTTTCCTAATGGCGAAGTTGGTGGCCATGTAGATCATTGCTACGTGCACAATGCAAGCATTCTAAGAGGATATTTCACCAGGTTACATTGACTGGCTGAGAGCATTTTGTTGCAAGTTTCCAAGTTTTCGGGGAGTCAAGCTGTACTGTTAGTGTGACATGCATGCTAATCAGCAACGCCTCGTTTCCTCTTTTATTATGCACGTTTCAACACAGCTTGTCAAGATTATTTTGTTTGAAGGAAAACGCCAGCTGTCATGTTTTATGCATTCACTTTTCAGTTCAATTTCTCTTTTTCAGGTTTGCTTTAGGAGAATGCGGCTTGAGTTGTGTCTCAGCTTTTAGATTTCACAGGTTTCATACACTCGCTGCAGATGCTTAGGCCTTGATCGCATGCCAGCAGACGAGACGCCCTAAAGAGGTGATGGAGTACGACACCGACGTACAGTAGCGTCTGGATAAGAGTGTGTTAGGATGCAGCTTAATTGAATCTTCTTCTAGTTGAAACGATTGTGACGGAACAGTTGCTTTTATCTGGGTCAAAAGATTTTACCCTAAAAACAATCATTAATTAGGATACAGGATGACAACTGGCTAAATGTTTTACAGACAAAGTCTAGCTTTTGTTTTGAAAGAGGACACACTTAAACAAGATTTATCAATTATATTGGATTGGGGGACTTTGCATTGCTTGGATGACACTCAGTGTCACACAGATGCTGTGGAAGCAACGGCAATTTATTTATTCAACTGATTGCTTCATGTTTGTTCTAATGGTTTTTAAATGTGATGGAGCACGGGATACTTTTTTGTAGATTTGACCGTTGTCTGTGATGTATGTAGTACGTCTTTTAACTGCAAACCAAATCTCACTATGGGTACAAATAAATAACATAAATTGATTATCTTTTACAAAACTCTTCCTGAGTTGTGGTACCAATAGCAAAATACTTAAAATGGTTATCTCAGAAGAGAACCTCAATACAACAAACTAAATGCTTTGACAGGTCTTCTTGAATTGTATATATTGATTTAAGCTCTTGTGTGAGTGCTTCCATACAGAGTAAGAGAGCTAGAGAATGTCATTAGAAGTTTTATATATATATACTGTACTTCTTTTTTAAGGAAAATACTTCTAATCACATTCTATAAAATAATCTATTTAGGTTATTTATTTGTACCTGTAGTGAGATCAATTGATTAAGAAATGCAATCTGTTATAGTTACTAGTTACCTGAAATAACTAATCAGTAACTTTATCGAGTATCAAAATATAGCAAGAATGTAACCAGAGTACTTTCCACTATTGATTACATCAATATCAAATGCAATGCATAGCTAAAACTAGAGAAAATAAATATCAATAGGATGTTTTTTGTAGTGTATTATGTAAGACAACACAACACTGTAATCTTACAAAAGAAGAAACTAAGATATTTGTATCAACAATGTGTCCTCTGCTCAGTGATTTTATTTATATCCTGATAACGTAATCCCATTACATGTAATCCATTACTCCCCAAGCGTGAATATAGGCAATATGTTTTCCACCATCAGTAAATCACTGTATGTTTATGCAACGATCTGGACAAACCATTTTCTCATGTGCACCTACATAAGCTATTTAAGACAAATGCGCTTCTACTTACCAAGATAATGATTTGAATAAAGTTATTGTAAAATATCTTCAAATCATCAATATATGATTCCACTAAAGTCACTAAATGATAACATTGAACCATCACTCAGGCATAAGAGTGATCTTACATCATGAGAGCAGGAGCCAGCAGACTTTCAGATAGACTGTATGAGAGAAATGGACTTATCAGTGTAAGTGCAGGGCAGCGACTCTCACGTACTCGATCTGTCTAATTGACTCAGATATTCTGCCCTGAAATCCCAAAGGCCTGGGGACCACACACACACACACACACACACACACACACACACACACACACACACCTTGG
>CALSBZ010046642.1:1042641-1065692 GCA_943591055.1 Gobionotothen gibberifrons
TTCTCACTTCCTGCGCTATAGACAGTGTAACCTTCAGAAACCTGCTGCCCACAGTTTTACGTCTTAATTAGGAGTACTGTCAGAGGAGCCGGGCGCCCCTCGTCCCGATGTGAACAGACAGAGAGGGATGGAGACGAGTGTTGAGACGCAGAGGAGGACAAAGTCAGACACCGAGGCAGCAGACAAAGGCGGTGAGAGAGAGAGGGAAGGAAGGAAAAGATGTACAGTGGAGGAGAGAGAGGGGCAGGCAGGGAGAGGAGGGAGAGAAAGGCAGAAGACACGAGTGGAAGTAGAAATGTGTGTGAAGCAAAGTTTCAACACGCAAAACACATCATAATTCCCATGATATTAAGGTGAATATCTTATTTGATACCTAAACAGTTTTTTACATTCCTTTCTTAATTAATATGATTGAGTTTTACATAAAGAAACATTGTATTTCTTATTTAAGAACTATTATTTTGTCCAACTATACTGTAACACTAATTTGCCCTTTAAAAAAAAAAGAACCGATTTGATCAAATTAAACCAAAATGACACGCCCAAATACATTTCAAGTATTAAAAAATACAAACAAAGTATTGGGCTTTCATAGTCAGCCAGTTATGTCAGCTGCAAATCATTCAAATTGATGGGAAACATCCAAATCAAAGCCAAAAAATGAACCTGAAACACACAAATGCATGTGCTTCATCAGCTTCAAATGCTTAAGGAGTGGTTGAAGTTGAACAAATTAATTAGGTAGAAGCCAGAAGGGGTTTTAAACCATTGTGTCTGATTATAAAAAAGCTTCCGATATCATTTTTCTCCTGGCCGGTCTGGCACCGAAAAAACATATTTCTACATTTTCCATTTGGGAAAGTAAAAAATAATCACATCTGGAGATACTTGTGTGTAAGACAGCAGTAGGCAGGAGGAGAGTGGAGAGAGAGAGAGACAAGATGGAGGAGGATGGAAGACGAGCTGAAGCGTTTGTGAAGTTGTGTTGGCTACTAGCTCGGCGAGAAAGAGTGAAAATCCGGCTTAGTGGCGAAAACACTGGAGACGCTTGTGTCCTCAGTTTGGGGACAGCTGACGGGTTAACACTATTAAGACTGCGGAGAACACAGGACTGAATGTGCATCTGTGCTCCCAAACAGTGGGATTGCACAGCGCTTTCGAGGCATTCGCTCAGACACAGATAAACAGACAGACGGACCGCAGAAAAGCAAAGAGAAGCCTCAGGAACACACACACACACACACACTTTCCTTTTTTTCTTTCTTACCACACTTCTAGGATGGCTTTATCTTTTCATAAGCAAACACAAGTAGATTTGATTGTCTGCAAAAAGTAAGCTTGAGTTTGATTCAACTTCTAGTTTCTCTGTCAATTGCCATTGTTGGTTTAATTGCATGTACACAACTAAGCCTACATTTTTGACTGCTCTCACTAACCTTTGATAAGAGGGCCTCTGGGTGAATATCTGTTACTACTGTGCAAACAAACAGTCATAATTAAACAAACAATAAAAGGAAGTCCCCGGTGAGTGTGCACGGGCGAGCTGCTGTACATGTCCATGAGAATAGCCATTAGAGCACTTAAGCATTAATTAAATCTGTATCATCATTACTCAGTATAATTGAAGGTGAGACAACCTATCACTTGTAAAAGATCACACTGTCATTAAGGTTAATAAGCTATTTTATAAACTATCGTCATTAACATCAAATACATCTATTATAATGGTTAATGACATATTGATAAAATAGGCGTTAAAATGTACGTCTTCTTCAAAGATGGTGTATGGTTGCATGGACGAGGCGAGACAAATGACACCCGAGTGAATCAAAGTCTTATTGAGATGAATACTCGGACGCTGCAGAGGGGCTTCAAAAAAAACGAGGATATTTCATGAGGTGGGACAGAAAAACTAAACTAAATGACAACTACATCTGGAACCCCTTCAACAATGTTTTCAATTAGCCGCAGGGACCATTTGCCAACTATTGTCACATCTGCATCCTTTCTCTCAATCAATTATGAAAGGCTTTAATTTATTCATGGGATGCTCAGGCTCCAGTTGTGGGAATGTATGAAGAATTCAACCCCCGCAAAGCAGGGGGGAAAAATGGCATTCAGCAGCATCCTTAAAGAAGACATCTGTTTAAATCACAAGACATGGAGTGTAGACTTGTTTTCACCAAATAAAAAAACCTGCGATTTTGAGTTTTCTTTGCAGCCAAAGGACGTCACGAGGAAATCATTTGATATTCCTTTTCCTAAACTATACCACACATTTAACTCCAGGCACCTTTGAGAAATGTCGAGGTTGTGTTGGAAGGGAGGAAATCACACACACTTTCTTTCTTCTCAGCTGAGGTCACTTAACACAAAATTAATCAGTGTCAAATAGGAATTAAAACGTCTCATAATAGCTGTTGAGCCTACAGTTTAGGATGAAAGAGCCCGGGCCATTTGCATGCTTAAGCTCATTAGCATAATTAAGATCATGTTCGAAAAATGGCAAAGGCCTGGCGCTGAAGGAGTTAACGAGGTGGAGCCAGTAATTGGACGAGGAGTGACCCTTTCACCGCGGCTGACGGGGACGCCGTTAATTCACTTAAATGGTCACTGGGGGCCCATCCTTACTGATGCAATTAGCATCTTGGGGTGGCTTACTGTACAAAAAATGTTCAATAAATAAATAAGCAAAAGGAACTGCATTTCTCGGTCTTCTGGTTGAGTGACAGTTTCTTGTCAATTTGAAGAGATACTAGTAACTGTATCCAACTCTCTGACGCTGATTTTTTGACAACTTTATATTTTCAATACATTACACGGGACAGCCATTCAAAGATCCAACTACAGTGGAAATATCATGACAAAGTGTGTTACAAATGACGCAAAGAATTAAGATTCAAACTGAACCAATTTCCACCCTTGGGTACACAGAAATACACAAACGATCCTTTGTAGAACAAAGGCTTTTACGACAGTATGTTAGATATTACTTATTTTATCTATGATTACGTCAGATTGTGTCTCCTTGTAAATGTAAATCAAACAAGAAGGGTTCTCTTACTATGAGTTATTAAACATTGTTCTTATTTAAATGATACAATATCTTAAATGTGAACATTTTGATTTGATGCATCCGTGATGCGATTCATTGTTGAAGGGAATGATCATTTTAGCAGCAATATTTTTATTTTGACATGAACTGACACCAACTCCTAATTGTAAGCTTATTTCTGGCCCTTTTGGGTATTATTGATCATACCTTGTACACAATTATCCTACAAATATGATATCTATCGTATATATGGCTAATATCTATCGTATATGTGGCTAATATATCCCAAAATTCTAGTCATTTTATTGTTTAAGTTTATATTCAAACAGTAGGATTGATATTTTTTGTTTTTGACGGCATCCGTTTGCAGTACTGTAAAATATCAAAATGGCTAAAGAATTGAAATAAAAAAACGCTCAATGAACTATAGGCCTTTTGCAATGTTTGCAATGAAAGATTAAACTTTCAGAGGGCGTGTGACCTGTAGGAGTGTTATCAGCCGTAGAGGAGCAACAGGACAACGGCAGAGAGACAGAGGAGCAGAGGAGGAGGAGGTGTGTGGCGAGGCCTGCACTCCAATGAATAGAGCCACATTAGTGGCACTTCACCGCTCTATTCACAATGGAGTAGAAGGTCTCCTCTTACCAAAACATGTATTAAAAAAATCATAATAAGCCTGCAAGAAACTGTTTATGCTGAAAAGTTAAGAAGAAAAAACCAGAGGCTCATTGAAAGGGTCGTACTAGTAACTCATGCATTATCATGATGGTAAAGGATTAAAGTACAAAACTGACTTCTGTCATGTTGAACATTCAGTATGAACATTACAATCTGAGGCTCACTTGTTTACATGTTTATTCATATTCACGTCTGTTATCAAACATTTTAGAGCGTATCATATTACATGTAGCTTCCCGCGAGGGCCCTTCACTACATATTAGCCACCGCTGTCACAGCGTTACATTTATGTATACAAAATACGAGCAGGCTAATTGAATATTCACTGTGAACATATTCCCTGCATAACACGACTCCCCGCTTCCATCTTTTAAAAAATTCAAATCGATGGGAGGAGAGGAGGGGGAACATTTCGAATACATTACTGGATGTATGTGAGATGCCCCCCCCACCCCCAGCTTCTCCCCTGCTTTTCCTCTATATGTCTGTCAGGAGGTGAGGAGGAGGAGGAGGAGGAGGAGGAGGAGGAGGAGGAGGGCAAAGTGCACGCGACGGAGCCGGCCTCGGCAAAGCTGACGTTAACAATAATGTAATTTAATTAAAGCCAAGATCCCAGCGGTCCTCGCCAAACGACGGGCCTTTGATTTTAATAGGTGATGAAGAAAAGGCTCGGGACGCGGCGACACCGCCACCGCTCCAACCAGTCTCAGGGGTTCTGGGAAAAAAGGCACCGGCAGGACATCAGTTTAGATCGTATCAGGCAGAGGAGGGGTAGGGAGGGGGGTGAGTAAAGGGGGTGCAGGTACCAGCCCCGGCCACCCAAATACAACAACACGGATCAGCTAAAGGAGAGGAAAAGGGGTGCGTTCCAAAACAGGGGGGCTGGACAGTCCCTAGAAACAACAACACTTCAAAAAGACTTGATTGAACTGCAAAATACTTGTTGTAGTTGAGTGTATAAAGCTGTGTTCAAAGTGGATTTCACTGCAGAATGAGATTTAAAGGGAGGAGAAAAACAAGAGCTAATCCAAAACTGAGCGAGGAGAGATCAGGATCTTTACATGCAAATAAATGGCATTAAATCTGGAAGGATATTAAAATAACCAGTAAACAGCTTGTTTTTTTTACATCTTGTTGTGGGTGACGTGTTGCTTGAGAAACTCCATTTGCTTTGTTTTTTATTATGTTAATCCAAATCTATGCTAATATCAATAATATTTTTTTAAAAACAAAATACAACCTTGGAAATAAAAAGAAACTGTTTTGTCATATTTGGCTATTAAATGTACACCCCCATTCTGGGCTGTAAAAAGATATATGTGCGTGTCGTAAATGTATACAGATACATCAAAGTTGGACGATCTCAGAATAACATGAGTAACATGTTATTACTGTTTGTGAGCTTTTCAAGTCATTTAAAAATATATATATTTTCAGGCATTTTTAGCTGTTAACAATTAACTTGATATAATTGTGAAACACATTTCAAAATGAAAGCGTTTTGAATGTTTACTTCACGGGGTCGTATGGTGAAGACTAAGATTCTGAGACACTCAGGAAGAACTTGAAGGGATTTGTTCCTAATCATTTCACTTTTTTTCCCACATTAGGTTACTTTTCCTCCTCCAAGCAGCCACCACCACCACCAACAACAATTAGCTCCCTTTTCCCTGGTCCAAGGAACGCACACGGGGAGGTCCCCTCATTGGTAATCCTGTTACCAGCCAGGTCCCAGCCTGGACTTGCCGTGCAGGGGCAAGGAAGAGGAAGGGAGGGGAGGGGCGGGGGGGATTAACATGGCGGTCATTATCAAATTTACAACCAGTCATACAGACATCTGCCCTACTTTTCCTCGGTTAATGTAAAAAGAACTAATCTGGTTAAGAGAGCACGGGCGCGGCTCATAAATCGGCGGTGCTCTCCGCTATAGTTAAAGCTGTCACTTCTCTTGTGGGGGGAGCGGCGGCTGAATGGAGCTGTCAGCTGGCTACTTGTTAGGGCTAACAAGGCCGTCCACTGATAGGACTAATGAGGCCCAGGGCTCGCCGCTGCCCCGCACAGCCCACCGCACACTGCCACCGCTCAGTGCTGCAGCATTATGGGCTGAGTGATATATAAAGGGCTCCAAGGTGCATAAAGAACACAGATCTATTGTGATTGCTAGGGGCAAAATGTAAACATGAATAATCTAAATGTACATTTCTCTGAACGTGGTTTAGTATCATGTTCTCACTTGATGCTAAGGTTGCAACTAACTCTCGACACAGATCGAAATAATCTGTGGATTATTATCTAGATTTATCGATTGGTCATTAAATGTCATAAAACATTGTTAAAGGCCCATCCCAGTTTCTCAAAGTCTAAGGTGACGTCTTTAAATGCTAAATATATTAAGTTTAATACAATATAAAACATCAAAATGTTTTAAGGGCTTGAAACTATTTATTTCATTTGCGATCAAGACAGGATGCTAATACAAAAATACTGTTGACTTATTTCGTCAGCAAAATGCGGCTTTGCAACATGCTTCATTTCACCAGCATGCTGTAAAAAATAATAACTTTAAACTAATCAAAAGCCAAAAAAACAAGAAGCAAAAGTCAGGTTGTATAGTATATTCATGGCTTTAAATGCCCAGATGTAGCCATTTATAGTGTACTGAAATCTTATGTGGCACATATATTCATCATCTAAGTAAAGAAATATGGAAGAACAGGGATGCTTTAATTAGCAATAAGCCGCCAGAAACATCCTGACCAAGAAACACCTAAAAACCAAATGTCAGAAAATCTGGCCAAATAAACACACTATTTTATTGAGATATACTTGACTAACTATTGAATTATTCATTTTACAGTGGCAAGATACAGTATTACCACTGGTGTCCATCCAGGGCCGTCCCTTGCCAATTTGGGGCCCCAAGCGACATTGTGAGCCGAGGCCCCCTGCGCAATGTGAGGCCCCATGCAGCCTGCATGATCGGCCTGTAGGGAGGGACAGCCCTGTGTCCATCTCTCTCGAGTATAACCCACACAATACATACATGAAGCCATAACTCCCCCTTTCAGCATGGAGAGATAAATGTACGATGGTGGTTGAGGGTTAAATGTCAAGCATGAGTAACATCTGATTGTTATTTTTAAGCATTGTTTTTCCTAGTCATCTCCAGCCTTTTCCAATAAAGCCACAGCTCTTCTCCTAACGCTTCATTATTTGCGACGCTCTGGTTTAATTCCAATTACCCCCGTTAATTAGCAAATATCATGCTCTCTGATCTGGAGGTTCGTTTTAACTTAATGTCATTTGCCAGGTTATTTACTTTCGATTAAAGCCTTTTATTGTGAAATGAAGTGTTACATTTGTTTCAACAAGGTATTTATCAGTGTGATGGTAAACATCCAGACTGATGTCGATGCATAGAAGAAGACATGCATGCATTAGCCTGTGTTAATTCTGCATTAGTGCGGCCGTCAACTCTTTCTAAAGACATATATTAGTACAACATTAGCATATTGTCTTATCAGACGTTTAGGTACCAAATTATTCGTTTCAACGGCTGTGTGGAGAACACAACGTGTGCCTTGTGTAATGTTGAAAACCTTCAAGGATGTGTCGTCGTTTGGCTCTTCTCAGGCATTATTTTAACACCGAACAATACAGTTTGACGGCTTTTATTAGTTTCAAGAAAGATGTTCTCACCATATTCAGTGTGGCATTGTAATGCGACAAGACAAAGGCAACAAACGGGAAGCGTGAAAGGATGAGTATGTGTGCATCTGTTTAGGTTTTGTTTTTTTAACGATACCGAGCAAATGTTTGCTCCGCTTTACATACCGAGATCAAGCGACAAAAGAGGCAAGGGAAGAAGCTGTTAAATATCATGTGGAAGACTGAATAAACAGTCTGCTGAATGAATGTCACTGCTAAGCTCGGAGTAAGAATGTTCATCCACTCTCACTGTTCTTTATGATTCTATGGCATTTATCAAAGCCATTTCCCCTTTTGTATCATCTAAATGGGTTATTGTGTATCTCTCAGGCCACGATCTGCCTGCCTGGTTTCCTGCGAGGCAGCCATTTCCTCTCTCGGATCGTTTCCATGTGACCATCCTGTTCAGCACATACTGATACACCAGTGGAACCAGTATGGCAGCCAGTTTACTGTTGATCCTATGGCATGGCAATAGTCCAATATTTAAATCTGGATTTAAATCTGATTCAGTGAGTTGGGTGAGTTGACTACTGGTGATATTAGTCATGCAGTATGTTTGTACAGTATGTCAGCAGATCAGTGATACTTCACTCTCTACACAGCCAATATGTTGCATTTATAAAACTCCTATATCAAGAATGTATATAATACCTTTGTTTTTTTTTGCATGCGTTTTTACTTATAGAATTAGAAAAATGGTGTTGCTCTTAGCCGATTCAATCTGAATTAATGAATAAAAAAGGGCAGCACCTTACATTTAAAGACTTACCTCGTACTTTTGACTAAGTCACAGGTTTCAGTTCAAACCTGTGCATGAATGAATTTCAAATATAAAGAAGGTTTCAGGTACAGTATCTCTCACTTTCTTGAGATTGCTTCTGCTAACCACAAAGAACCTTTCTTTACCTTTAGGGTTAGGGTTAGTTTTATCCACGCTAATGTGGTTCTGGCTTGGCTTGTTTCGCCGTGTAAAGAGCAGGTATAAAGTACTGATCTCCTTTGTCAGCAAGACTACCAAAAACCTCTGGATGGGAAAAAAGGAGGAAGCCATTACAAGTTGGAGCGGATACATCTTGAGATAGGGTATTAATAATGTGCTGTTTGAGTTATCAGAAAAAGTTGTTTCTACTTGGGATTACGCAAGATGTAGTTCCCCACAGAGTTGGAAGAACAACTAAGAAGCAGATATCGATGTTTCAAATCACGACCAAGAACACAGAAAAGTTCGATGGACAACCAGCCATTGGCCTTAGCAGAGAATACTTCCAATACTTTTACTACATTTTAGTTTTGTGTATGTTTGCTTCGAAATCTGGGTACCACTTTACAATAAGACTACCCTTATAAAGGATTCATAAAGGGTTAATAACTAGGTTATTAATTAGGTTGTAAACACTTTATTAATCATTAAGAACCATTTATAAACCAGTTCTAACAGTTTTCATACATCAACACTATTTGGCAAGATGACTAAGCCTTATATTGGCACCAGCTTACTTCGTCTTCTTCATCAGCCAGCATCCTTGGTATCTTTTGTTCACTGAGTTGATTTCCCCCCCCCATCCATCTTGATGTTTCTTGGCATCTCTTTATGACCATTTATTTATGAGTTACTACCATTTATAGTTGCCAAAAGGGAGCCTTATTGTAGAGTGTAAAACACATTCCCATTTATTAATGAGTTACTACCATTTCTAATAAGGCTTAGCAGTACAGATAAATGTGGGCTCACTATTTGGCAAGCAACCGGTCACAGCTGCCCTGTTTATCTCATGTCTTATAAAAGCTTATTAATGATTTATAAAGTGTTCACAACCCAATTAATAAATGAATTACAAACTATTCGTAAACCCGTTATAAGGGTAGTCTTGTTGTAAAGTGGTAGCGAAATTGGTTTGCTGCTGGTGGCACGGATGCTGAATTATCAAGCTTTTCAAACACAAAAAGACTGCGCATACTTGAACACATTACAGGAAGGGTCTACTGTCCATAGCATAAAAGCAACTGTTTGTTATAGGTCATGGATTACAAATCTCAACCAGTTAAAATAATATAAAGTAGAGGGTAGTATATCAAGTTAAAATGCTTTGGAAACATGGAAGTACACAATTCAGAATGTCAGAAATCACTCGCATTGCTACAAAAAAACTGCATTTTCCTCAGTGTTTTTTTTTCAGAAGATGATAAACATATTGGAATTTGCTTTCCCCCTCAATTCGTTCTTCACTCCTCTACCATCTGCCATTGACAGAAACTCGGGAGAGAAACTTGAGCTCCATTTGCGCCGGGAAAACATTTCCCACAAAATGTGACCCGGTGGCTCACAATGTAAAAATGCAGTGAAAAGGCCAGAGGAAGGCTGCCAATCCTCTCAGACATGGCCTTGTTTGTTTACAGTCATTACATTCATGTCTCCAAATGTGTGTGGTAATGAGTGATGACTTAAATATATTGATGTTGAAAAGCTACACAAGGAACCTTCATGGCAGTCAAATATTGACACTGAGAAGCAAAGATCGATAGTCCATTTCCACTGTATTGTTTCTCTTGGCTCAATTTCCATGCAAACACCTCGCAGCATCCTAATTGAGCCCTGAGCAACCGGCAGGCACTGCACCGAGCTGCTGAGGAAGGACACAATAAACCCCAGCATGTATAGCTGTGACCTCAAAAGGACAGCTCTGCCATGCCGTGCCGTGCCAAGCTTCGCCAGGCAAGCAGACCTCACCTCTACCCTCGGTGGCCCTCGGCTAATGCCAGCCTTGTCCTCCTTTTTTTTGTTTTTTTCTTACACCTCCCATTTACATCCATCCCTTTCTCTCTCTCTCTCTCTCTCCTCCCTCCCTCTCCAGAGCAGATCCATAGAATCACTCTCTCATAGTCCTTTAATTAAACTCTCCCACAGCAGCGTCTAAAACGTGACCGACGGCTGCTAAATGAAGACCGGTCACTTTGGGGGCACCCAGGTCTGGCAGAGGGAGGGGAAGATAGAAGCAGCTGATGGAAGAGCAGAGGAGGAAGAGACACGGAGAGGTGGGAAGCTGCCACTGCGACTGCCGTTTACCGTCTCACGTGTTCTTCATCTTAATAGTGTCTTAAGAGAGCGATTTTAGGGGGGACATCTTAACTGTTTTACAATTTAATCCAGAATTTCTTCTAATCTCTCCACTCTGACTTTTCTCTTAATGTGAAAAAGACGGTCTGTATATCCCTCACCTCTTATTTCCTTTTAGCCCCGCTTAAGTAATAATTTATTGCCTTGGGAAACTGTGCTGGCAGCAAGTGTTCACAATCTGACATACAAGGTTTACCAAGTCAAATATATAAGCTAATCAATAAATCAAGCATCATTGTTCAAGCACTATATGTCAGAGCGCTGCAGCTTTAAATCCTGCACTCTCTACTAATTGTTTTTATAAAAACAGGCCAAGGATTTACATTTTTTCTGCTGATGCAAGAAAGGTGCTTGTGAGTTTACCCAGGAGATGTATGCACATGTTAATATGACCTTAACCAATTAAACAGTTTTTCCGCCTAGTTGACACTGTTTATTAGCAAGTATGTCACGTGATAGAGACAAGTTAGGACGAGAACAATTTGAGTGACAGAGGTGGAAGAATTGTATTTTAATGACTTTATTAAATGTTGTGTAATGTGTCCTCAAAAGTCGCTTGAGCTCTCGAGTAATACCCACGATTAGGGATGTCCCGATCACCTTTTTTTGCTCCCGATCCGATTCCGATCATTTCATTTTGACAATTTGCCGATACCGATTTTTCCCGATCCGATCTTTATGCAATGTATTGAGAAAAAAAAGGAAAAAAGCATTCAAGTTGTCCCTTAAGGTTATTTTTTTATTTAAATGACAGTACCCAACTACCTATTCTATCCAACATGGATATAGCTTATTTTTTCCACAGCAGCATTGGATCAGTTCAGTTGTGCAGCATTGGATCAAAACAAAATAAAGCTTATCAGTACTCGTTAGCTTACTGCTACTATTAGACACTGCGCCCACTCTGTTGCCAGCTTTGAGAGAAATAAGCAACCAGGTCTATGAAAACAAGCCCCAAAGAAGCAACACATACATGATGTTGTGTAATTTGAAACAGAAACTAAGGCCTCAGGATGACTTTAAGACTTGAACATGGTCATTTTTGTTTTGTAACATTAAATAAATTAAAAAAAATTAAAAAGTAAAAAAAAATTAAAAAAAATCCGATCCCCGATTTTTTTCTCCCGATTCCGATCTTGTGAAAATCACGTGATCGGCGCCGATCCCCGATCACGTGATCGGATCGGGACATCTCTACCCACGATGTTTGCAGACACACTGCTTCATTAAAAACATCCCCTCATTAGTTATTTTCATCTTAAAATGTTCAAGAAGGAACTGTCCCTACAAGCAACACAAAAAGTGGAATCAATACATTTATATATATTATATATATATAAACTCAACCAGACATTATTTTTGTATAAAGGTCCATCAGATAAAACTATTGAAGCTCACACACTTACTCAGCCCACACATCCCCCTGGTGAGGAACAGATGAGAGCTACAGGACCAACTGGAAATGCACATTCAGTGACTGCCTTCAGGTTTTGGCTTGTGTACTATCGTGTGACTTCTTCTGTAGGAGGTGATGTATGGTGATGTATGGTGATGCATCATTCATTACACACCTTGTTTGGACATTTTGTAGACAGCTGCTTTTAGAAAACAATACCGACAGTGTGAAGGTGGGCCGGCAAATGAGGGGAAAAAAAAACCCAGATGAATGCCTCCTCAAAAAGAGTGAGCACCAGAATATATGGCCCACCCCTCTCCCCCTCTCCCTGCCACCTTCCTCTACCTGCTGTCCCCAGTCGATCCCCGGCAAAACTTGGCGGCAGATGTTGCTGTGCTAAGTTGGCTCTGAAGTGCCTCCCCGGCTCCCGGGTCTCACCAACAACACAGTCAAACCACATTAGATCTCTTTATTTGTGCCTGGGGCAAGTTCGGCACTGCAGCTGTGTCCACCCCCACTCTACCTTTGGTGTTGAAGGCCCTCGGGCGCTAAATGTGAGACCACAAAAAGAAGAAAAGAGAGAAAAAAACAGTTTCACTCTAATTTTGTGTCTCTCTTCCGCATCTGCTGACAATCCAGCAGTCTGGCTCCGGGCGGCAGCACTGAGGGAGGAGGAAAGGAGACTGCAGAGGGAGGGAAGATGGGAGCTCGGCAAGGAGAAGGGGTGGCATGGACACCCCGGTCCCCGTGCTGAACAGATGTCTGCGACAACCTGCTTCCTTACAC
Source organism: Gobionotothen gibberifrons (assembly GCA_943591055.1). Lineage (NCBI taxonomy): Eukaryota > Metazoa > Chordata > Actinopteri > Perciformes > Nototheniidae > Gobionotothen > Gobionotothen gibberifrons. The sequence goes on from CALSBZ010046642.1 coordinate 1,055,383, forward strand.
CTGTACGAGTCCTTGTAACCCCACGGACGCGGCCCACTGAAAAATTCATGACCCTGGAGGTTTCCTGTCCGCCATCAAAGAACAGTGCCCTCCCTCGTTCCCTCCCCTCCCTCGTTCCGTGGCGCCTCTCCTCTCCCTTCTCCACGTCCTTGCTGCCCGCTCTGCCATCTACACCTAACCTCCAACCAGACAGTTCAGACTCTGCTCACTTTGATCAAGTCAAGTTTGTTTGTTTGTTCAATCCAATACCTCACGTACATCTCATTGAAGACCAGACTGGTGGCCAACAACAGAAGACATTAGTGATGCAACATCAGCTCTAAGGAGACAAGTAACTTCAAAAAACATAGCCCATAAGAAAATAATATATAAATATGCAAAGCTAAGGGGGGAAAATGGCAATGGCTTAAAACAGAAAGCTGTTTATGTGGAAGAAGCCCAACAATAAGATACTTATGTTGTATATCCAAGACCAGTAGAAGCAGGACTCAAAAAACTGTTCCAGACAAAAACTAGTCGAGCATCAACTAAACTAAATGTGTCCAATGAGAGGCTGACTTAAGGTATATATGATGTTAGCAGTGTTTAAAGCCTTTGGACAATAGACTGTTAATAGGAGGTGGACGTTGTCACCCATTGGTTTGAAGACTGCGGTTTTGAAGTAGCGAGTTTTGTTTTTTGGCCGTCACTATCTCTGTTTATTGGAACCACAAGAGACACGGGTGACTAGGGTTACACAATTCCGGGAATTTACCGGAAACTTTCCGCCCCTTTGCAACCCTACGGGTGACCAAGTAATTGCAATTAACTTTAATGTAATGAAAACAGACTGGAAAAGGCTTCAAGCTCTGAGAAAAAAAATTCTGAGGACACTTAAACTGGACAACAACTTGAGAGTTGCCCGTTCAATTACAAGGTAGCCCCATCCTAAAGCTTACGGTGCTTTATCCTCCAACATTATGCCATATTGAAATAGACTTTAAACTAGTAATTGAGACAACTACAATAGTTTTGATTAATTTTTTGATCGGAATATTGATCAAATCATTGTTCGCCTTTTTAAAAACGTATTTGTATTGTTCATACTAATGATTGAAGCACTATGTTGAAAGTCACCAGAAGATTTAAAAACGTTTTGGTTCATTTAAAAATGAATTATTTCTGCTTTCACCAATATTCAGTTTCCATTTACTGTCATCTCTTGAGGATGTAACTTCAAACACACACAGCCTCCGTGGCCTGCTGTTTGATTCTCGCCTGTGTCCGCTATGTACAGATTTGATCAAAGACTTAAAAGTGGAGTTTGGCTCAGTGATCGGCATGTGAATGAAGTGAAGCTGCCAGCAGTGCAGGGGACTCCGCTGGATACGACTCCTCCATGTCCCCTTCTATGCTAAGTGCTTTGACATTGCTGGATCCCTCACTAGTGGGCTTCACTCACGCTTTCCTACACATCCAAACTGTTTTCTGGGAAAAACTGAGGTGACCTGTTGTGTGGGAACATCTATCATCTTTTATGTAGTGAGAGCCGAAAACATAATATTTCCACATGCCGGCGATCCCGCTTAAAACTCAGTAGGATAACTATTGGGCAGGTGATTTGTTGTCATTTCATTTGGAAAAGAGCAGCCCTTCCAATAAGTATAGAGCAGAAAAATATTCCGCTTTGGTCATCCGATGAAAACCCTGGACTCCACATCAAGCCTCATGACGCAATACAAATACCACCATCCCATTTTAACACGTGTTTTAACAATTGGGCCAACTCGTGTCATACAATAATAATTGTTACCTTTTCTACAGCACCACCATAGTTTTAGAGGCGGCAATGGTATCGCTTAAGACAAAAAAAGAAAGCAAGGATTTAGTGATTGGTAGGTTACTTAATTTAATCAAGTGGCAAAACTGCAGTTCCTTAAATGGCCACTTGAGGCTGGCTCCAAAAGCCAGTTAATCCCGATAGACACTACCACATGTTGAAATGCCTAACTTTGCAGCAAAAATAAACACGTCAATATCGAGCGTTGCAGGAATCAGTCGAAAAGCCTGGAAATGAATTATCATTTATCCCCTTCCTGTTCCCTTGTCTCAAAGACAACGTGTTTTTGGTTAGATGCCTAAAATAAGGTCTTTGGTTAACACAAGTTTACGAGGTCTTCACTAATGTTCTACGGCATAGAACATGTCAGTAAATACCCAACTGGTGAAGGTCTGAAGCTTTATGTGTCATATGTGATACAATTAGATTGCCAAACGTATTCATGACAAACATCCTTAAGCTTAGCGATGGTGATGGTGATGGTGATGCGCTGCCATGCAACAGTGATGTAGCATGTTGCTATCACAGTGTGCTGAATGCGGCCTCTCTCAGCTGCACCAACGTGTCACCTCTTTTCCCATTTTTGATTAGCCAGGAGTTAGGGGCAGACTATTCCTAGGTTAATGAAGCCACCTATGCTGGATCTTCAGAAGTACATGGATCATGTCAAGGAGACTATATGCATACTTCTTTCACTCCATGCGTTTAATGTACACCAGGTCCTAGCCACATGTTAAAATATAGACTTATTGATTTCAAACCATGTTTAATGCAACCTGGCACGTCTTCAGGCAAGGTGACTCCCTCAGTAGCAAATAGCAAGCTCACAGCTGGCACACCGGCTCGGTTGTGTCCTTGTTCTACAAAGTGGCAAACGTTCTTTCACTTTAGACATAAGCAGCCTTACATTATTCTGGAAACCATTACAAATATATGAAATCTATGTAGAGGAAGACCGTTATAACTGGCCACCGCAGTGGATTCAAGACAACAGGGATGTTAGGAATGACTGGTCAGAGGAGTCATGTTTTCCTTTTAAGCTTCAGCAATACTCCACTTCATTGACAATCCACGGAGCAAACGTATGTTCTTCATAAGAACAGGCCAATGAAAATATTTCTGGGCCAAGAAATGAAATCCAAAATGCTCCATCATCACAGGGGTTTATGTGATTTGTGAAACTAACTGCGGCCTTAGAAAGCTAAGAACATATCATAACATCTGGTTAACTGTGACTTGGTGGCGGTTTGTGAGCAGCGTGCTCTCCTAACCGCCTGCGGGGCGTCAGGTTTCAGTGTGTTGGTTTGTGGAGCCCAAATGCTTCCTTTTGACTCAAGTGTGACCATATTAGGGTGTCCCTGTCATTCTCTCCTTAGTGAGCCGTTGCAGCTGCCGCTCACATCGTCCTTGTTAGGTAACAATAACACAATGCTAAACTCGTGCCAGCAACTTCCTCTGTAATTCAATACTGCAATAAAACAATGACTTCTTGACTGTAATTGTGATGACTCAAAGGATTTGGAAGAATACAAATACTCATACTAGGGATAATATTATAGAAGAGTTATGGTTACATAAATAGTCAAAGAAGAACGTTCATCCTGCTGACTGATGCGGGAAATTCTCTATTTATATCCCTGAATGCATCAAACTCCACACATGACCACTGATGAGACTCTGAGTCACTCCCCTCAGGGTGCACTTTGTGAAACTAAAGACACAACACAACTGTCTGATGCTGATTAAGTGTACAAACCTACAGACAAACACTCGCATACACTTCACTGTTTATGCAATCCTGCCTGCCTCTGCATATTTGTATTTTTAGGCATCTCTGCAAATACTTTTTCCAAAGGAACCTAAAGCGTTAAATGCTGCTCTAGTGGAGATTCTTTGAAATGACTTACCTTGTCTGCGTCTGAGGGTCGCATGAGAGAAACTCGGTCATACTGCCGGCCCAGGAGAGCCCACAAAGCGTCCAGACGACCCTGATGATGATGAAACAAAAGAGACAGGACTTTAGTTCAGCAACATGTTTGTTAATGGAATTACAAACATCATGATTTACACTATTATTTTCATTGTAGTGTTGGTGTCACATGCATCTAATTTAATATAAGACCAGACCATATTGATTATCGTGTCCTCCAATGTTTACCTTTCTTTTGATGCACAGAAATATAAGTGCATTCTCAAAATGTGTTACAATGAATGTACAATCAATTTGCAAAGAAATTATTGCAATTTCAAAAATATGTTTACATTTGTTCACCATCAATCAGATTACTCATGGTCATGAAGATTACATTATAATTTACATAAAAAAGTTACTTTTAGCCACATGTATTTTGAAACAGAACCACAATATAGCATTTTATTTCTCTGTGATTCAAACAACTTGTCGAAATATTAGTCGTATTTTGTTTCCCATATGATTACAATCGTGTGAAGTAATACAGGCATCATCATCACACACAATAAAGCTTTTTCAAACCATGTACAAATCACATTTGCCAGCTTTCCACTGAAACTGCTTTCAATGTTTAATATCTTTAAATATGACTCCAATAGGTGTCATATTTATAGGAATTAGGTTTACATTAGGAATACTCCAAAATGTGTAAGTTGCCAGTGCACTGGTACATCTTCAGTAAATAAGAAATGGACTGCATTGTATTGGAAATGATTGAATCTTTCCAATTGGCATCCAGAGGGAAGAGAAGTGAAAAAGCTTTAAACCTAAAGACAGAAGAAGCAACATATTGAGTCCTATCAGTTGCAGGTAGCACCGCTCACCTTGATGGGAGTGTACCACTTGTTCTCGATGTGATGGTTTGTGGGGGCAGCCTTCGGGGGGGGGCGTCTGATCATCGGCTCCTCTGAATCCTCTGGTATGGACACTATGGCGTTCTTAGCCTTCTCGAGTCTGGCCCCCTCCTCGGTGGAGCCTTTCTCCCCCCACCGCACCTGGACAAGTAAGAGCACACACACAGTACCAATATATGAGACATTCATTAAATAAGGAATATTAAAATAACAATAGTAACAAGCAACTGATTTTTAAATCAAAGGGCTGGGCAGGTATTCATCAATAAAATGAGAATATAGAAAAATAGACCAACAACTTCCTGGTTCTAACTTTTTTAATTAGGGGGTGTACTGCTTTTAATAGTTGAACAAAGCATCTTGGATATGTCCACTTCCCATTTTTCAGACAGAACGTTTATCAAATTATAATAAAAAATGTAAAATAAGGAAACTTAATAATTTGGGAAACAAGGGAAACATTCAAAAAAAAATGATCCAAATTAAAGTCACAAAACTAAATGTATAACCTAGAAATTCAATGTGAAATCCCACATTTAGTATTTGCATATAGCCAGAAGTGGATGATCTTTTGTTTCATAAACACAAAGGAAGCATAAACATGCTGATAATAACAAGGGAGTTGGGCAACTGGTATCACTATGTATCCATAAGGAAATTAAGTGACCTGTAAACCTGTGTTTGCTTGTAATAATAAGCACATTTACATGTGCTATAATGTGTCATTGTGTTGGCGTGTGAACACAGGCCTGTGTGTTAGTTAAGCTGTCCTGCTTTTTAATTGAATTCATCACATCTGTTTCAAGGAGGAGATAAAAAAACATCCACTGTCACATGAATGCGGAGAGGTGATTAATTAGCGACACAGTTTTCAAGCTGTAGGTTAAGCCGTGACAATATAGAACAGCTTTTCAGAATCATCTCTGGGATCTATCCCCGGCCTGCCGCATCAAGAGAAGAGCGGGCCGCGATGAATAAAAGATACGTTGTCACCTCGGCCGGCTCAATACGCGTTTGAAATATTGGCAGCGGCAAAGCGTTGGAGGTTGGTTTTTCTCAGCATGACGTCTTAAACGTTGATGCAGAGGAGGGTGCAGGTTGATCTTAACAAGCACCTCGTCCTCCATCCGCTGAGGGGGGGGGGGGGGGGAGATAGGCCTGTCGGTGGGAATCAACCTGCTCCAGCAAGAAGAGAGCCAAGGATTTCCGTACTCACAGTTCACAAACTCTCATGGGAAAGTAAAGAGATAGGACCTCCCGGAGGAGGGGGGGAAAGCCGTGCAACAGTACCGACTTCCTCGAGGCAGAGAACCGGCAGGGGGTGAAAACAGCGACGGGGAGGAGGGGAGCTCGCCTTTAAACCTGGATTCCCTTCGGAGGACGCGGACAACAAAAGAGGCTGCCGACGTCTGGGAGTTGAGAAGCGGGGGAGGGGAGGTGAGGTAGGTGAGGTGGATTTGTCAAGTTGACAGCAGCACTCAATCCTTCATCTCGGCGATGACTTGATCCAATCAGGCCCCGGACGGCCAAGGACGAGATGGCAGGGCCTGTCATGTCTGCGGCATCAGTGGACTGACGAGGACAGCGGGCCGGCCTCTCAGTCAGCCCCCCCCCCCGCCTCCTCCTGCCCGTGTAACTCCGCAAACTTGTAGCTTCAGAGCAAACTGCTGACGTTCAGTGTTCTGATTTACAGGATAACAGCTGTCAGAAATGTGTGACTTCCTTTTATCTTTCTAGGATGTCATTTGATAAGAAAAGACATTCACTGCTCAAATCATTTTACAACTTCAAGGAGCGTGATATGTGGAACATGAAAGGATGTCTTTGTGAATGTGATGAAAGGGTTTCAAGCTCCTGGAAACAATATGTCGGGGGATGATATTTAGGCTCTGACCTCCATGCGTTTGATCCCGCCGGCTCCTCTTCCTCCGTAGTAAGAGGCGTCCACAGACGGCCATTTCGTCTTGGGCAGTGGCTCTGGCTCCTTTAAGGAAAAAGTGGAAATTAGGAAAATCATATACAGTATATATATATATATATACATACACACACACACACACACACACACACACACACACACACAATTGTATTACAGTGTGAGGAACCATATACAAACGTCATTGTTATAAACAACTACATCCACACGGACAAAAGAAAGGAAGTGCTGGACTGTGTTAACTATTGTTCTCAACAGGAAAGGCCCATTACGGCATTTTGGCAGAAAGGAAGAGACACTCTTGTCCACAGAAGAATATTAAGGCATGAAGGTACAAATAAGAAGAGAATAAAGTTGAATAATCAAACGTAAACTTCAGATCTCTGACTATAAATACAAGTTATAGCACTAGCACATGATTAACAGTTTTCTTTCCACATAATTACACAATTTCTCTCAAATACACGTCAAGAGTATTTTTATTCCACCATTTCCGACCCCAACACAATGTCCTTACTAATGCCACAGCTGTACACTCTTTCTAAACGGTCCAAGAATTCCCTCCGCTAAATATCAGTTCATCTCCTCAATTTTCATAACTTTATCAGGAAAGTATTTTGAATGCCCTGCAAATGAATTTAGTCCTGCAAAAGAAGCTCTTAATATCCATTGTTAATTCAAATGACTTTTTTATATCATGAGATATATTTCCAGTTGGGAAAATACCCTATATAGTGTAAGAGAAATATAGAAATGTATGTATAGATAATGGTAATAATAATGAATGATTAATAAAAAACACATCCCTTTAACTATCTCAGTGTAAAGCCAGCAGTAACTTCTCAAATACTTTGAAAGGAATAGTTCAACACTTTAGGAAACGTTCTGTCTTTGCTGTCTGTGTAGTTCAGCCAAAACGCCCTAAAGCACGGGGAAAGCATCTAACCTGGCTCTGTCAAAAGTTCATATTGTGAATGGTGTTCATCTTTTGACATTGTTCATCAGATATATTCCCTCAATTTAGATGATAAGTGTTAGATATTATATTTAATGTAGATATAATGAAGCACAACATTTGTTCCGTTACTCTACCTGGAGAATTTGATTCATACAAGTATCAGCACACACATTTAAAACAATGTCACTGGCATCATGGCAACACTATATTGATGTACTCACAGGTGGTGGAGGGCGGGAGGGTGGAGGAGGTGGTGGCGGGTCTTTGATGACCTGGATAAACACAAAAGGCAAAAGAGCATCAGCAGAAAGTCCATCAGGGGACGTACACACACACACACACACACACACACACACACACACAAACACACACTTGTGAGGACAAGCACCCACGAGGCTGACGGAGGTGATTTGTGACAGGTGACTGAGTCAAAGAGAGACGTCCCTGAGCTCCACGCATAGGCTGCTCTGTGACTGCAGCAGGCCCCCCCCCCGTCACCCCGCTGACTACTGATTACAAGAATTCTGCTTGTAAACCAACATCAGGGGCCCCCTGTGCAAAATAAAGAAAAGCTGAAAATCAACTTGTTGACAGGGGAGTCTTTGGGGCGAGCGATGCTGCCCGTTTAGCTCTTAATTAATTGGATGGGGTTCAGCGCTCCCCAGCACTACCCCCAATCATACAGTCCTAAGGAGTTAATTAGCTCCAATGAGATACAGAGGAGGAGGCTCGGCTCCGCTCCAAGCCCCGTCTGCGTGCTCCGTGAGTGGCAGCGTACACACACACACAAAAAGAAGGAAAGAAAAACTGGTAACACACGTAAGCACGACACACACCTCTCCCGCAGCAAGAGTGAGCGGCCCGGCGGCATTGTTCATGACAACACTGGATGACATGGCACCTGAGGAGCAGGTTGTCCACAATGTGATTCCACTCAAGGACAAGATGCCTCCACTGGGGTTTTCAGATGTGCCTTGCAAAGCAAAGAGCAGCCCCGACAGTGACATTTGTCAGGTGTCAGTCAGACGCTTCACATACTGATGTCCGACTTTTTTATTTTTTCACTTTAGGATTGCTGAAGACACCACTGCCACTCACTCCATCTGTGAGAGCAGTCACGCTGGAAAGGTGGAGTTTATTCCTCTGTGTGTTCAGGTTTCAGGGGTTGGAAGTCAAACACTCTACAAACACTGAGATCCTGTCAATGGGATAAAACTAAACTGCATGCTACAATGCTCAAATTATTCAATTATTAATCAATACAATCAATTCATCATCATTTCTTTATCGAAAAGAATCCCAAACTTGAAAATTAGAACACATTTCCAAATGTTGTATCCATAATTTGCCCCTTGTTTTGTTCCAGATTCCCATGTGGAATTTCTCCTTTTGTTCATATAATTATCGTTAACTAAATATCTATCCATGGCATTACGTTCATTGACGATGTTTTTTGAAGATAAAATGATAAGGAAAATGAGGTTGAGTACTTTCCTCGTCAGCAGAGGGTTGATAAGAAAGGAAGGAGACTTTCCTGTTGACTTCTCCACCCAGATGTTCCCGGGGCGGGTCTGAGATAAGCCTCATCTCACTGTTACTCTATTTACACAGTAGCAGTAGTAGTACTTTTTACACCCGAGAGTGCTGGCCTATAAATACTAAACATATCATTAAAAGTGAGGCGGTTTCTCAACTTGGAAAGCGGAAAGCAGGCCTTTGTCTATTAGTCATCAGAGACAGAAACGTCCCCGTCATCACTGGTTATGCATTTGCTAAATTGGTTTTGGAAGAGGAAAAACGAGCAATATAATAAATGGCATATCATAGATCCTAACAGCTGTTTCATGCACTGCTATGCGCAGGGATACCACCACACTCTAGACATACTGTTGTCATTAGAATAATGAAAAATAATCAATTAGGGTTAATTAATTGCTCTTTGACACAACTGGCTGTAATCAAATCCAGGAAAGGTCTACTGGTAGCCTCTACATACGCTGGGTGATTATTTCAGCCACACCTTACGTTGACAGGATTATCTCTTTTTATTAAGTAATTACGCAGCAGATTTCCCGGACATATTGTGGGATAAATAAAGCATTATACAAATGACGGCGCTCTGCTGCTCTTTTCCCAGCTACCTGATGGACAGATGTGAAGAGGAGCGTTTGCCGGCTTAATTAAAAACTAAACCGCGGGATACTTAGCCGTCTGACATCAGAGGCTAGCCGCCGCAGTCACGACTCCAGGGGGAATGGGACCAATCACAGGGGCTCGGGGCATCGTCCCCATATGGCTGTCTCTGCAACTGTCCAACGGGACTTGGTAATCCGTTAGTTCCCAACCTCCAGCTCAAACCGTGTTGTGTCAAGCTGTTTCGGGAGGCTTATTGTGACGAATCGGTGGCAGATAGCATATTTTGAAGTTTAAAAAAGATTTTTGCTTTTAACTGCAGACAAATAAACCTTTGCGGAGTCTGAGGGGGTACACATTGTTCAATGCAGGGCAACACTAACAACTTTGAAAGTCAACTGAGATTATAAACGTATTATGCACCAACTAAATTGAAAATATGTTATACAATATATGCATACAATTGAGCAGCGAATCTTCGGTTTTTCAGATAAACCAGCAATGCCATTTTGAAAACTACATCTCCGACCCTGAATCCTTTCATTTTAACTAATCATAAACAAAGAAATTACCACTCCACAGCTTGTATGACCTCTCTCTTGGCATCAATCCATGTGGGAAAGAGACAGAGAGAGGCA
>CALSBZ010046642.1:1066092-1076653 GCA_943591055.1 Gobionotothen gibberifrons
ACACACACACACACACACACACACACACACACACACACAATGTGGAGCGGCACCTCACCACCACTTCATAAGGAGTTTAACCGTGACACTTTTTCGAAATCCCATTTCACAAATAGATTTCTGTGTTTACCAAAACAGAATGGGCATTAAAGATTCAAAAGTGATAAACCATAAATAATCTCTGTGATTATTAATAATCACTTCAGTCCCCAGGTAGGCCCAATGTTAGTCATGGGCAAACAGAGATGTTGTTAACGTTGGTGCAATCTGTCACTCAGTGTCCTCATCTTATCTTTGGTTTGTTACACTCTTTGCTTGCTATACATGAAACAACTTCTTCTCTTCTCAGAACTTGATGTGCAGGATGTGGTTTCCCCATTTCCTGTTTGAGGTTCTTCCTCTGCGGTGTTGCTAAGCCACCGAGGTAAACGGGGGGTGACGGAGCCGAGCAGATGTTCGACACCACTTCCCCTCACAGCCCGCTGCCTCACAGAGTAGCATCGAAGTGGGACACAGTTAAACCTGCCACTGACCTGCTGTTCATCACCGGCATATTGTTACAGCTTTGGGTTTTCCACTCTACAACTACATTTAAAAAGAAATATTTTCAGCTGAAACCAATTTCTTAAGACGTTTGCAACAACAGGAAGTTTGACGCCATCAGAGCTAGAGAAATATTCAAAGCAACTTTGTTTTACATGAAGGAGCATGGTTCTGTGCTGGCAAACATGCAACTCAGAGCAAATACATCATAGAGATCTGGCTGCCCAAAGTTGAGTATGTTATGAGCAGCGTAGCAACACTCACTATCGTGCAGCAAAGGGGCCAGAACCACCACATGAGGGCCAGAGCGACGAGGATCAGCAGCACCAGGAAGACAATCGCGACTGCCCAACCATCCGACTGCAAGGAGAAAGTCACGAGTTTAATACAAAAAATGACAACATTTTGAATTTTCTCCTGCATAATTAACTAAATGTCTGATAATTAGCTGGTGGAGAAGTATTTAAGATGAGATGCAGACAATGAGGGATGTTTACAGCCTTTTGATAAACCAAAACATTCATTTGGTATAGGTTGGTCACACGCAAGGAGGCAAAATGACATCATTGAATTGAGTTAAAATCCCATTAAAAGGGCATTTTTTCGCATTATGATTTAATTAATGAAAATGTATACATTTCGAGGTAATCAAGTTCTCTGGGATATCTCTTTAACTTTTTTGATCATTTGTCAAGGGTAAAGGGTAAAAACCTCCCTTAAAATGACCATAATTATATTACAAAGTTTCATCATAATTGTTGTCAGAATACTAAAGTAATAATTTAAAGTGTATATTTTACTCTGGTGATATTGAGCCTTTCATTTACAATTGTACTTGATGGTCAACATAAGAAAACTGAATTGCTTTCATATTTTTGCAATTGAAAGTACAGTGAGAAACTGTGAACTCACTGCAGAAAACAAATGATCTTGGAACAGAGGATGAGGAAGTTCTACTTATTCGGATGGCAGCTATAAAGCATCCAAAACCAACATTTGAGCACGGAATGAAACATGAATTGAGGAAATAAGCTTAGGTTATAAAGAGAGAAGAGGAAGGGGAAGAGAGCAGTTTTTAAACTAGAAGGTGGGAAATACAGGAAAGAATATAAGAGTCCATGATCATCTCAGATGCTTTCCTTTTGGTATGAATAAGAAGGGTCATGCAGACTCACACATGTGGACGCAGTGATGGTGTAGGAGCTGGAGATGAAGGATTTGCCGTGGTTGAGGCTGATGAGAACATCCATGGTCCTGTAAAGAGCAGAGTTGAATTAGTCTCACATAATTATATCCAATATGTGGACTGCATTGACATTAAATGCAGAAGAAACATGCATCTTATTACTTTATCTTCTCGGCATCTAACATTAATTAAAAATACATTAACAACATAAAGCAACATTTACTGATTTCCCAGCAGGCGTAGAAATGTCGTTCCATGCTGCATTTTTATGCATTTATGAGTCATATTTTGCTTTAAAGGGGGCACCTGTGGGTCAGGAAGTAGAGCTCCACCTGTCCAAGTGTCCTTGAGCCCCCCAACCCAAAGCTACTCCCAATGGACAGGCTAGCACCTACATGGTAGCTTGCAGCCAATGGAATGTGAGTGTGTGTGAATGGATGAGAAGACAATTGTAAAGCACTTTGGATACAAACTACTATATAAATGCAGCCATTGTTGTTGTATTTTAGATGTATTTTCTTTTTTAAATCATTTATTTTCCAGCTGTAGAATGTATGGTCATATTTTTTGCTTTGATAGAAAAGATTATTCTTTAACTGTAAATATCATGCCTGATCTCCAACAGGTAAATGCAAATTCATAGATTAGGCTTGTTTTATTTTTATCTACCAAAAAAGGCGTGCTTTTCTTTTTGGATATAGATTTAGAGAGGGTGTTTTTCAGTAGATATCTTTGACACAACCCTTTAATTAAATATAAAGGGGTAATAGCCAAAACTGTTTGGCTTCGAGTAAAAAAAAAAAGGGCTTCAAATACTTTAAAAAAGAGTTACAATACGAACATCCGCTGATGAATTAGCAAAAGATTTCCTTTTTTTTCTCAAGCTCATGAACTGGTAGGGTTCTACAAAACGTCCAATATGACTTCCAGTGACAGAAAAAAATACCTAAATTGTGTTGTTTCACATGCAAATCCTGTAAAAGGAGTGCACTGCTCACATGAACACAATGCTCAGTAAAGAACACAATGGGTACAAAGTAAATGCTCAAACTCAGAGGGAGGAAATGGTCTCATTATCACGGCCGTCAGCGTGAGGGGATGAAGTAACCTGACTGGCAGTAACAAGGCTCGTGAACTCCTATGACTTATTTAGAGGGGGAAACGCGGAAGCCAAAATGGGCGCAATTAAAACCCTAATGATGAACGGCACCGCAATTTCCATATGTCTATTACGCCCAATCCAATTACTACAGGTTTAATGAGAATTCAGGACATGGAACGCCTGAAATCCTCCCCACAACACAAAAAGAAGGAGAGAAAGAAAGTAGGCAGAGTGGTATTGTGTGTGAGGGGCCAGCTGTGAGTGTATAGTGTACAGGGGAGGCCTGCTTAAAAACTGGTGCTGCGGAATAATAACAAGAGAGCTCTTTGCTTTGCTTTGGATTTCGCCTCAGGCAGTGCCTCGGGCCTCCAATTCTCCTGTGGTTCAGAACAGATGAGCAACCTGACCATGTGTCCATTACTATGCAGTGGGTTCTAAATATTCTAAAGTGACTCCTTTGCACCTTTCCTAATTTACCACAGATAAATATTTAAAATCCAATTCATGGAACTTTAAAACCGGATGAACTCTGACACTTAACACAACTTGTTGGTGTCTCCAGTTTCTACTCTATTATGCCATCACCTATTCTGTAGTCGTTGAGGTCAATATTATTTATTTTTTAGCATTTAATCTTCTTTAAGGAATGCAGATTATTTTTTTTAAAACAGACAATATACAAAGTGCAGGTTCAAATAATGCAATAACTAGCAAGTAGAGGACAATTAGTATCAATTGTTATAGAGAGGTAGTTAGTATGAGTTTTTAATACAAACTGTATTGAGCGTTTAGTAAAGGTTATGAAGGAATTTGTATTCATTCTTAAACAGAAATGATTACATCGGTTTATTCTACAAACTATGATATGCTCAAAGTGCCCTGTTTCTACCTTTCTGTTGAGGTGTGGATGTACATTAAAGAAGAGCGCTGCAGGTTCTTGCATGTTAACTAAGTGCTGAATGGGTGAGGGGAGAGGCTAATTTAGCTGACACCCTCAATCCGTGATAATGGTGGGCAGGTTGTTAATCAAGCTGGAGGTGTGGACCTCGCCGTGTGAAGGAGGAAGGCTCCCAAGCGAGTTACACTGACGAACAAACCCCCCCCCCCCCCCCCCCCCCTCGCCTGACATCGCTGGACATCCTTAACGCACCACAACCCAACCATAGTTGGCGAGGCCTTTTTTCTCCCTCCCTGAGACGCTGAGTGCTAATTTAGCCAGTTACTGTTGAGTAGGCAGAATCTGCTCCAGCACAGAGGCATAAGTCATATATGCTCTTTTTATCCTCACCCTTTAAGTTCCAAGAAGATTAACAAAAGAATGATTAGCAATTGGATGACAATGTCGACCTAAAGCGGTCCGTTTGTGCCATCGCATTAGAAAAAAGGTGGCAAGTCATTCGCTCGAGTATTTTGATAATCATCTAATAGTTAAAAGAATTTGCCAAGAAAGAAATTACATGAATTAGATGTCTCCTGCACCTCTGATTGTATCTGTTTGATCATTGAAAATTACTTTTGGTCAGACAAAAAGGAAGAAACTGGATGTTCTTCAAATTGTGATAGCTTACTTGAAAATAAACCCCAGACAGATACATTGATTAAAAAACATGGTTAGTTACATCTTTCTTTGTCCACTTAGCATATCTAGTGATGATTATCAGTCATTTGTTTCTGCGACGAGGGCCATTAGTGAATGTTACATAGAGAAAGCTACACACAGACAGGAAATAAAGAGGGTGAACAAGTGTTTAAACCAGGGGTTCTCAAAGTTTTGATGAGTGAGGGCCAATTTAGGTACCCAATATTGGATTGAGGGCCGCCCAAGAAAAAACGGAACACAAAATAGTTCCAAAACAAATCCTTTCTTTATTGTACTAACCAATTATACATACAGTCAGGGGCGGACTGGGAGGAAAAAGTGGCCCGGGGATTAATTGACAGACAGGCCCACTTAATGCGCGGCATGTATCGGCCGGCCGGCGACGAAAGTATGTTTCTTAACAAAAACCCCTATGCATTTAATGTTATTTTGGACCATTATTCATATAGTAATCACATTACCTGAGCCCTTGAGTTGCCTAGAGCAAAATAGTTACAGCATATATTTATTGATTTTAATGTTAACAGATCATTGATGCAATAACATTTGGACCCAATTTGCCTGACTTGACACATGGAACAGAACATGGGCGTAGGAAGCATCCTCAATGTGGGTAAGACAATTTAAGAGGGTGTGGGCAGATGGTGGAACTCACCTCCTCTAGGGGAGTCCGGGGGCATGCTCCCCCGGGAAGATTTTTTTTTAAATGTTGAAGTTAAATGCATCAATCTGGTGCACTTTGAGAGCAAAATTAGGGACTAAATCTATGGATACATCTCTCAACACCCATATGAAACAGAACTGTAAACAGATTTACTTTTTCTTTCAACATTTATTTGAATAGCAAGTGGAGGCAAAAGTGACTGCACCCAAAACAATAAACCTGCTAGCTAACTAGCCTAAACTCAGTAACAGAATGTGGGCAACACGTTCTTCTCCACACCCGCGCAACCTCTGAGTCAGACGTCACTCCCCCTTTTCTATCCTACGGGTACAGCCACTCCCCCTGAACCCCGTTTCCCTGCCAAGCCCCCCCCGGCCTCCCCTATGCAAGCTCCTCCCTCTGAACCCAGGGCACGCTACAATACTGTATACTGTATACACAAACTATACAAAAACGCCTTTATGCTTTGGAGCTTGTTTATCCATCTGTAACATCCCTCCAGGGAGTGGCCGGAACACTTACAAATGTGGGCCGGTAGGATTTAGGTAAGCAAAAAAGGAGTGTCCGGAACACTTACAAATGTGGGCCGGAAGGATTTAGGCAAAGAAAAAAAATAAATGTTTGTCACATTAACTATCGCGGGCCGCCAGAAACATTTCCGAGGGCCGCCATTGGCCCGCGGGCCGCACTTTGAGAACCCCTGGTTTAAACTAAGGGAAAAAGGCAGCTGATTGACTTTAAAAAAGGAGCTGGGTGAATCCATTATCTTTAACTTCGGTGAAAATCAGTGTGTGACACAGAGGAGAGAGCTTCAGCTGCATGGTGGCTTCATAGTTAAGTTTGAATACATTGGAAAGGAGGGGCAGATTGTCGTGGTACATTTGGTAGAAAGCGTGGTAGGGACACCAGTTGAATGGCAGAAGGATTCTTCCTTCAGCAGATCTCTTGCTCCACGTTAGAAATACTTTGTCCCAGGGCTCGCTATAATCTGTCAGAAAGTAAGGCTGCTGTGACGCTAAGCTTTGGTGATTTGATACAGCTGGAGCGGCTGACAATGGTGACGCTAATGACTTTCAAACTTCCCTTAAAGATGTGAAAATTGAGGAGGCTGAATAATTCACGGCAGAGCATATGCAGGTCCTGTCACTCGGCATCCAGCAGTCATCACTCTGAAAGAGTTTGTGTGGCAGAAGTTCTGACGGAGGGGGGGGGAACTCGACCTCACGAAGCCTAGGGACCAGATGAGAAGTTGTGTTCCATGGTAACACATCCACTCTAACTGACTGATGTTTTCTGACAAGGCAGCTGGTCATTTAGAGGACCATATCAGTGTGATGCAAAAAAAACTACTTTTTTTTACCACAAAGCTTTAACTTTTGTTGGGAATATTTTTGAATTTCCAAAAAACAATATGACAATAATTGAAAAGCTTGATGTCCGCTGCGGTGGTTAGATCCAGTGATTTGTCTTCTACTAAAACTTTTCCTGAGGGTGTTTTTACACCAGCATGTTGAGCCCAGTTAAACAGTCAGCCAAGGAACCAGTTGCTAATTAAGTCAAATGTGCTTCATCCACATGCTCTTGTCACAGGGTGAGTAAGTTCATCACACGCAACGAGGCAGCTTCTGAGTCCTATGCGGAGCCTATTGTATAACCCATAGTCAAACAACATTTCCACCACATGATTTTGTTTACAATTCCTGGACAACTGGAGTTATATCTTTGTGAATGCAAACCAGAACAATTGGCATTGGTTCCAATCACGAACCCAACCTTTAGTTTTCAACCCGCCCTAAGTCATTTCTCTGTTTGATTCCAGTACCGAGAAAGCCTTGAATCATCAGACATAATAAGTCTGAGGTTAAACGTTGCCGCTTGCATCCTTTAATCAAATAGAGCTGGTTCCGATCTTATTATATGGCAATCAATTCCCATTCAACATGTCTGTGTCCCACAACACGGAGGACAATCAAACAACAGGACATCTTCATAGCCCCACTGGAGCAGATGGAGTGAAGCCTCTGCTAGCAGCAGCCCCAGGACAGCCTGTTTAATTATTGACGAGCATTAGCATTAGCTACTGTACCTGCTATGTAAAGCAGGTGTCGACTCCCCCCTCAGTTATTTTATGCTCTCCACCGTTATTGTGAAAACACCAGGTGAGGACATGCTGATGCAAGAGCGCAGCCACTTAACCTCTCGATCGACGGCCCAGCAGGGGATGCTGGGTCTCCTAATGGGGATACACTGAGGGGGGAGGGAGCGGGGAAGGAAGGGATTCAGCAGATGCCAGCATTTCTTGCCTGATGCCGCAGCTGTCAGCACAGATGATGCCTCCGCAGTGAGTGCTCCTACACAGTTAGGTGACCAACTGAGGATGCTGTGATTCCTGGACTTCCAAGCAGAATGTGGAGCCGCCTGCTTCACGTTCCCGGTGGAACGTGAAGCTGCCGCCGAGCACCTCTGAGCGAGTGACTGCTGCATCTGAAATATGTTCCCCAGCGACCACGTTTTTGAGGTCAAGTCAGAAGTTAAAGCAATGTTTCCCCAGGACAAAGCCTCGCGTGTAACAAAACATGGTTTAAGAGGGGATACTGGGAGAAGCGATGTGCAGTGAAAAGACGATGATTCTTCTTCGGCTGAGTAGAGCCGTGCTTACGGAGCGCCCTGTGCACCGGTAGCGGTGATGGAGCAGAAGCAGACAGATGGACGGAGACGGAAGTTCCCGGGCTCCGCTGTTCCATGCAGGTGGTCCTGGGTGCGGGGATTGTCAGTGCATGGTGAATTATTTAAATGGGGAGCGTGGAAAAGGGAATGGCTACATCTGTCACACATCCTTTTAAAGCCCTCCAGCAGATGTGTTTACTCACCGCCCGTACCAGCTAACTACTTAATGGGTCACCATCGGCAGCCAAGAGTTAATTAAGCAGGCCTTTTGCAAATGGCGTGCACATAGCATCGGCATCAGCTTAGGTCTTATCAGGTCGCAGCAGAAGCTGTAGGACTGTGTCTTTCAGATGTAGTCCCTTATGTTTCTTTTCAACGCTTCTTTGTCTAGTTGGCTGAAAGATATCAGATTCTGTTATGCTTTCCTGATTTCTGGATAAAGCAAGAAGAAGTTCATGCTCAGTGGCTGCTACTGTAATTCCAGTGAATAGAATGTATTTCCCTTTTTATCTGAAAGTGATGCCAGCTGGAGGAAGTGTCAAATATAGTATTGCTTTTCACCGGAGAGAGAAGATGCAGTGACACGCTTTAAAAAAAAAAAAAAAAGAGAGACATACCTCTTGGTCTGAAGTAGGTATTGTTTTGAAATGTTAGCAAATCAGAACCAAAATGCATGTGGCCTTCTCTCCAAGAAAGTGGATCAAAACTCTTTTATGTTTAAATCAAGCCTCAAGACTTTTCCGTTTGCCGCTGCCTTTTCTTGAATTAATCATTATTAATGTATTACACTGCACAGTAACTTCTCTTTCTTGTAATGTATACGGGTCCTATTTAATGTGTCTTATTCATTAACTTAATTAGTATTATTGTGTATAATGTATTGATTTTTGCTAAACTTTTTCAGTGTTCAAGTGCTTGTTGAAGCTAATAACCGAGTACACATCTGCAAGACCGTTTTGTTATATCCAAAACAAAAACACAAAAACCTAATAAAGACATGAATACACATCTAACTTGGTGTTTCATATCCCTTCAAAAAACTCTTTGGGCACCGCCGGTCAGCATCTGGCAGGAAAACATGTTATCATGAGCAGTTTACACATTAAAATGGGAGGATTATTTGAGGTGAGGTTCAAGTTGATTTGGAGTGGTTACAGCATCGCCCTCCTCATATGATACATAATCTGTTTTAGAGCTGAAAGACCTTCAGGAGCCAGCAGCACTCATAATCATACATTTTTGATTGGATTGGAGTCATCGAGGACATTCAAATCTGTTGTTCCATCTAGAATGCCTTAGCGATCGTCTGTTATGGTTTGGGATTATAAGAGATGAAGTTAAAATCAAACAATAGCGATGCAGCCAGGAATAAATGCATATTTACACTGTTTTCACTTAAATCTTTGTGCGTTGTATGTATGGGGTGTTTTTCTGTCGGCTCCCGTCTACAATGTTTACTGCGTCTTGACGCTACAACAAAGTCTTCATCCCTACTTCTACTGTTTTAACATACTGCTAATCTATAGATTTAGGAGTTGTTTATGTGCACAGAAGAAAAAGACTGCATGTAGTAACGTTGAAGCGTCGTATTTAAATATCAGATATAACAGCTCCTAAACTAAACAAAGAGCAGCACAAAAATATCTACAAGCCTGCAGAAAAGAGGAAATAAAACGGTTTTGAAATTGTTCCGACGACAGTAGAGAGGAAGTAGCCGTTTGAGTGAATTCTAGATGCAGCTGAACACTTGACACCAAGTGTAGACCTTTACTAAACACAATACTGCTTTGTTTTGTTCATTTTCAATGGCAACATAGACATGTATATATTCATTTCATATTTTAAAATGTTGTTTGAGGGTCCAGTTTAGAAATGGCAGTGAGATGCCTTTCTTTAGAATGTCACACCTTTTATGTTGGCCACGTGCCAAGATCAGCACTTCAAATAAATCGACAGAAACACAACACGCACACTCACTATAAAGTTATTCTGGAAAACTTAATTTACGAGACTATGTGCATGCATCCAGTCATTTATCAATTGTTTTGTCTAATTTGCTTCTTTAAAATGTTTATACTGTTTTCCCACTCATTAGCAATATTTGTCTGAAGGACAGAAAAGAAAAAAAAAACAGAACGTTTGGTCTGTCATACACTGTAGGTGCATATCAATTTTTTTTAAATCAGAGTAGATATTTGCAGCATATATACAACACTAACAAGCTCCTCCAGCTCTTCCCAAAACCAGAAATCCCAGTGTTTACTTACTGTCCCACTTCATGGAGCACCGGAGCAGGACACAGCAGATAGTCGTTACGCACATAAGTCGGCTTTTGGTCTGTAGGAACAACAGAAGAAAAAAAGACAATGTGTCAAAATCTGTTCGCAATGAGCACTGCATCCGAGAAAGAGCAAAGAAGCTACAGCAGCATTAGACCCGTGTTCAACATTTGAAATGGGACTGGGCTCTATTTATATTAAAAAGGTCATACATCGTGAACGGCACAAAATAAAATCTTGGCATCACAGATCTAAAAAAAAAAATGTTTAGTGTCTGTTGATTCCAAATCTTATAACATGCAAATGTTGATTCTTACATAAATCAACATCCCTTTAATATAAATAAAAAACAATGATAAGCAATATTACACAATGATTATGAAATACAGTTTTGAACTCTGTATTACAATGTTTATCAAATGTAATCTTTAATCAGTCAGGAAAATATGATTTCACATGACCAATTTTATATTTTTGTGTGTGTGTGTGTGTGTGTGTGTGTGTGTGTGTGTGTGTTAGG
>CALSBZ010046642.1:1077053-1150646 GCA_943591055.1 Gobionotothen gibberifrons
TGTGTGTGTGTGTGTGTGTGTGTGTGTGTGTGTGTGTGTGTGTGTGTGTGTGTGTGTGTGTGTGTGTGTGTGTGTGTGTGTGTGTGTGTGTGTGTGATGGAGGTCGCTAAAATGATTGATATCATTTTTTCGTGCTCGTCTTCTCGGGGCTCCCGCTGGTTTGCTGATGGAGAAGACTGTAGCATCTGCTCCACATATGTGCTGTGTGTGTTCCATAGTTGCCATGATGCCTGTCCATAATTATAAGGTGCCCCCCTGTTGCAAAGGTCTGTGCTGAACACATGCAAAAGCCAATAAGGGAATTAATAGCCCCAAGTGGGCGAATGTGAGACAGCCTAAACTGAGAAAGGACCAACAGGAAGACATCTGCTAATGGCCACTTACTCATTCGGATAGAGTTATATTTTAGTGTTTTATAGTCAAGTTGAGATGGAAATCAAAAATAGCCCGTCAAGGAGGGAAGTGTTGTCATTGGCAGTCGTCGATCCCGCAGATCCCACGGCCAAATGAGAGATTGGCTGTCGGTGCCAAATCCCGGTTGCTTCTTGAAAAAGGATTTCTCGACAGAACAGACTGCGAACTCAAAATAAGGAGCACAGTGACCTACATAGCCTCCGCTCGTTAGCTCTGATCATAAAGGTGGGGAGCTGCTAAGAGATAGCAGTTGGTCGGGTTTGTTCTGTTGACAGGAAGATGTGGAGGGAGACTGAACAGCCCACAGGTCTGACTGCACTCATATAGGATGTTGGTTAATACGCATTATAAAATGAACCACAATGGCCCCCCGACAGCATAGGCCTCAGGTATGACCAATGGTGCATTCAAGTGCTCCTTGGATGGTCCCATGCAAGAACTGTGAAGATGTTCTTCAAACTGCTTTGTGTAGTAAGCTTTCTTTAAGTTCACCTTCCAACTATGAAACGTGGTCGTAGGCTTCAGAAAAGGTTAGAAAGTGTTGAAATCCATGAATATTTAGATATAATTAGACAATACAAGAAGGTCTTACATGGCACTTCAAACATCACCTTTCATCGCCAAGGTCTTCAGATTATACTGACCAAATGTATAATCGATTGGACTAAATGTCACATCGGACTGGAGTTTGTTAAGGTACAGATCGTGGAAGTGGAGGAAATTGATATAAATTGCAAAGTAAAGGCAAAATGGCAGACTTCCAGTTGGGTTTACAATAAACCTCCAAGAGGCTTTTTATTAAGCTGTTACATCATGATCACCAGACCCCTAACAGATATCTACTTTTGCTACTCTATTTTGCTAGAAACTAATAATAATTTTAAAAAAAACGTCAATAGGTTCTTGTCACCCAAATAGCTTGAAACTGCTAAATATATTGATTTTTTTTAAAAAGGTGCTTTTTCATAAAATATGTATATAAAAATGCCTCACAAAGCATTTTTTTTCGGTATTGCATGACATTCCAACGCTAATGATTTTGTTGTTCAAAACATTAAGTAGCAATGAATCCTTAAACGGAGTTACTGTAGACAGCATGGCCAAAGGCAAACTGTGGACTGTGTGACAATCCGCTTTGTTACCAATGATTTGCATGTGTTGCAATCGTGGTCTGCCGTCGTTAAAAGAAACTGACATTTTCAAATGAATTTTCATTTTCACACTTCTGCTTGTATCTTATGACCTCACAGCAGTGTTGATATTACATGCAATTAAATAAATGATTAATAATTACAAATATACACGAAAGAAACTGAGCACAGTAAAATACAATTTGACAAGTAATATATTCAATAGTGTATATATATATATATATATATATATATATATATATATATATATAGTATTTATTTGTAATTGGTTACAATAGTCTTTATAATAATACATTTTTAGTCTCCTTTCTTAAAAAAATGTATTCTTCTTTCTGTCTTTTATGCACCATTTACACCAAAGCAAATTCTTCGTATGTGTAAACCTACAGAATGTATTATGTGACTCCACATTTTGTTTGCTTTCATAGTGATTAAAACATATCAGATCACACAGCATGAAGAGCCTGCTCATTACGGAGCCCTGTGGTTAAGACTGTGCTGCACATGTGACTGAATGCAACCTGTACTATATCAATTGTGATTTCCACAACTTACCGAAGGTTTGCTGGTTGACTATAAAGCTGCAGAGGACGCCTTCGTTGCTGCGGCCGAGAGAGAAGCCGTTCCCTCGGAGGACGATGTCGAAGGACTCTGGATGGAAGTAAATGGAAGATAAGACTGGGTGGAGGAATCATGGATAGAAGTAAATGGAAGATAAGACTGGGTGGAGGAATCATGGATAGAATATATGTAAATAATGCAGTCGCAGTGCGGTGCAGTGCAGAATACTGATGCTGATGTAAACCAACAGCAGCTGTGTTATCACTATACTTTTCTTTGTACATTTTATTTTTTAACAATTATTTAAGAAGTTATTTACAGAGCCTTGGAATGCAGACTAGTTCCTGCTTTATCCTTTTATTTTATTTTACCAACTGACACTATGTTAAAGTGTGCCCTATTTTGTTCATTTTCAGGTTTCATATGTGTATATTGTACATTTACATTTACTTGTTACATCATTTCATGTTCAAAAAGAGAATCCGATCCTTTGCAGACCATTTACATGCATTAAAACCTTTAAAACACACTAAAGGAAAGGGAAAACCACAAAAAGCATAAGAGGGCCACTTTAAAGTTTCACGAGAAAAAGAACAAAATGAGCACCGTGGGAGTCTGAGTGATGGCCAATCAAAAGACAAATCAAAGCTTTCAGACAGCTGGCAGGACCATGCAGAGTCATGTTTGAACTCTATGTAACTTCTGTAGTTGATGTTGTGTGTTGCACAGCTGGACACTTGACATCGTCTCTTCTGCGAGTTCAATGATCAAATATTTACATGCTATTTACACCAGATGTTCACAACCCAGGGGTCTCACCCAATTAATAGAGGGGGATAAATAAGGGTCACAGGATGCATTTGTAAGAAAGAAAAGATTTTCGATCCAAAACTTTTTTTCTGACACAAGACACTTTCATGAGTTCAGGCCACCAAAGCCCGATGAAATTAAATATTTTTGACGGGATGAATTCAAAACTGCTCAGAGGAGGAGCAAAGGTTGATAGCCACCGATTTAAGTGGATCAACCTGTAAACGTGGGATGTGTGTTAAAGTGATAAAAGAATGCAACATGTGGGTATGAGGTGGTAATGAGGTGATGCAAGTGTCCTATACTGCCCTTAGCGATTGATCTAAGCAAGACGTAACCATGAGCCTGGAAAGCATGATGTGTGCACAGTGCAGCAGGAGGGTCCACTCACCGTTCACACAGACACTGGAGGGCTCCACACTCAGGATCTCTGTGCACGAACGCTTTAATATCTGGAGGATGAGGGAGAAAAGGAAATGGGTACATTATCGCTTGAGGGCCAAGAATAAATACATCAAGTCCTGGCTGTTATCGGCTCTGTCAAGTTTAGAAAACAGATTAGGGTGCAACACCTGAGAAATGTCTCGCTCCTGATCTGGGCCTGGCGTCTAAAGGAGAGCGCTAAATATCGGCGGCGAGGAGAACAGGAGGGAAGAACGGCAGCTGTGTCGGCCTTTATGGGAAAATTATGCAAGACTATTACATTTCTCAGATCTATTAAAAAACCTCCGGGATCCCACATTATCATATAAAGAGGCCTGTGTGAGCCCACTGTCATGGAGCCGCACTATCCGCCGTGATTCAATAAATCAACAAAGGACAAACTATGCAAATCCCAGTACACAGTCGGTAAAAAGAAGCATATTAACTGCAATATAGGATGCTTGAACCTTTCATTTGATGTTGGGTGAAACTTCAATCTAAGGAGAGGAAGACGGGACTGTTTACAGCGGCCTTATTAAATATGATGGTTTGATATGGGATCGAGAAAAGGGGAGAGGCTTGCAGATGACAGCTGGGAGGGAAAGGATCTGCTGCTGTTCCTCTGAGCCACTATTTTCCCCGTCTAATTACTTCCTTGGCAGTGCCCGAGCGAAAAGGGGAGGAGAAAAAAAAGGAGCGTTTGCGTGCCTTTGCTTAAAATGAAGGAGGGACTCAAAGAATGACATCTAAGTGTAGAAATGTTGCTCTAAATAGGGAATTTGGAAGAGTAACATTTCCTTTCCAATGTAAGGCTTTTTAAAGATGTCTGGTTGTATTAAGTAATCCGTCAGGGTTGAAGGACCTAAGCATTTTGGAGACACATATATTAAAAGCTTTAGCAGTGGAGATTAGAGCTCAAACAGCAGCTTTTCACTTTTCTTGGATCTAGCAACAAACATTATTTACAGGCTGCAGCGGGGAGACAAGGCAGTCGTCCAAACACTCAAATGAATTTGTATATCTACGACAGCGACGGCTTTCTGAAAGCGTGAGACCGCTCTTTTAGCTGACATAATTAGGTGGAAGGGTAATCCAATGTCAAACAGGAATGCATGTTGGAGTTGGCGACACTGTACAGATCGCAGCTGAAGTAAACGATAACGTCATGGCCACTTCGCAATTTGGGGTTTTCCCCAAAAAGGCCCACAGCTTAGACGACAGTGGTCCAGTGAAGCGCAGAGGACAAACAAACGGCGCAGGAACACAACTTTCCTGAACTCTCTCTGTGCGTTTTATCACGCCGGTCACTGAGGCAGATCCTGCAGCAAAAGGCTGCACAGATGATCTCAAATCCTCCAAATCCAAAAAGAGGAGTGAGGAGGCCAACTAGTCAGGAATCCAGTATTACTAATCAGAGAAGAATGCACTCTGATGCTGGCACTGTGAGCCTCCGAAGGACTGACGGGATGAGCTTTATTGTGTTGTGCAGGACCATTTTGTACAGGCTGTAATCATTTTTTGGAAAGATTAAAATATATGTAAATGGATTTGATGCAAAAGGAGACCTTGTGACCCTGTGCATGCTCTTAACATGAAAAATAAAGGATTCCCTTAGCTCAGCAAAAACAGATTGAAAGCATATTCCTCCCATTTACTGTATAGATAATCAAATCCACCCTTTCAGAGGCTTTCAGCACTGTGTAATGTTACAGGATGGATTCACATGCTCCTTAGAGATGATGTTATAAGTCAGGACTAGTGCGAGTCACGGTTACTAATGCTGTATAATTATCTAACAAACATTATACCTATTTCAAGGTATCAGTGTTGCCTTTTTTAAACCACTGTTTCAAGGACTTTATTAAGACTTCATTCCTGATTGAAGAAATAAAACATGAACACTCAAATGAAAATATAAAATATATAAAATTATTATACATGCACTTTACCTCATGTTTTTGTTGTTAAAATAATTTAAGATAAATATAAGGAGAAGGAATAACTATTTGGCATATTCTGAATTGATGTGCATGGTCCCACATTTTTGGGGGAATGAGAGCCACAGTGTTAGACAACCTTCTTTCACTCTGTAGTCAGTCTGTGCAAAATCAATCATATAGTTGTTTTTACTTTGGATCACACAACAGAAACAAGACACACCCTTTGGCTCTGCGTCCCTCCGGCTGCAAGTCTCACAGTTTGGTCTTTCCCTAAACACAGAGATGTAAAGTCCAGCTCAGGGCGGTGCGCTCCGCAGGGCTCCGGGCTCACAGTCATGTAGAAATGATGCCATACAAACCCCCGCCTTGGCTGACAGCGCTTCGGCTCAAAAAGCTGCAGCAAATGGAAAGTATCACTAATTGGCTAGCAGCGGGCGAGGAGGGAAACTTCATATGAACACTGTTTAAGGGACTCTATTGACTGATACAGCAAGGTGGGGTTGATGCCTTACGCTGGCTTTTATTTTCAGAAATAAAAGCAATAGTGTACTAAACACAATAAAGACACTGTGAGGAGGATGGCACTGTGGACAGTGACTAACTGTCAAGCTGCTTGCACGTCTTCATTTGCTACCGAGTGGCAAAGACATTTCCATTTCCGCCTACAAAGTGGGGACACAGCCAGCAGTTATTTCCACAAACAGTTTCCATGCAGAGGTTCTGCTTTAATGTGTGCAAACTTCAATGAAGCCAGGGCAGGGAATTTTTCGGAATACTTATAAATATGTTTTTATTTTAACAATTTCCCATTTTGGACATTAGTGTTAAATTCCACCTATTTACATAAACCTGAGCTGACTGCCGTCCAGGACCACATACACACAAACAGAAAGTAGGCGCACTTACAGAATTGACGATGCCTTTGAGTGCCTGGAAGCCATCTTTGACAGGAAACACTTGGTCCTTGGTGTCCGCTACATCAGCAAGCTGTTGGTATCATCAAGAGTTGAATTAACAAGAAGAGATGTAATAACTGCTTTCTTCTTTTTCTCTTATCCTCTTTATGACAGAGCACTGTCTTTCCTTTCATATCATGGGCAGGAGGAGACATAGCAGATGGCATGACTGTGGCAAACACTTTGCTCAACCATTAAAAAAAAAAAAAAAAACCACTTGGAGCAATATTGTCTTTGTTATTTGACTTAATAAGAGCTCATCACAGGATTGTTACCAATGGTTACCAAGGGACAGGCCACCATGTTGCGAGAGGGACAGTAAAACGGCAGATAGCACTGACTTTGGTGCAGGCTGAAATCAGTGAAGATTATATGTTGTGGACATTTTGTTTTTCTGTGGCCAATTCAATGTGTTGAACAGTGTGAATAGTGCAAACGCTCTATAACTGGTGTATACTGCAAATATGTAAAAACTCTATATATAACCCGATAATATATTTACATACGAGTAAATATATTATGAGTTTTGTTATGTATTTGAAAATCCTGAAAGAAATTGGTAAAGAATGATCAGATTGATTTTCTTTGTTCCACACTGGTTCATAGATTGTTGGAACACCCACCGTTTCATTTAGTGCAGTTTATGAGTTCACTTTGTGCAATATCAGTAACATATCGTCATTTGTTATCATCTCAATTTAGTTTTACCTATTGCCTTTTCTCTTTAATAATGGAGCACCACAGTAGCCAAATGGTTACAGCACTCTAGATTATCAAGCCAATATATTACCTAGCTAATAAAGTCAATTCAAAAATAAATAAATCATTAACAGTGACGAACTGTCTAAATATACAGACAGTGATGTCAAGGGAGCTCGAGGATTCTACTTGAAGCAGAATATTTCACATTATTCAAACAAAAGAAATGACAACGTGGAGCTAAACCAACGACAGATGAGCATCTGAAAAGTGGATTATGCTGCAGGAGTTGTTTACTAGAGGTTTTATTGATATTACTTTAAGACATGGATTTTCCTTACAGGTAATAGCGCTCACAATACTTGTGTTTACCTTTCTTGACACTCTTCCAACATGGCAACATGTCTCTCGCTTTTAAAATGTGATTTAGCGCACACTGCTTCAGATTAAGAGTGGAGCTTTCTTACCTGCTGCTCATCGAAGTCCTTGATACCCACACAGTAAACACGGGCTCCGAATGTCCTCGCCTCGTCAGCCTGAGGATCAAACAAATGAGGGGATGATGTGCAACAGGGTGGATGTAACAAAACATTTTTGAAATGCCAGATCCTCATCACATCCAGAAAAAAAAGCCACATATTTCACATATAAATAACAAAAGGGTGTTAAATGTTTGCAGGTAAAATGCATTTTAAAATGTGTAAAGCAAGATTTGTGTTAGACAATGTGAACCTAACCTCTTTCACTGTGAGCTCGTGAATGTAGGTTTCCAGTTTCCCGTCAGTCAGAGCCAGGATGATGCTGGAAGACTTGGTCTTCTGCGCCTGTATCTGAGCTGAGGCCTTCAGGTTCAAATGGCACCAAACGTTACATCACATCTCAAGCTCACAAGTATATTTACAAAAAAAGCTTCTGAGCCGTAATTGCGAGAGAATAACCTTACCTCTTTTATTCCCTCATGCATATATGTTTCACCTGCTGGCTTAACGGCCCGCAAGCGTTTCAGACCCTGTTCTATCTCGTATCTAAAAAACACACAAAATAATACATGGTTGAGTAATAGTCCACATGCACTTTGCTGTACTATCCAGTTTGGCCTTTTGAGGCCCAAGGCAACTTAAATCTCACCTCAATCATGCAAACATTTCCCGCAAGAAAATAAGTTCTTGAAAACCCAAATCAACTGAACCTCCCGATAGTAAGTAGCAATAAACTTTTGTTCTGGTACTAAACTTGCACATACAAACAGTAGTCGTATACCTAATGTAGGCCAAAGACTTTGTTATCACCGTTACTATTTTTCAACAATACAGTATTTAGGCCATGAGACTTCTTAGAGTTAAGGCACAGTAACCATTGAAACAGAATTGTGTGTGTTAGGGTTCAGTACCCGTCTCCGGTCAAAGGCAGCAGGACTTCTGCTCTGGCCGAGAACACGATGAACGAGACTCTGGTTCTGGGGCTGAAAAAAAATACAAAATAGGAATCAGAAATGTCATGTTTTATCAAAATATATTGACAGTAGTATACTATAATGTTGTAATATGTATTCAGATTTTCTCTTCCTTATCATATCCGCCCTTCATCTTCTTTATCCACCCCCCACACAGTAGGACATGCAAAACACTGTTTTAGGAGTCAGTGTGACTGACCGTTTTATATATAACTTCATAGAGGTTCAGCTCAGTTCAGGAGAATTAAACAGATGAGTATAATTAAGTAAACAGCTTTTTTAATGTCAACTAATGTTAATGTACGACTTAAAGCAGCTTCAGTGGGACTGAAGGAAGTGATTAATCAATTCACAGACAGTAAACATGTTGTGAGGATGAGTCACACATAAACACTCGAACACACATCCTGTTACACAGATATAGTGTACTTTGTACCTGTGAGTGTTTAAGGTGTGAACTGTCACTGGACACTCCGATGTGTCCCTGACCACAGAGGCTGTTTACATTCAGTATCACTCCCTCTGTTATATAACAGCACACTCACTGCCTCAGAAAACTATACATATATATGCATCCTGCTGTGAACATTTCAATCAACACACAAGTGAAGGAAAATGTACAACTCCCACTGCACAAATGTACTTGCTGGTATTGACAATTACATCAATGGTTACAAACAAGTCAAATAATACTTCACTCTAGTTAGAGCTGTAATGCCACAAAGGAAAAAATATTTCAATACAAATACAATTCCTGTGATTTTACTGAAGTACATTCAAGAACAGGTACCAAAAGTACTTAGATCGTAAAGGTAACTCAGAATCTTAAAGTACCCCAAACCGTCCACATTTTGAGTGTTGCCATTATTTGCCTCCTTGTTTGGCAGGCAGTTAAACAGTTTCAATAGTGGTGGCAACATAATAATAATAATAATAATAATGCATTTTATTTGTACATTTGACATAAGACCTGAGGTTCTTTTTATTTATTCAAGCAATATGACATGCTCCTCAACAAAAGTATTTTATATTTAACATAATAAATAAGCCTTCAGGGATGCATGTCTTCAATTATCTTCCTAACATACAGGTTTTATTTTTGCCTTATTAAGATATCGACTAAAATGTAAAATATGAGTTATATACAAAGGACATCAAATGTTTTCAAAACGTTGTGCAACACTTTTTATTCATCTTACTAATATTGTAATCTTATTTCTCTACATTGTGATTCTATGCTTGTCTTTTCAGTCTCTGAGCTGTTCTCAATGCATCTAATAAATGTTTGTCCATCTTGGAGAGGGACTCTTTTTCTCACCCCAACCTGCAGTCCAAGTCTGCATGCAGATATGAATACAATAATTGAACTTAATTCTGAGCATGCATAATGGCCAGAAGAATTCAATCTTGCTCTTCACATCACGCTGACAAAAGACTATTTTTTTAACATCCCATAATAAAATATTGTTATCGCGCATGCATCAACTTATCTAACAATGAATATAAAATTTGAAACTATAACTACATTATATAATGGGTTGAGTAAAGTACGGATGTGAAATACATATATTTACTTTCTCTTAGTTGCTGTGGTTTACAAAACAGCGCAATTTGAAAACTAAAACAAAAGCATAGAAAAATCAATCAAAGCAAAGTTAGAGTTGAATTAGCTTTTTACACATAGGAACAAGAAAGACTCTCTGATTTCTATCTGATTTCAGAAATGGAATTTGAAAAGAGAAAGTAGGATCCAAGCATCTCTATTTAAAATCCTGCATGCAATCAGTAACCTTTCAAATGTAGGTGAAATAGTCAAATGTTTTCCTAAAAAACGTCCCTGATTCCCATAAAGTATTAATATTCTAAAGCTATAAGACTTGGGAGATGTAGTCAGAGTCCCTTCCTGTGACTGTACCGACCACACAGCACACGGATTCCATCCTACG
The DNA here is from genome assembly GCA_943591055.1 of Gobionotothen gibberifrons. Taxonomy (NCBI): domain Eukaryota; kingdom Metazoa; phylum Chordata; class Actinopteri; order Perciformes; family Nototheniidae; genus Gobionotothen; species Gobionotothen gibberifrons. The sequence goes on from CALSBZ010046642.1 coordinate 1,087,407, forward strand.
GAGCGAGCTAAACTTCAGATAGTTAAGCACACAAGTGTTTCCTTCAGAGATCCGAAGCCTTCGGAGCATAAGGAGAGGTGCTGATATTTCTCACCCACGTGACACATGGCCCAGTCGCGATCCTCCCCCGCAAACCTAGCACAATCTTTAAGCCACACGGCCACATTTGGCTGGTGGCGGTAGCAGCCGTATACATCCACATCCTGTCTGCAAGTTTCATATGTGGACTTAAAAGTAGCTTGAGACAAGGATAAATGGTGGGCGGTGACTTAAGGCTTTCGGTGGGGATTGTGATTGTATATGTTACCGCTGAAGCAGTATAGAAAGACTAAGACGCAGTGATGCCAAGGACATATCAGAGGGTGGTGGTGGTGGGGGAGGGGGTTGATGAAGTAGTCCAGTTTGCTCCACATGGCGCGACAGAAGAGCTCTTGGTGAGCGAGCATTGTTTAGCAGATTGTCCTCGTCGCCTTCCAGTGTTCTTTTGCTTTACTGTACATTGTCTGCCTGTCAGCCGTTCTGTGGTGGAAGCAGGGGATAAGTGTGGAGCCGGACCCCCCTGGTGCGAATGGCCATTCTCACAGCCCAGAAGACTGCTCCTCTCTGCCACCCACTCCCACCTGGTGCCTTTGCTATTTTCTTCAACCAACCACTTCATTCTGGCTGGGTCGCCGCCGTCTGTACTGTGCTGGCAGGCGCCGTTTGAATCAAACGTTATGCAAGCCGAACGTTTCAAGCTGGTTTCTCTGCTTTCGTCTTTTTAATGAATTATGTGCAAAAAGGGTGTCATAGATTTAGCTATTTGATAGTTTGTAAAAACAGGTGGGAGATGCAACTAATGTCGTAGGCTCTGTAATTATAGCCATTAACTGCAAAAGATAATTTAATATATTAAACATGCAAAAAATTGGGTATTTTGGTACGGAGGGTATGGCTGACCTACTACGTCATCTTTATAAAATAGTGAATTTTGTTTTCTCTATGAAAATTATTCTAACATTAAACATTTGAATGTCTTTTTTTATATTTATTTGAAGCCATGATTCTTATTCTATGGAGCATAATTCACTTCTGCGAGCATTATGAAACCCTAAAACGTTGTTTCCAAAGACAATGCCTGACAACACTAGCTTTGTACTGACCTCACAAATCTGTCGGTGAGGTTCTTCACGAACGAGTAGATCTCGACCCAGTCATTAGCGACACTTCCGGACCTGAAAGGAGAAAACAACAGTTAGTTTGCAGCTCGTCAGTGGCAGCAGATTGTGTGCTGGGGAGTCAAATACTGTACAGTATTTGTGCTATGCACCACAACCAGTTGGACATTAACACCAGCCACATGCTGGATAATTGTGCTGATAAGTCTGTGTTGTATAGCAGCCACTTCAGCTGTTAGAACACACAAATGTTCACAGGAGCTTAGTCTTTCTACATATCTACTTGGCAAGACATTTCAAATGCAGAAGAATCCCCAATGTGACCAACTGTGTCCAGGCCAATATGAGTAATGGTTCCACGCCACTCTCTAAGAGAACATGGAAAAAATCCTCAAATATAAAAGATCTAGGTTCAGAAAAAAATGTGTCAGGTATGCACTAGGAGCAACGGGCAAGACAAGATGAAATAAATAAGGAATAAACTCTATTTCTAACGTACTAAATCCAAATATGTCAACAAGTCCAATAAGGAGTCTTGTTGCATGATTCTAGAGGGGTAAGTCCAGTAGAATGGATTAGTTGTGCTGGCATTGTAAGATTTATTTGACTTAGAGAAAAATGATCTTTCCCGATTTAATTCCTGCTTTTCTGTCCTTTATTGATCCTTGTATATCCTTCCATGTGTTATTCAAGCAAACCTTCTTTCAGCTCGAATAAAAGAACAAAACATGGAAACTGTGTCAACCTGTAGCCCTCGGCCCTTCTCACTTTTCGATAAGTCTGTACGAACACAGTGAGTAAAATATGCCCTTGATGTTACGACAAAGAGGTTATTAAAGCAATAATTACAATTCAATGTATGTGCGGAGAACATAAAACAGAGGGGTTTGACCATTCGGAGGCTCATCTTTCACGACACCTCGTTCTCCTCCCTGCTGCCCTAAAGACAAGGTCACACAGCTCGAGGGTAAAGGAAAAGTTAAACTGCACCTTGACAACATTGTGTCAGTGGTGGATTAGCAGTGTTTAAGTGTTAAAGTGGTATTTCATGTGGTGACAAATGTATTTGATTAGCTCCAGGACTAATCTAAAACGGGTCTGTGTGTTACTCTGAGTGTTTAGGACCGTGTTCCTGTAAAAGGGAGCGTGGGTCTCAGTGAAGCTTCCCTTAATAAAGAAGGATTAGTCAAATGAGAGAATCTAATTACTTGGTGTTAGAGTACCAATAATGTATGTTTTATTGTTCAGAAATGCTTCTGAGCATGCTACTAAAATCTACAGCACAGCAAAAAAAAGTGCTGACTTAGGATCCTAGTCTTATCAGGACAAGCAGGAAGTCTGGGAGTAGAGCGATGGTATCTGCAGGGACAAACTTCCATCAAAGAGACATGCTACCATGTGGCACCCTGACAAACTGATGAAGGAGCATGCACTGCAGATTGGGCTTTTATAGTTCACAAATATAAACGTGCAAAAGGAAATAAAACAGACCCCCAATTCAAATAGGTATTCATACACTTGGTTCAACGTGTTCCAATCATCTCAGTCATCATCCTGTGATTTAGCAATTTAGACGAGGGTGGAGTAGTTTAAAAATGGGTCAGGGGAGCAGTGTTTCAACTCAACGGCCCTTGATGGCATGTTTCCAAGTTGGGGGAGGAAAGGATTCAAAGATGCTGTGAAGGCTGTGAACTCCCCAACATTTATTGGAGGCCTTTTGGCATGACGCTAATACAAAGTATTGCTGAACTGACAGAATCTAGCGTGGTATGTGCATGATTGAAGCAGCACTAGAAAACACAGGAAGTGGTGCATTGCCAAAGTGTGTTCCAAATGGTGATGCAATTCTTTCTTGCTAGTATGCACAAATAACACACAAGGACTTCACTGACATTTAAGGTCTTATTATCTCCGCCTAGGAGGCTAGTTATCGCTGTGTGTGTCTGTGGGAAAACCTTTCCAACTGTAAGAATTCACACTAACTCCTCCGAAAGCTGTAACAAAAACTTGGTAACAAATTTCAATTTGCTTTCAAACACTGAGCAAAGACATACAACACATGTTCTCATAAACACCTGAATTTAGAAGAATAAACGTCCCAACTCGGGAAATGAGAGGTAAATGGATCACTTTCCTTGAGACCTGCACTTTTTAAAAGCCATCCTAGTTCTGGTGACTCAAAAGTCTGCCCCGAGACCCGAGCCTAGACGCCAAACTCAACTATGATGCTTAATAAACATTTTAAAGAACATGCGAGTTGTCTGACTGAACTCTTTTCCTTGCGGAGAACCACTGAGCATAACACAACTACAGCCAATCAAGTACAGGCCGCATGTATGTATATGTATATGTATATGTATATATATATATATATATATATATATATATATATGATTGAAAATGCAAACCTATGTTCAACTTTTAAAAGGTTTTGCATGTTGCAGTCTGCACACCACTCAATTTTGATATTACTCCTAACAATTTTGAAAACATGCGGTTTTGTTTTCCAGGCCGGCACGGTTTCAAACTAATTTCTTGCAATTTTCACAAACTTTGGCTGAGTTCTGTAATGCATCCTCAGGAAGAAAAAGGCTATTTTGGTCTAGCCAAAGTTTCTGTGCGGCTGCAGATACATTTGAAAGGCCTGTAATGCATTACAAGGATATGATAATGTCACTTTCAATTGTCATAACAAATGTTATTAAATGGTTGCCTTGACATTCAGAAATCTACACTTATATTATGCATGCTTCTTAATTAATATTAAGCTATTTTGGGTTCTTTACTTTTGCTCTAACTATGTAAATGTCCCCTTTGAGGGACGAATAAAGGTATTCAGATTCTGATCGAAATAGACAACTGCCTTGTCATGTTGTGCTTCATGCAATTCACCTTTGTAAATGTTTTTAGTAACTTAGTATTAGTAAAGTGTACAGTAACTTGTATTAAATGAACTAAACAGTTGCCAAGTACAACAGCAGTAGAGTATACTGATGGACACTGTGCAGCTACATTGAACCAACAAGCTACAGCCATCAGCTACCTTTCTCATCATGAACACCTTTGTGATAGTTACCATCTGAAATATGTAACCCCTCTGTGATACAAGAGGGAACAAAGACAGATGCTGACAGGTGAGGTGGTAGGGTTCCATAGACAGACTGATTCAAATTCAGAATCAAATCATATGCCAAACACCTACAGGCTGGCAATGAAAATATTAATCCCAGGCTCCGTCAACAATGCAACATACATAAGGGCTAAAAAGACACACAAATACAATTTTGCAATAAAGAGGATACAATATAGGCCCTACTATCACAGCTACTATCAAACGTTAGTGAGCATACACATACTCCACCAACATGTGATTAGTTATGTCATTCCAAAGCCATAGGCATCAATGTGCGGCCTCCACTCTTTTGGAACCTGGCTTCAGTGAGGTCCAAAACTGATGTTGGCTGATAAGGTTTGGCTCATAGTCTACATTCAAGTTCATCTCAAAAGTGTTGCAATGGGTTGAGGTCAGTACTCTCTGCAGGCTATCTTCCACACTAAACTGTTAAGTGTTGGCCTTTGTGGATGTGGTCATGCTGAAACAGAAAAGGGCCTTACCCAAACCATTGGCATCATTGTCTTGGCAAACTGTAGCATTCAGACTTCCCTTTAAAAGAAAAGTAAACTTTGTTGACACCCCTATCCAAATATTTGACATATGTTTAGAGAGGAGTGTCCACACGCTTTTAGCCAAATGTGAAGCAAACCCAACACTGGCGACACCATTTTTTGGTTATAATATAAACAACTGTTCAGCATTTGAGGGCAATGGAGCCGTGTGCAAAGTGACATGTTTTCTAATCAGGTCAAACCATCACACCTGTGTTAAGCGACCCTTTCCCGCTCCCCCCAGGCAACTTAATTTAACAGAGTTATCTTCTTGACAATTGCAGAGTGCAGCAGCAGGTTACTTCCATTGTTATTTCCAATGAGAAGGGACATCAACTAAAGCTTTTGTTCGTACTTACCTGTCTAGAACAAAGTAGAGGTCGTAGGCTCCATGACAGGATGCTTCTTCTGCCCAGCAAGATGAAGCAAACACACCCAGGAGGACCACAGCGACCGCCGCCGAAGTCCACCGACTCTTTCCGTTAAAAAGTTCACCCTCCGAGTTGGAACAGCGTGACAACTTTTCCAACATTGTTGCCACTAAAATGGACTGAAGTTTCGAGTTGAAAAACAACAAAAACAGCCTTCAGGGAGTTTCACACAGCGCAGAGAGTTGAGTATGAAGTGCTCATCCCGCAGTGTGAAGAGCGTATATGTCAAATTTGCTCCAACACAGCGAAGTGAACTAACAGACCTGCGAAATCAAGGAAATTACTGCCCTGACGTCACGAGCGTTGTAGTTTCTTCATCTTCCTTACTCACCTTTTACTGACTCACTTCCTCAATAAAACTACTGCCTGCTGACCTCACATCGACCCTGTTTAGAGGATACCCCCCAAATAACTGCTAACAACAAATCCCCGTGCTAAAGTACACACTCCGGGGAAAAGTTAAGATGCCTTCATGTGTTTCTCCAAAGCTCGTGTTTCTGAGCGCTACAGCCCCGACTTTCTTTCTTCTTAAAATGGTTGCAATGTAAGGCATAATAACACATCGATGGCTTGGTTATAAAAGTTATAATGTGCGTTTGATAGTTATATTTTAAATGATAGAGTGTGTTATACAACCTCATCGTTATATTGTTTTTGAAAGTTTATTCAATTGTTTTGTATTTTTATTTTATTTACTAGCCTACTTTTATCTTCTTTTTATCTTTTATTTTCTTCTTGACTTTTGCATTACTTTGTATCTTTATTTTATGTGTGACTTGTGTGCACTAAACCTTGTAAGTTAAAAAGCTACTTGGCAATATTTAGAGGAACAATACAGGATTGCACAACGCTATTGTTTGGCATTTATGTCTGTACTATCCCATTTTTCCAACAGTACTTCAAGGCGACATCAGCTTCCATCAGTGCGCATGCCCGATGTGGAACCAGCTGTTGGACTTCAGAGCTGGAGGTCACAGTGAACACACCCAATAACATCTGCTTCATGTCTTTACAAGGCTCCTTAATAATGTTGCATTAACATTTGTTTGAATTGTTACATATTACATTACATGTTTTATTTAGATGAATTCAACACAGTAAGTTTGCTGTTAAATATTTGAGACAGAATTTGGAAAATGTGTCCAAAAAGATTGTTTCATGCCTGTGGCTACTTAAAATAAATCAAAAATAAACATTAATAATGAATTGGTTTTGCATTAAAACCTCATGGGTATTGTTTGGCCTGAAAGTATTTATGCTTTAACAGAAAAAGAGTAACTTTGATATGTTTTCCATATCCCATTTCATTTTAATAGCTATTATTATATATATTATATGAAAATATATAATAATAATAATAATAATAATGCATTTTATTTATATAGCGCTTTTCACAACTCAAAGACGCTTTACAGTGTGAGGGAGGGTATACAAACAAGGACAGGCAAACAAGTAAGTATAGTAAAATAAAACAAACAACAACAAAAATGAGCTTGTCTTGTTCATAAAACAGTATGAAAACGTGGCAAACAAAACAGGCACGCAAAACGGTTTTCCCAATACAGAGAGAACACTCACTCTTAAGGAAACAGAAAAAGTATGTTTGGCAAATTGAGAGCAGGAAGAGGTTGCAGATGTGAGGCGTTTCATGTGTGAAATCAAAAATGTTTCAAAAAAAATGTTGCATGAGGATAGATTTAGAAATTTAGCATAAAAGTATTTCTTATACATTTAATTTGGAGTGTGAGATGTGATTTTGTTAGTCTTTTTGTGTTTACTTGGGGTTTCTTCATTGTTTCTTTTCCAATGTTTTAAACTCGTGGAATTAGTTGACGATACTTATATGTACCCAGAAAATGTTGGCCTCTCTTTAAAGTGAGGGTTACAATGTGTCCAAGGATTGAACAGATAGAGACGGAACAGGGACCCCCTAACTATGTTTATGGAATGGATCTCAGTTTCATGTTAAACTAAGCCTTCAATCAAGTGTATAAAATCCTTTTTAGGGTGCATCAAATACAAAGTTATAAAAGTAGCCTCAAGTTAACATTTCGAATAGGTTGGGTAAATAAAGGTTTTAAATTATTAAATATTTGTTGGGGCAACCATTACCTTTATTAAGTGACAGTGATGAAAATGGGAGACAGAGGGCATGACATACAGCTATGATTCCATGCCGGATTTGAACCCAGGACCAAGCCCCAATACATGGGCCGCTAGCTCTACCAACTGAGCTATTAGGAGGCCCAAGGTAGGGTAAATTAAATGTTGTTTAAGTCTTTGCTAATACGTAAAATCCATGTGACTATATTGGTATTGGTTTTTATTTTTAAAAACACAATTTAATATAAAGCATTATGAAACATATTTCAGCGCCCCAAGCAGTCATGTTGTGGACCCTGTAGACACTGTATTGTGGATCTGGTTACCTGCAGTACTATTTACAATGCAATGCAATCAGAAACACACATTTCTGTTTTGCCATGGTAACTCATTGAAAGCATATACTTAATCACAGATATGATATGCAACACGGGGAATTTTCTGACATTTAATTAAATGTGCCTCTTTATTCAAGGCACATTATGGAAGCTGCAGGTGCCTCAGTCCTCAGCATGGATAGGCTCATTGTGTGATTCAAATCCCCAACCCTGGCACACTTAGTGCATTTCTCTATACTCATTGATCTACACAGGGAGCTGAACCTGTAAACCTGGCAATGCACCATGGCGCTGTGTGCATAAATCTGGATCCTGCCTCATCTTTCTGCTGCCACGCTCCACCCACTGAGCTACACAGCACCACTTAACCAAATGCAATATGAACATGTGGCCAAAGTGGCTTTCCAAGTCCAAAAGTCTTCAAGGGAATACTACCAGGGATGAGTCTAGATGAGTTATTTCATAACTCCTGACTACCTTCCCCTCAGGTTACAATAAACACTAATGGCACCTTTCTTCACGTGTTGTTTTCCAGGACATACAGGGGGCTCCAGGTTCTTCTTATCTGATCACGCGCGTGCCTCTTGTTTGAACAAGGTGTGTGCAGCTGCTGAAGGATATGACTTTAGGCTATGGAATTAGGTGAAAACCCTGTCAGGCACTCAGTGACATCATCACAGCTGTCGTTGAGCTGTACCTGTATTGGCTGCAACACATGTTCTCAATTAAGGTAGAATTAAAAGGGATTTATATATGTTATTGCAATTTCTGCAACTTATTTTGGTTCATTTATTTGTTTGTTTTAAAAGGTATGTTGCTGGTTGGTACAACAAATCCTAAGCCAATTTAAAACCAATTTTACTCTTAAGGGGCCCTATTATGCTTTTTGGCGTTTTCCCTTTCGTGTAGTGTGTTATATAGGTTTTTGTGCATTTAAATGGTCTGCAAAGGCCAAAATCCCATAAATCAAGCCAGAGGGAGTTTCATCCAATGTACTGAAACGTCTCAATTGGACTCCATGTCTTAGGTTTAATTTAGTTTTTGTAAGGGAAACTTCTGTGTAGCAATGCAGTGGGAGTCACCGACTCATGAAGGAGACACAGGAGGAGCAGGAGTTCTGATGTCAAACACTGGTGTTTAATACAAGTCTCGGCCGGAGAAATTCACATCACAAGTCACAGCAACCAGAGGTTCTGACTGCACGGGTGGGTTGCCATGTCAATTCTGCTCAGCCTCTGTGTTGGTAGACCATTTAACTAGTTTACAGAGAGTCATAATCAACATATTGGGGATGGGCCTTGATACCTGGAGACTGTCTCTGACCCCCAGCTGTGCTTTTGAAGCCAGCATTGTCAGAGTTTTATAACTCCCTACTTCCACCAGATCAAGTCGTAAAACGTTTTGTATCAACATATAGCTGCCTTATCACGTTCCTTACGGGAGATAACGATCAGGGCTGATCGTAAATGCACAGATGCAGGAAAGGGTCAAATTCCTGGAGTGAAGACAGAATTATTCCCTCACAGTTTTCATTTATTGTCTGAAGTCTTTTATTTATGTTACTCGAGTTGAGACCAGTCTGGCTGGTCTACTTTGTCTTCCTCTATCACTGTTCTTAAAATACAGATGGTCTCAAGATGATTTTGGGAGCATGACATTCAAATGTATTTTAGGGTTAAAATCAAGTTCCTATACGGATGAGTTTCCAGTTTAACTTACACAATGCACTCAGGCTGAAGCAGTTTAAAAGTAAACACAACAGCCTTAGCTAATAGATACATTAAAAATGTTAATAATTCAGTGCTCATATTATTTAATTAAGTTATGTATTCTTAATAGTATCTTAAGTGTACAAAAATGTCATGAAAATGCTACATAATGTAATAAAACATACAATGTAAACACATTGAGTCATGAATACTAACTATAGACAACATTAATAGGACTGCTTATATCCTGTTTTCTTCTACTCTTTAGTACTCTAAGAACTAATTACCCAAACCACAGCCTCTACTAAAACATGGATTGCACAAAGGAACTACCTTTTCTTTTGTTTTGCCTCAGTGTGAAAACTGCGCTGTCACACAACTCCATATCAGCGATGTAATTACCACTAACACACCTCATCAAATCCGAATAGTCCAGAGAACAGCTACACACGAGTATAATTATCTGGCAAATCAAAGTATAATTAGATTTTAATTAGAATGTTAATTCCTTTGCACGCCATTTGGTTTCAGTATATAGCTACCTAACTTGGTGGATCCTGAGCATGGCTGCATTAAACAAAGAGAACGGAAAAAAACAACAAGCATGTATTTCCCATTATTTGGGAAATACATGCTTGTATATGAGAACCCAGTGACTTGAGAAAACAGTTGTCGTGCGTCAATTTGTCATGCAGCTTTTAAGCTAGAGGACAAATTAAAAGCGACAGTCAAAACAACAAGACTAATTCATGGATGCATTGAAGTGTTGAAGCTAATCAGGAGATTAACCCATGACAAAATGCAAAAGTGCAAGAACAAACAAATATTTCCGTTTGTTAAAAAATAAGTGGAGAAAGGTTTCTTTCAGCACTCTTCCCCTAAGACCAAATGGATCTCGGGATAGGGATTTTTTAACAGATACATAGAACAATAATAAAATGTTGACCTCTTCCTTTAAAACAACTTTTACATTTTGATATATCTTAAGGGAAATGTGTTGAAAATATTCCCTGAACTTTCGAGATGAAGCAAAAAGGTTGATAGATGTTTCACCCTCACTTGAGCAAGTAGCGGTACTGCACCCGCTGCATTTCTTAAATGGCCCAGTGAGGAGAGGGAAAGTGTCAGAAGCACATTTCTTTCATTATGAACAACTCTAGGTCATCATTTGGTATATATAGCTAGCTTGATATCTAACCCAATTTTCAATTTGCTGAAAGGTGTGTTTTTTCACTTTTAATTCAAGCTAACTGTTTCTACCGGCCTCCGGTGTTTTGCGAGGATAAGCATAAAGGCTGTTAGTTTTGGTGAATTATTATAGTTTGCTGGACATTAACCAAATGTTAAGGCAACACAGTTTGTAGGTCAAAAACCCATGCACAATATAGTATTCGATTACAAAATGAAATATTCAATTTAGTTCCCTTCTCTTTTTTTACAAGTTCACTGAAGGCAAAACTGATAGCACCCTACTGTTTCAGGTATATTTCAAAAACTTCATTGACAATATCATGGGTGGGTCTATACTGTAACAACTAAAACATCGCAAAACCAATTGAGAGCATTACTGAATCAGTGTCCTTCTGTGTGACTCAATATGGTTTAGTGTGCAGTTAACTTATTTATCTCAGTCCTCTGAAGGTTCTTGAAGTTCAAAACTGCTGCATGTTAATGATGCTTCATCGAGAGAAAACACTCGTTATCAATAATTGGAGAGGTGTCTGAAAATCATAGCACCTCAAGAAAACGAACCAATGAAGTATTAGTCACAATAACAGAGATCCATCGAGCACTAATGGCATCTATAACTCATAATTACCTTAATAACTATTATTTTAGCTTTTTTTTACTGCTTTGGGAAAGCATTGTTTGCCACTAATGGCATCTTAAGTTGAAATTGAGTGCCTTGCCCACAAGTAAACAGCATCTATCAATCATGACTTGAGGCCAAGTGTTACAACTCAGTATAGCCAAAAGTGTGTGTGGAATGAGTGTAGTGTGACAAAAAAACCTTCCTGATGATGATTATGCACACAGTAGCCATCATTTCTTGTTTTTAACTTCGACATGTAAACTCATCACCCTCATCAGCACCTGGTGTTACAAAAGACACTCTGACATGTTTGATCTCCATAACTAATTGCTAGCGTGTTGGTTGGAACAATAGCGATCCCAATGGCAATCTGAAATACACAGAGGATGCAGGGCAAACTGACGATACTAAGGAGGAGAGCTGGGTCCTGATTTATGGAGAAAGGGATATATATGCTGTGTCAACCCCCTCTCATCATGGGCAACATAATATCAATGGCTAATGGAATATACAAGCTAATGTCGTTAGCCAAGAGTCACCCTGAATATCTGGAGTGTAGTTGAATGTGCTTCATGGAAATATGGCTGCACCAGGATTGATCTGACAACAAGGTTTCCATCAACAATGTTTCCATTAACATTGATTCCATAAACAACTTTTCAAGCAACAATGTTTCGAACATTTCCATTGATTTTGTTCCGGACTGGTCAGCGGTTGTAAGTTGAAGGCCCAAGCAAAGATGTTGCTGAGATGTTTTTTGTAAGTTAAACAAGATAACTTTGCTGTTTGGCCACACCAAATAGTAATGAAAGAAACCTATTGGACTCAAACCATACCTAGACATCCATTAACCATGCTTTCAGATCTCACAGAAGTTGGTGTTTGGATCTTCATTTTTGGTTCTCAATCAAGGGGTACATTTTAAAGTCTATGGCCAGATACTGTACGTATTTGTTGCCCCTCTACTTTGTGATTTAGTGTAGGCTAATACAACAACATCAACAACATTTAAGCCATAATCACGGTTTAAATGTCAATCAAGAAAAACTACTTTTCAGGGACACAGTCAATGCCAGGACACTCATGGTCAATTGTACATAAAAATGCAGCTTTGAGTACGATATATATTATAATATTATACACACGTAAAAGCCCGGGCCTTCACACACTTAACAATTGGAGAACTCTGTTTCAAACTGCAGATTAACATAATAAAGAAGATAGTTAAATCTTGTGGGTCCACTACATGCCTACACAACGCGCGTCAGATAAAGCACACATCTTCACTGACTCCTCGGTGGCAGACGTTAGCATTTAGAGACGGACATGCAGCCAGGCATCGTCCAGATAATGAAATGAATCCACGTTTTATCCTCCCAGCATCTCCCGGTAATTGTTCTTGATTCCCCCTTTGTGTTTCACGCTTGATTCCCCACTCATATCAGGGCCCGTGTATGAAGACGTGCTCGTTCCCCCTATCAGTGACAGCAGAGTTCAGTGATTAACAAATTAAGGATCTTCTTTGCTTTAATCTGTCTCGAGGCTTCTTTTCAGCTGGCTCCTGCAGAAACATGTTTGGCAGTGACAGCACCTCTGCTCCCATGTTTAATTGGATTAGAGTGAAATCGGGATAAATACACTCTCAGACGGGGCTTCAGGGAGGGCTGGATGAGGGGAAAACAGGTGATGAAGTTGTTTCTGAATTATTTTCTTGAGTTCTTTCACTGCGCTGTTGAGACATCAAGAATTTCTTTGGCGTGGAGTATCAGGGGAGGCTGTGTGAGGACGTATGGATTAATTTCAGGAAACATTAGGCTGAACACATTAATGTCAAAGTGTCCAACTGTGGGGATGGGGCAGTGCAAGGTTCTTTTAAAGTCTAGAGCTGAGTTATTCCAAGACTGAACAGGATGGGAGTTTGCATTGTTTTATATCTTTCGAAAGTGACCATTTTCATGTTGCTATGGGAAAAAGGTTCTTTGTTTTTAGGCCAAACTAGCACTCTGTTGGTCGGTCCATTACCTTAGTATACAGACTCAAATAATCTCAGCAACTTTGTATTCAATAACCATGAAATGATGTACATGGTTTAAAAACAAGGATTTGATTGAAGCCTTGAGTTTTCGTACTTATGCTCACGTTGTTGGACTGTTCGCATCGTCAATGCTACAGAGATATGCTCCTTACAAATGTAAGAAGAGTTTAAATAAATAACTAGTAAGTTATTTGGCAAATCTAGCTCTGTGACTACAAAGCACATTTCATATTAAAGTATGTGTTAAATAAACTGGTCAAATAAATAAATGCAAATGTAATACTAATGGATGGTTTTATATATTTATGCCATCAAACTCTTTGAGCTCGTCCAAAACCATTTTAATAATAAAGTCCGTTTTTTAAAAATGTTTTTAATAAGGACAATAAGGAGAGACAGATAAATCCTGTTTGGGAGAAGAAAGCAGAGAGAAAGGCAAGGAATTGGAATGCAGTTCATTGCTTGCTACACACACCGTTCTGCCTGGGTTCATGTGAATATTACCAACATTCATGTCATCTTAAATACATTTGTATTGTATTTATACATGCATTAAAAAAATTATGTTCTGCAAGATTTCTTTGAATATTAATCACCCTTTCGAAAGGAAAAACTAAACAGTGAATTCCAAATATTTATAGTACATCAACTGTTGTGGCCCAAGCAACAATGTAATGTGATGAAATGTGTTCCTTAGTGACGCCATAAAAACAATTGGGCAGCAGATTTTCACAAGTGTTAAGGAACATGAAACAAAAAACTCTGAGGAATTTATTGTCTGGGCCAGGCCAAACTCATCAGACTGATTTCATACAAATTATACTCTTATGTATTGCTTCAGCCTTAGATGCTTTGCTAAAAATGTAACAAACAGCTAAAGTTTAGTGATGCAGTATACATTTACGAGCATCATAACAAGCAATATATTCTCTTAAACTCCATACTTATGTAATGTATTCTCTTGTCTATAAGTGTATACAGGATAGATGCTACATTTATCAATTATAGAAGTTTCATCTGCCAAAATGACTGTCCTTTTCGAAAACTGTAATCTTTTCACATTAGCTTACTTGATAGCTAGCGTTAACTAATATTACCTAACTTAGCTAATGATAACTATCGCTAGCGCAGGTTAGCTAATGTTATTTACTACCTTATGTAAGCACAAGATATTTGCTGTCCGACGTGACGTTACCTTACATTCTCAGTTACAGTGATATTGTTTAAAGGTTGTTTTGTTTACCTTTGTGTTATTGTGGAAGGGCTGTGTGGCTTATACAAACCAAACCCATGATATTACATTCTGATGATCGTCTCTGGCTTACCCAACTTCATACATTACTTTCTCCTCCAAGCTCGGGGAACAACGGGGACAAAGGAGGAGGTGGCTAGACCCTTCTTTACCATACCAGCCACAAATGAAAGCTTTGCATTTAAAACTACTGCCAAACAAGTTTAAATGGGGTTGCTGTTTCAATACGTGCTGTTAATCCAAGATAAAAACAGTAGCGTCATCCGTGGTAATTTAACTTAATGTAACAATTTAAAACGTAGCTGTTTCCATTTTGATAGATAGAGCCTATCAAATAGTGAATACCTGCTACCTCTCTCAGTTCTGATGCCGCCCCCGGTCTGTAAAAACACAGCTATCAGTTTGCATCTATCTCTTTCCTCTGTCTCACACTCCCACTGGCCTCCCCTCCCTCCTCCCCCCCACTTCTGTGTTTTATTTACTTGGCTGACATGCAGCCCTCGCACTGGCAGCCTTGTCCATCAAAAGGCACCTGCTCCTGGTGATCGTTTGCTCACCTTCCTGTCCAGAGTGCTGCAGATGAGTGGCAGCAATGTTTCACTCTTACTATCTTTTTTCTTTCTTTCACCCCCCGGATGAAATGTCTTCCAGGCTCACGGACTGCCTGTGCAAACATCAGGTTAGCGCCGCATCCTGAGGCATGTTCGCCTCCGGAGAAGTCACTGAATTTCTTCACTGCATTACGTTTGGCACATTTTTGGATGAGTATTTTGTTGTGAATGCGTGTGTGTAAATTGGGAAGTCAAAATCTTGCTCAAGGACATTTCATAATGTATGTTGATGAGCACATAGCTCATAATCACAGAGCTGATGTGTGAACTTCCAGGTACAAGAAATGTAACTTTACTGCTCACCATACATGTAGGTGCAAATGAAATGGACAACGGATTTCTTTCATTCGTTTATCAACTGTTTTGGTAGTGGCATTCACAACTACAAAAATGTAGGTATTTTTCCAGAATCCCCATTAAGAGTTAAGTTAAGATCCTAAAGTGGCACCACTTCAATAGTAAATTTAACCCAAACCTTTATACAAGGCAATTTTAGGCGCTATGGTTGTTTTTCTATTAACCATGATCATCACTTAGCTTTATTTTTACATAGTAAAACCTATGACGTGTCTATAGACCGCAGTGACTGATAGAGAAGCCAAGAAAAAGTTTCAGCCTTTATTTGTAGTAGTTAAAATATTGCCACACTGAATGAGGACATTACACATAAACTCATGCTCTGTATGTGTTCACACATGCTCTCCTTACAGTTCCTCAGGCATGTTGTTTAGTACTGCGTCACATAGAAGCTATGATTCTTATCAAAAACCAAGAGTTTGAATTTAAGAACAAATACAACAACTTTCCTGCTCCAAAAGACGGGTGTGTATTCAAGTTCGAAGGTAAAACGGGATCACAACTTCCAATTTCAAGCACGGCTGGAATATTTGACAGAAGAAATAAGAGGAAAGAGATTAAATATACAAAGAAAGGCACTTAACCGACAAAGAACAGTGGGTCCAGACTCTAGCCAAAATACTAACATGATCTAATCCCTACTTATGACATCATGCTGCTTCGGCAGTATTTTTCCTTGATCCACAAGGTTTGTGTGGTTAACATGGTTAAAAAAAAAGTCCCGATGATGCGTTACACTTCCTCATACTGTACTCTAAACGTCAGACTTGTTGAGATTTGGTGAGAAAGAAAATCAAATGTTTGGTTCTTTATTTTTATGGGTAACACTAGACCTCAACTTCATATCTTGAAATGGTGAGAAACAACACATTGTATAAATCAATTACATGAGTTCAAATGGGAACAAATTAAACCATCAAACAGTAAGCAATATTCCACCTTTATCAACCTCTGTTGGCAAATACTTGCCATTGCCACAGTCCAGAGAGACTTGACTTCTTACCTGGTACAATTCCTATCATGCTCCATTGGCAGGAGCTTCCAAAGGAGAGTACACACTGAAAGCCTCACATCTAATCACCTGAACAAAATAGTCGCCATGCAGAAATGTCAATGCTACGTTTATTGCCTTTTTAAAGGTGTAGATCAGAAGTTCAGAAGAAGTATTACATGGAAATTAGGGTTGGGCTACTCCACAAATTGCATAGTGTGTTTGACTGAATGAGTACATAAGAGGCAGAGAAACAGTGAGTGTAACAAAGAACGACAAAGAGAACGAACAGCAAGAGCGCAACCGCTGATGTGAAACCAAAATGGACGAGGTTTCCAGTAGCTGTTGCTTCACATGTCAGGCTGCGGCGCTGCTGAACACTGACGGGGGCTGATTGGCGAGGGCCATTCCTTTACAGCTTAATGATTGTCCTATAGCACCCTGTCCCTCGGGGGCTTAAACACTTTTTAAAGAAGAAGGAAGTGCATGAGCCTTGCTGTCGCTTAAGTTGGCAGCAAATAATCCGTCCAACCTCGTCACCTCCTGAGCATCCCACGTTCCCCCCCTTCGTTCCACCAGCCCTTGTTCAAACTGCCCCGGGCTCTTGGAGCAAGATAGCGGAGAACAATTGCTGTGTTCACAGTTCATCTTGCCGATGTTTTTTCCAGCCTGTCATGGGAGTCTTTGCACTTTTCCAGCGTTAGAAGAAAACTTGCTGGCACATTGTTGTTTTCTCAGGAAAGGGTTTGACCTCACATTGAGGTCATGTGGGGACAGGTGCTCCGGTGAGTGTATCAAAGCACAACATGCTGTGTGAATGGTTGCATTAAACTTGGATGCTATGTTAAGTGAATCCATATATAGTAAGGAACACAAACATAACTGAGGTATACTGTAGGACTTTTGATCACACATAACATAACAGGGCTGGGAATTATCTTCACCACTTAGAATAGTTTGAATGGTTAATTTTGAAGATGATCCTCCTTTCAATTGAATTTCAAACATTTATATCTATCCATTTTATTTCAGTAAAAGTGTCAACAATGTCAACCTTTCTAGTTTTTCACGCATAACTTCCATTCCCACATGGACTACACATCTAGAGTTTTGGGGAAATCTGGCAGATACCATTTCTAAATGTGTAAAACTTGGATGGTTTCTAAGAATGAAATATCTGACTACTTTATGGTTTCAATATTCCAACCGTTTAGGATGTTGCTCTGCTACAGATTCAAACCTCAGGTACCCTCCAATTCTTAAAGTTTAAGGTGTTTCAGAGATTATTTAACTTTACATTATTATTTGTTTTCTGGACATGTCTCCAGTATATTATGCATGATGTTCATATCATCTGTACCCTGGCTTTGGCTGAATAAATGAATAAATCCCCCCTGTTCTCAGAGCTTTAATGGATTTACCTAAGCAGTCACACTTGAGTTCATGCACGGACATACCTCCTCACTCAACTTGACAAGCTTGCCGCTCCGCATTTACTCTGACGACCAGGAGTATCTAACGCATGTGACAAAGTCCTCAGACAGACCAGGGCAGCATTGGGGGGGGGGGTCAGACCTCACCCGCTCCACCTCAGCATCACATCTCTTGACAGCTGCCATTTTCAGTACCGTGCTTCGCCCTGGTACCCAGCAGACCGCCAAGTCCCCATCGACTTTGCTTTCTCGCCGCCTTTTCCTGCTCAGGTTTCCAGAGCGCAGACTGGAGACAGCGGAGGCAGTTCCTGCAGTGTCGTCAGAGATTAGCAACATGGGCTTGAGGGCCAGCAGACCTCAGGCCAAGCCAGAGTGATAGATGGACAAGACAGAAAAATGTAATGAAAAAGATCCTGAACTTTGTCAGAAATTAAGTTGAGGTGGAGGGGATGTCCGGCCTGATGCTGGTGTGATGGCTGCCACCAGTGGAAAATCCTAGTGCCACTTCAGGGCTAAAGTGTAACAGATAGGCCTACAAGATGTTTTTCTTTTGTCAGAGCTTAACCTGATATTAACCTACAAAAAACATTTTAATATGAATTTCATCAACATTCTCATGCTGCATTACAGGAATATAATAGGGTAGGAAGATGTTACACTTAAATGCATCCCTCCTTCAGTTTTAATCAATAAGGCTTTTCAATTAAGCATGAAGAAACCCTTTGCAAGTTATATTTACACCAAATGTATCATTTCTATTTTTTTAGGTAAGGAAATTGGATTTTCTGGTAACAAATGTACTTTAAAATCATCAAACCAATGATGCTATTAAATCTCTTAGTACCTCCACTTCAGTCTATTCTTCTGGAGTATAGACAATACTGTGTCCCCACAAGACTCATTTCGTAGCTCTTCTGCAGGTTACAATGGGATCACATATTCCTCAGCATATTAAATGTGTTCAGTTGTCCAAGGTGTAAAGGTGAGTTGAGGGAGAAAGCAAAGCAACAATTGTGCAAATGTAACAGCTGGACTAAATTACAAAATAATTGGACTAAAGCGGGTTTATACATATAAACGATAGGTGAGCAGTTAGCTAGCTAGGAATGGACAGACAGCGGCTGTGTGTTAATGTGATTTCCCTTCAGTATGATTTTCCTGGTCACTTGTTGTTTTTCCTCTCCAGTTGAAATCGTTCACCTTAGCGTCAATTCCCACCTGGCAGATTTGGCCATTTGTACAATACTCTTGTTAAGCACTACTTAGCAAATGTTAGCGTGCCATTGGGAAAAACTAATATGGTGAAAACAGTCAAAGTTATACCTGCAAAGAATCTAGTCATTAGCATGTTGGCATTGTCACTGTGAGCATGGTAATGTTTATGTTTAGCTCAAAGAACCGTGGTGCCAATCTAGCTGCTAGCATGGCTGTAGTCTTTAAGTAAAGTAAAGTAAAGTAGTTTTGAAAGAACACAGAATACATCTATTCTTCCCATTGTAGTCATCCTCTAAGGCTCATAATTAAAAGACCAAGCCAAGACTTCAGTTTAATATTGGACAACATTTTACAGAAAATTCCCCTACTGTGACTATGAGCTAATACGCAAGCGAAGCTATACTGCCTGCAGTTCTCAGAAGTGTAATCAATAACCTCAAGGCATTCACTCTTTGCCAAATCCTGAGTGGGAGAAAACACATGTTAGGTATGGTAGAAGTGTCAGGCCAGGCCGCATAAGTGAATTCAGCCCTTGTGTGGGAAACTTCTTGTTTAGAAGACAGAAAAGATTCATCCAACGCCAATGCCTGTAACCTAGAAATCAGCAAAACAAATACAACATGATGACATTAGGCGCTTTCACACCGCAGTACTTTTACCCATACTTTTACCCGTACTTTTACTGTTTAGTTCCGTTAGTGCCTGGAATTTTGCGTTCACACCAAAAAGAGAACTTAGTTCAGAGAACTTTTACCCCCATTTTTAGTGTCTGCTAGAGAGGTGGGACTATCCTGGGGAGAAAAAGTACCAATTTCTGATTGGCTGGGCGAATTGCAAACCACGCCCCGTAAAACTCTTTAAGAGGGCCAGCAAAGGGTTTTGGGTTTTGCACTGTCTGTCCATAAACGCTTGCCGTAGTTTCCTGTTTCTGGCTTTCTATGGAGCACATGGGTTAATTTCCTGTCAACAAAATCCTAGGGTCTTCATGTCTGTAAGTACCAAATCTTATATTGTCTTAGTTGCACATTTATATTGAGTATATTCACAAAACATGTAGAACAATGACTGATGCTAAACTTGTTAGCCTGTGAACAGCAGTTGAAATGTTTGTAGCATTTATGCTAACAGGTGCTCTGTTGTTTGGAATTTTGGTTTAGTCTTGTTTCTTTGTATTTAGTGCTTAAAGCGACAACGTCTCGTGACTGTGTATTTTGTTTGTGTTTCAGTTTTACAAAATGAAAATGGAAGTTGAAATGAAAATGGAAATTATTAAGTAAACATCCAAAACTGAGCTGCTGTCTCCTGGGTGTTTATTTCCGTGTTAAGCTATCTGCAATCCAAAAGTATTCTTGCAAGGGCAGAATAGCCGCCATTGTATTTGCTGGCATTAGCATTATTAGCATTAGCCCCGCGCACCAACGGAGAGAGAATAACTTATGGCAACACAAAAAAAAAACATGGGAGTGGTGGAGATGAGGAGGTTCTGGCGATTTACTCGGAAGGCTTCAGTAGAAGCTGCTGGGAGTCCCAGCAGCTTCTACTGAAGCCAGTCCCCAACTCCGGGGACTTCCGGCCGGGGACTTCGGGTGGCAGTATACGCCGTGAAGTTGTTTGCGGCCTGCCAGTAAACCCAAAGCAGAAGAAGAAGAAGTGACGTCAGCGGCTGCATTTGCGTAATCTTCCCTCCGGGAACTTATTCCGGTGTGAACGCGATCGGCTCTTAGTTCCATGGGGGTACTAAGTGCTGGGAACTCAGTGTTTCCCCTAGGATGGACTCATAGCAGCGGTGCTAAGGCACGCGGGCCCAGCTAAATGTGAGCGCGGTGTTAAATGTACTCTATAAAAGAGTACATTTAACACCAGTTTCGGGGTTTATATAGGTCCAAGAGTTTGGTGTTCTCTGAACACTGTCAAAAGAGTAAAATATAAACTCCAAATAAAGAGTTAGATTTGAACACTTTGGGAGTCAAAATATACATTATAACTGGTACTGTTTTGACACTGTTTGAGTGCTTTCCAACACGTGCATTGTAAACCTAGAACCCTCAGTTAAAAATCTACTCTTAGTCAGTCTTTTATGCCGCATTTCCACTACAGCGCGGAGCTCGCGTGCCGTGCCCGTTTTTGGTTGCGTTTCCACTTGGCGTAGTTCCGGCTAGCGGATACTATTTCACAGTTTTTCTGGCCCCATAAAATCGAGGTTCTTTCCGGGCCAACAACCAGGCGTCGTATGCTAAACTAGAGAGAGAATCGCTGGCAAGGGGGCTACAACTACAACAAGATGAACATATTTGACGTGATTTAATTGTAATACACGTTTCAAAATGATGCCGAAGTCACAACATACTGATACCGGTTAGTAAAAACCATGAATTAAAGACAGACGGCAGGCAAACTTTTTAAAATGCGTGTTTTCTAAATGGAGATCGGCTAAGCTAATGCACGATATGCTCCGACCGTCCACACTCACAACAACGGCCTATACAGACATAAATAAACCAGTGACTGTATTCACCATGACACAGACAGTCTGTGGTTCTTACTTGTTTAACTTTTGTCTAGTTTCTGAACAGATATGAGCTGTGAGCTTGAGTGCTAACGGCTAACGGCTGATGTTGTTTTTCTGTGGTTCTCATTGAAGATGACGTCACGGCTCTGCCTACACTGCGTTACTATAGTTAATGCCCCAGCTACTAAACTGTAATGGAAAAGCAGCATAAAGTGAGCCAGTCCTAACAAGGCCTAACAAGGCCTAGCCATACCGAGCGAGGCAGAGCGAGGCCCTGTAGTGGAAATGCGCCATTAGTGTCACTGTGCAGAGCTGATTATTCAACATTTTGAGAGAAAATGTACTCCATGGTCATTTTTCACACTGTTTCAGTGCTGTTTAGCTGGTGTACACCAAACAAACAATTTCAGGAAATAAAGCACACATCAGATTCTTGAAAACATGCGTTTATTTTCGAAAATGTGATTTTTATGTGTTTGAAATATAACATCTAATCAGTAGCAACATCAAACAACCCACAAAATACATTGGCCATAGGTGAAAATGTGTGTACATTTGCTCATTAGGCCTCTTTAGCCTGGGGAAACACTTTAGAGGTCATCATTCCAAAATCCTGTTACAACAAATGGACAACGTGGAATACCATACACTAGTGCTAATGAGTGATTGGATGTTTTTAACCGAATGCCAAGATCCTCAGCTATGGTTGAAGATCGGTGATTGGATGTTTTAGCCGCAATGCACGTTGGGTTATGGTGTTTATGCGATATGAAGTCCGAAAACATAAAAAAAATAAAAATAATAATACTTTAATCCGAGTGTACTTGCTTTTCTCTTTGGAAGTCATCACATAACGGCATTGTAATACACGGTTCGGCTGCATTAAATATTACACATCTGCCTTGGTTCTTTATTTATAGAGCCCTGATTAGAAGACTTCTAGACAAACTGGAAGAACTGCCACCGAAACTGAATATGTGACTTGGATCATAAATATATCAGCAATTAAACCACATCTTCAATTTCTCTTCACACAATACGTCTCCTTGCAGTATCAACACTTTTATATTTGATCCTATTGGTAGATAGGTTGCAGTGCACAGCTGATAGACAGGGACTTGCAGTTTTTAAAGATATTATTGATTTTCTTTGAATAAAAAAATGTAAATACTGAGTTGAGAGAATAGTCAGGGGTTTTGGGTTACCTTTCTGTCTGTGATGTTTTACAAATCAGATATTAATGTGTAGAAGTAAAACATGTCAAATAATACAGCAATATCCTGTAGAATTATGTGAAAACATGAATAAAACTACACATCTTCAGATGTTATACATAAGTGTCCTACACTAATAATAAAAAGTATAATTTGTTGTGTTAACACTGTAAACTTGACCGTTTTTTAACCCGCACCGCCTAGTGGTTAAAGCACGTTATTGAATTATTTAGTTGAGTATGTTATATTTGATGAAATACTAAGAGTACATACAAAATAGGGGACAAGTAGAAGGTCAATGATAGAAATATAGAATATAAAATATCAAGAAGATACTGTAAGTGATCTCTACAATAAAACAGTATGTGCAGGATGTACAAAGATATTAATATGAGGATGTGCAAAACAGACAAACTAATTAACCTTTATTTAAACATTAAAGAATACTTTAGGTTAAGGTCTTCTTTTAAATAAGAAAAAAGCTTTGGGGGTATCTATCTACAGATAAATATTAAGCTTGACAAAGTACTTAACGTCTAATATATTGCTTTCCTGCAATGTTAACTATGTTGAAGCACTTATTTTAACTGATTTTAACATTATACATGTTAATTATACGCTTGATATTGAGAAAGAAAATGTTTTTATGAACCACACAGCTTCCGGTCTTCCAAGACCCGACCGGACAAAAAGAGGTGGTGCAGGCACGAGGCATACTACCAATAGAAATACATTGCTTTTAAAATCGTTCTGTGTGACACAAAAAAAGGGGGAAATCGTGTTTTGTGAACACGAATCAATAGATGAAATGCCGTGACTATAACACGAAATGCCGCGAGACTGGGTTGGCTACTGACGTCACTTCGTCTTCTTCTGCTTTGGGTTTACTGGCAGGCCGCAAACAACTTCACCGCATATACTGCCACCCGAAGTCCCGGAGTCCCCCGGAGTTGGGGAATGGCTTTAGTAGAAGCTGCTGGGTCGCGTCTTCCGAGTAAATCGCCAGAAGCGCCGACACTAGGGATGCATATCGTTGACTTTTTTAGTCAACGATACCGATACTCAACCGATACATATCGTGATACTTTGAAAATGTATCATCCCAAAATTACTCCCATGAAGCGCTTTACGATATAGCTAACATGTCAAATGAATATTAAATTCAATTGTGGGACTTCTTGGACCTTTTAGTACTGGACAAACAATGAAAAATACATACAAAATATGAAGAAAACCGATTATGGAATATCTTTTATAACACCCGCCATCAGGTGTGCCGCGTGAATAGCACATCTTGTCAACGCAAACAGACCGTTATAGCACCATTATAATTGATGTTAAACCTGAGATTCGACTAGAGAACAAATAAATAATAGAATAGACGTCATGAGATCTCGGCATTGCACAAACAAACAAATCTCATCTTTAAAATCAACATTTGCCTTCACTGGTGAGAGAAAACAAATCCCATCACAGTTCATTTGTGGGACTTTTAACTCTCTAGTATTGAACAAACAATGAAAAATACATAA
Organism: Gobionotothen gibberifrons; assembly: GCA_943591055.1. Lineage (NCBI taxonomy): Eukaryota > Metazoa > Chordata > Actinopteri > Perciformes > Nototheniidae > Gobionotothen > Gobionotothen gibberifrons. Next base: position 1,111,773 of record CALSBZ010046642.1, read on the forward strand.
AATATGAAGAAAAACGATTATGCAATCTAATTTATAACACCCGCCATCACAGGCCACGGACTCACTTTTAAATGTTTGTTTTTTTTAAAGTATCGAAACCGGATCTGATTTCGGTACGGTATACCGTAGCCACCAGTAACCGGTATTTCGGTAATACCGGATACCGGTATGCATCCCTAGCCGACACCTCCTCATCACTCCACCGCTCCCATGTTTTCTTTTTTGTTGCCATAAGTTAGTCTCTCTCCGTTGGTGCGCTGGGCTAATGCTAATGCTAATGCGAGCAAATAAAATGGCGGCTTCACAAAACTTTTCAGAGTTTTACGGGGCGTGGTTTGCAATTCACCCAGCCAATCAGAAATGTTTAGCGTGGCCGACACACCCACGAACCATTTCCTCCCCAGGAAAGTACCACCTCTCTAGCAGGGACTATCTGGGGGTAAAAAGGTTTGTGTGCACTAGGGACTAGTTCCAGATCTTTTTGGTGTGAAACCAAATCTCCCCCCCCTATCGGCCTAGTTCTTGGGAAAAGTACTCCAGTGTGAAAGCGCCTATAGGCATGAAATTGTTAGTATTATCTGGTAATCACCTCAGGTTCTTTTTATCTTCTGGAAACCACTCTAAAACCGATTTCTTGTATATCAAGTTTTAAATGTTGTACAGGTTTTGTCGGTTCACCACAAATCTATGCTTTGTGTTCAGAAATACAAAGTCTATATTTTTGGGTTTAATTTTGTCCAGTAGATGACACTAGAAGAAGTATAGAGAGGAAGACACAGATACATTATATGTACTCTTTTGGGGACCTTAAATGTTTAATATGACAAGATTTTTAAATGTTTTGTAATCTTGCGAGTAATTGATTAGATATTCTGTATTTGGAAAAAGTGCTGGAGCAACCCAAAACTGAAAACCTCTTCAGCAATGTCCTCCTTAATCCTGTCATGACGCTAAATGGGGTTTCACTTGTACTGCCTGGTCCATAGTTAAAGGAAACGTTTTGGAAAAAATGTTGATCTTTTTAACATCATGCAATACAAGATTTTTTGAGAATTGCAGCTTTATCTTCTGTTAAAGTCCCCTCAGTGTCTTTACATAACTCCATAGGACCATCAGCTAACACGCTCCATCTCCGCCTGGAGTCATGTTCCTTTAATGTACACCAAAGAGCCAATCATCTCCATTCACATGGGATCCCTTTGAGGACAGCCACAGCACAGCACAGTTTCTACATCTCGGACTACTGTGTGAACTTTTAATGCGATTACCGGCCACATAGGATGACACGAATCCAGGCCACGGCGTCCGTTTTCCCAAAGCGAACATAAGAGGTTTGGATGGATGGTGGGCAAATACCCCTGCACACCCCTCCTGGCTATCACTCCAGCCTCCTTCTCTGGTCATCCTCTAATTTCTAAAGGGTCACTAATCTAATCTTAAAGGGCTGTGACAGTAATGAGCGCTGCGGATGTGTGGTCCGAGGCGGCAAGATTAAATGAGCGCACTTACAATACCAGTAAACTCGGGCCAATCCCAGCAATATTTAGCCGGACGTTGAGCTGCAGTGCCTGAGCCTCAAGTCATGTTTGCTTAACACCAAACGCCACTCAAGTAAAAGGGGGTTGGGAGGTGTGTGTGTGTGTGTGTAATGCTCAGTTAGGAGCTTGGATTCGAACCAGGGCCCAACATTTTAATGGGTCACGTTCTTGGCTGTAGCCGCAAAAACATTTGCTGCTTCCCAAAGTATTTAGCTTCCTCGGGCAGTTTCACTGGATACACCTGAATGCTGTTTCAGTTTTCCAAACTCCGGAGTTACCATTTTCCAATTCATCCATGCTGCAATAATAGCCGATTGATTAATCTGCAGATTAAATATGTAAGCCTTTTATACCCATGGAACAACTTCTCTGCTGGATTTTTACGGCACTGTGTGAAAGATTTTCGATATAATTTTGACATTTATCTGCACTTAGTAAGAATTGTATCTGGTAATCTGTTGGGTTTAATGATGAAATGTATTGGCAACCAAGTTTCTGTTATAAAACAATCAAGATTTGATTTGACTTTTGTTGCATCCTCTTTCACATTATGCTGCCTTTTTCTTCTTTCTTTCTTTCTTTCTTTCAATCTCTTATCTCAAGGCCAAGAATATGAGACCAATTAAAACCCGGGGCAGGGTCCTACAACCGTCCTCTCTCCTGGCAGCCGTCCTGGTAACACGTTGCACATTCTTTGCTCCAGAAAGCCTTGCGCTCTACGCCCCATTTCCCAAAACCACATAAGACAAACGGGGGCTGGTGGCTCGGGGTGCGTGCCAGGCTCAGACAACAACAAAGACAAAGGAGATCACAGTGGGAATTAGGGGATTCCCCAGAGAGCAAGGGGGGGTGGGTGATGGTGGTTATGAGGTAAATCTGCTGTGAAATCTCCCCCATGTAGAAAGTGTGCAGGGCAACGCCGTCTGCTTAGCCCTTAACGTGACAAGAATGAGGTCGATGAAGCCCGGGTGCATGACCCCTGAGTAAGTCCAGAGAATAAGGTGCCGGGGGCGATGATGGGCTTCGTTAAAACCAGGGGTCACTCATTAAGGGCAGGATCCTTTCCTCGGCTTAAACGTCTTGAAGGAGAGGGGGGCTTCAAAGCGATTATGGTCAGACATGGTTATCCATGTCAACCAGGGTCAGAAGTCAAAGGATCCCTGGTGACTGCCGGCATGTCCTGGGATGGTGCCCCTCATTTAGGCATCACTGGATGTCCATAGGGATTTATTTTCTTATTAATTGATGCCACCACTCAAATCCGGTAAGCCATATGGTACTAAAACAATTTCTAAGAGAATATTAATACAAATGGGGAAATTGGAAAATACCTATGAGTGGTCACATAGCAATAAAAGTATTTTTATGTGATAAAACATGAAGTAAAATGTCCAAAAAAGAGAACTGAAACAAAGTATTTATGGCAACAGCTGCAGCAGGAAACAGAAAACAGTATCATTTTATCAGTTTTTTTGGTGGGAAATGGCAGTGCTTTTAATACGTTACAAAAACATAATAGATTAACACATGTCCTTCTTCATTTATGCTGCAGACAAGTATGTTTCAAGGACAAGTAGATTAAAGCAACTCAAATTCATATTCATGGCCTTTTAAATTGTCACCAGTCCCTGGTAATTCAGCAGCTTTATAACAAGCACGTTTCACATTTTTTCAAATCGGATAAATTCCTGCATGAGTTCCTGTTAGGACTTGAGCCAGAGAAGAAATGTGTTGAAAACGTGTGACTTCTACTACATCCCTGTGGCCACGTGCCGTTTTAATTTCCAATTTTGCACTTGCTGCTCATGAACGTCCATGATGGAGGTCGTTCGTCCAGACTGAGGCTTCTTTTTTCTCACTGTCGAAACACTTTTTGATTTGAATATTTATTACCAAACAAGTTCCAAAATGACCCTTCCTGTCCTAAATCACTGTCATCTGATTCTGAACAGGGTTTTACTTTTTGTTTTGATTCCAGTCCATGAGCCAACCCCCCTGAATTATCTTTCTCTGTTCTGTCTCTGTGAGCTTTTGTCTCTTTTAGATGAAACTTTGATGCACTTATGGAACGCAGAGCTCTCCCTGTGCAGGAGGCCACACACCCCCAACACACACAACTACACACGCTTCGAATGCCCTCCACTCAGCAGCTGTGTCCCACTATTTGCTTAAAAGAAGCCCCCCTTCACACACACACTGCTCTGCTGGCTGCCCGTCGGGACCCGGCTGTGTGTTTGCTGCTGCTGGCTTTGATTTGCTGTTTTGTGCGGCGGTCCTGAAACCGCCACGGGTTCGAAGGGGGGGAATTGGTGGTGCGGACAGCCCCTCCTCAAGGCATTCCATCATTTGTCATCTTCATCTCACAACTTTGCTCTCTGCTGCATTAAAACAGCCAAATGTTTCTCCCCTCCCAAAGCATTTTCAAACAGAAGTTCAACATTAAAATTGGTGACATGAGCTCTATTCAGACAGGACTCAGATGATGTGGAGAACTCGTGCAAGCCATGCATTATACCACAAACTGTGTTCAACAACCCACGTGCACAATGATTCACTGATATGTGTTGGTGAGGGATACAACATAACGTTTGTAGGATTTCTTGAGGAAAGTCTGAATTAAACAATCGTGTTTTTTTTTGTGTTTTACCTGTATACAACCATTGTTTCCATTGTTGTTCTCATGGCAATATGGCTCTCAATCAATCAATGTTTATTTATATAGCCCAATATCACAAATGTTACATTTGTCTCAGTGGACTTCACAGTTTGTACAGAATATCAGTATGACAATACGACACCCTCTGTCCTTAGACCCTCACATCGTACAAGGAAAAACTTCCAGAGAAAACCCACAGTTTAAAGGGGAACATGGGAGAAACCTCAGGGAGAGCAGCAGAGGAGGGATCCCTCTCCCAGGACGGACAGACGTGCAATAGATGCCGTGTGTAAGAGATAATACATTATACAGCGAAGGTAGACCGAATGTTTGGAAAGACCAAATGTTTGGAAATGCATGTGTCTATAATAATAAGATGAATCCACGAGGATGTCAGCAATCCTGTGGGAGCCATCAGGGAAGTAGTATGGTGAGAGTCAGGCAGGACCACAGAGACTGGTTCAGCCACGACTCGAAGTCCAGGACTCATATCCAGTACTCAGGATAGAGGATCCAGGACACACGACCACAGCTACAGGATTAGCCTCGACTCAGGATCCCGGCGTAGATATAGACACAAAAAAGAGATTTGGGGGAAGCTGGGTTAATCGGAACGTGTCCACATACATGCACTCCCTTAGGATAGGTTGAGGGAAAAGGGTAGCAAGACAGAAGTACAAATATCATCAATTACAAAATAAAATGTGACTCTTTAAATCAAACAGCTCAGCCAATCCGTTTTTTGAGTCCTAAACATTTTCGAATGTGCCAATGTAAATGTCCAAATGACACCACAAACTTATTTCTCATTACTCTCACAACTTAATATAAAAGGTGAGAATTTTCTCTTCAAGAGTTTTAATCCGGTAGCTCAATTATTTAAGACAAAAAGAGGAGGCCCCATGTTATGTTCTAAGGAAACCATTTTTAGGTTTAACTCATACTGTTGAGGTGGTATACAAAAACACACTGGAATGATACATTTCTGTAAATCAATACTGACTTCCACTTGTAATCAAAGTTACAAACCGTACACATAGCTATGATGTATGCTGCATTTACTTTTCTGTTTGTTAATTATATGTTGGTATTTTACAGTTTGAAAGTTGATTTATAACAAACTTTTAAAATTCAGTCTGTTTGAATTATCCGGTTTTTGTGAGACAAGTAGAGCAAAGCCAAGTGGAGCATTTGAAGAGTTTGGAGGACGCTGCCCTGCCTAGACGGAGGCAGCTGAGCAGCTCTCCTCCCAAAGTGTGTTTTGGTGTGTTGGGTTATGAATGGGAGGATGCCCTGAGGGCAGAGGAACCTGGAACATTAAGCCTTGCCATGGTGGTTCAGAGCGGCTCTCAGCCTTGAGCGGCTCTGGCAGCTTGCCGAGGGTGGAGGTGACAGTGGGGGGGCACAGGTTTGGTAGAGGCCCCTAACTCTTCTGGGACACACAACCACACTCCCTGTCCGAGGAAAAGGAAATGTTTGAGTCACTTTACTTTATGAATCACGTACGCCACAGAAGGGAGAGTTGGCCAAGGTAGCCTTTGTTTGTCTGTGTTCATCCAGAAGAGAGAGCAGCAATAATTAAAACATTTTGGGAAAAATGGATGCCAATGACCAGATCCTGTTCAACGGCTGGACAGTGTTCGTGAAGCAGACAGAAAATGTGTCACTATTCTTTTTGAAAACGTCCCAAAATAATCACTGTTTGAGTTGGCGCCAGGTTGTTCTCCTGGGAGTTGAGCTGTCAAACAACAAAAAACAGATATACATGACAGAAAAACTTCAAAAGGAAGCTAGGTCAGCACTGTGTGTGAGTGCTTCATGGTCGCTTACCGGAGTTGTGTTAGGGACCAGTTTGATTACCAAAATAAAAAGAGATCACAAGAGAGAAGCTTTCATTGACCTATCAATTAATTTGAAAAGAGTATTCAAATTAATGTGAAGGTTTTCACTTTGATTGACAAGGAGGCACATTGGAGACATAGATATGTGCCGTACAAACCTTCCTCCATGTGTTGGCATGGTTTTTTATAAAATCCTGGGGAACCGGGGAAGTTCATCTGGTAAAGCAACCCCTTCGAAACTGGGTGCAAACTCGGTACATCTGATACAGATACTGAAGGGTGCTTAGTGGGCGAGTATCCGAAGACGCGGGCTGTGACAAAACATCAGTAAGTAACACACTGCAACAAAACCATGGCTGGTCAGAGCGGATGCCTCATGCACCAAGTCTGGGTCAACCAATTTTACTGGAGGGGCCAGGCTGGGGCCAGTTATTGTTTGAGTGGGGCACAATAAATGTGGGTTAAAATAGACAACAACAATGTAAAGTAATTGCGTAAAATAAACATAAAATACAATAATTGGTATGTGTTTCTGTACGGGTATTTATTTTAGTAACTTGAATGAACATTTCAATCTCTACTATACATCAGGGTCTCTGCATCCCATGCTGACTTTTTCTGTTGCAGAATTACCAACCCAGTCTCACAAAAAAACGTGTAATAACTACATTGGTCCACAACGTAGGACGTAGTATTTCTACAAAAACGCCTCTGAAATTGTAAGATCCCTACGTTTTTTTTCACCATTCATTCCAATGGCTATGTCACGTGATCTTCACATTTCTCCCCTGCGGGGTGGACCCATTCAAATCCAGTTTTGGACAGTCTGCCGTGGTTCCATCTCATTTCAAATGCTGTTCCACGCTCGGCGTAACCCTCGGAGCACACTCTCCAATCACAGAGCTTGAGGACTATCACAGGGTTTGTCAAGCGAAGCGGAGAGAATACTTACTTCCGGATGTAATATTCTGTAAAGCAAATGAGCTGCTCCGACCCTCGGTCCTGACGGACTCCAACTTGTGTTTATTAATCAAACAAATAAATAAACACAAGGATAATTATGTGTTATTGTTGAGTAAATGGAGAATTGCACAGGGGAAAATAACGTATCTATGGCACAATTTTAGATGCGGATTTTGTTAAACTAATACGTTTGCGCTGTGGACCAACACTATACATTGACGGGGAAGGGGGTAGCAATAAAGATAACACCATTAAACAGTTACACAACATAACAGAAATAATATCGATAGCACTGTCCCTAGCAACCACCTTGGTAACAATGAAAACGTTGTATAGACACAATTTCCTGAAGTAATCTTCGTAATAACTAGCAAACTAAAGATCATGTACATCCACTGCACACATAATCTGAAATAACAACTCATATTTCTCGCATCAAATGACATCAAAACGCATTTTAATGGCCAAACTAACCTTAAAATAGGCATTTTACACCGAGAATAAAACGAAGTTCGGCCATGTTTTTTTTTTCTGCAGGGACTGAGAAATGTGAAGATCACGTGACATAGACGCCAGCCATTGGAATGAATGGTGAAAAAAAACGTAGGGATCTTACAATTTCAGAGGCGTTTTTGTAGAAATACTACGTCCTACGTTGTGGACCAACGTAGTTATTACACGTTTTTTTGTGAGACTGAGTTGGAATTACACATGACAGTAACAATATCCTGCGATTTTTTGTGAGTTTTAGTCTCTCAAATAGGTTTGAATATTACTTGAAATAAAAAGGGAACAGCCTCTGGTCGGAGATGACAAGTGTTGTTGTTTTTCCTGTGCGCTTCAGCCGGCCAGTGGCGGAGTTCCGCTCTAAGGGGTACGACTAGAATGCTGAGTTACATTAGTTCTCACCAGCGCTATAGCCAATAAATCGTAATATTATAAACTTTTCTTTTGGAGAGGGGTGCCAGGTCAGCTTTACGGGGGCACTGGCCCCTGTTGGCCCCCAGTTTTGGATCACTCTAGGCATTATAAGGTACGTTTTTTGTAGTATAAAAACAACTATTAAACTCAGGTGTGTTCCAAATAATCTGTTTAGGGTCCTTCTCAAAAGGATCCAAAGGATCAATGCCACACAGAGTAGCCTATGCACCAATTGTAAAAAACGCAAGTTATTAGAAATTATTTTATGTAGGTTTAGGGAGGTAGTGCGTAAGAAAAATAACTGCCATTCTTTATGATTTCAGAACAAGATAATGTAGAAATAACGCCCCCTCGCAAACAATTCAAGATCCTGGGAATGGATTCAAGTCTTTCGACCAAATGTGAAAACTGAGACGGTCACAAGACCATTGTTCTGGCCTCCACCCAGGTGTGACAGCAGCCTTCACTCTTAAACAATTGTACAAAATTCTCTGTGACAAACAGCATTAGGTTCAGTCAGCTCGAGTGTGATGACACCCTTGGAGAGTCATCACACCTACACTTTATTTTCTTGGAAGAGTTGACATTGTTACATTTGTGTTTTTGATTCATTTATGATCTCACAAGCTAATCAGAGCTTAAGAAAAAAGTCATTTAGAGACCAATAGGAGTTTGTTCAACAAGGTAAGACGTCACTGTGCAGTCTTTCGTTGAGTAAATCCATTTTAATTAAAGTTTTCACAAGCATGCTAACCAATAGAGGCAGTGGCAGACCATGAACATATTCGGAATGTATAGTGGCCTAACCCTAAACTGATATTTATTTTGTTTTGTAAGCATTTATTTTAGGTGGCCATTATATATTTGTTTACATGACTTGGTTTGTTACTCGATTCTGATTGGTCAATTTGGACATTTCAGAGGTTGCTAATTCTGGCTGCTGCTATGGAGAACAGACCGTTGCTAAGTAGGATCAAGGGATGATGCGCAGTCAAAACAATCTGCAGAAAGGAACCCGGTCCCAAGTAAAGACAAGAAAACAGTGCAAGAGAAGGAAAGAGTTTAAAAGACAGAGTAATAGATGTCAGAGAAATCAACAGAAGAAGACAGACAGGAACGGAACACTAACGGGAACCCGGTATGGGTTCTGGAATTGTTTTTTTAGGGCCAGTATTTTTAGGGCCAGAGAGAGCCTTTATTAGAGATGTTTAGAGTTGAAAGGGAGAGACAGAGGGGAGGACATCGCCTGAATCGGGATTCAAACCAGCTAACTAGGCAGCGGTCACCAGATATGGGCTCTGGTGTTGATTAAATACAGGAAAAGAAATTCAAGTCATACATTTAGTAAGAACACCAACATGGTGATCAGGATCCCGACGTGAAGTGGAGTGATCACCATGCTGCACATTATCCCTTATATAACAATAAGCATCAAGGAGGCAAACTTCAATTCAATATTTTTTCAATCTTAGCAACAGAAAAATACCTTTTTCATTTTCATTCAGCTCAAGGTGTCACTACTGTCACTATTAGGACCGGGGCTGGATCATTCTCAAAATCTTCCAAAAACACTGAACTGTTCTCAATATATGTTTCCACCTCTGTGTGTTCTATGTACAAAATGTTATTTCTTTAAATCCATTGTGCGACCCTCCAACTAAAGGATTGAGTGACGTTGTTCTCATTGACCGAACCAGCCGAACAGAGGTGAAGAATAATGTTACTTGATCTATACATAGCCACTTCCTTTGTCTCTCTCTCTCTTCCTCTTTCTTCCCCTTTAATGTCCATCTCTTTCTGTCTCCTCTTTGTAGTTAGAGCACCAGAAGCTGTGGAGAGAACAGTCCAAGCAAGCCAACAAATCTATTGAAGCATCACTCCTCTCCCTCTCTCTCTCCCTCTGTTCAGGCCTTGCTGTGTTTTTGGCAGTTACTACTGACCATCATGAACGTCATTGCCAATTTTTGTGAAAACTGGCACATATGGCAGCTGAAGTGCCATATGCCATACAGAATATTTGTTGGCCCTTTCCCCATTTGTATAATCACTGGATCCGGTATAAAAGTGGCTCATTATTAATTCAGTCCTTCCCAGATTTTTTCCCCCGTCTTAGTTCCCCTCTGAGTTTTTTGTTCTCAATTTCCTTAATTTTTTCATATCCATTTGATGTCTTTAAGTAAAGGAAGGAGAAGTTAATTTAATGTGCAGTGTGGGGATTAAAGCGTTTGGTTCATTCAAAGCTAAATATGGGGATTAGTGCCAGTACTCGGGTCCATATTCATGCATTCATTTGTCACTACTATAGCACAAATTAGGTTTTAAATGCTTTACATGAGATACAAATTGCTTCATTGTGTCAACCTCTTTTGACATTGGATGATGAGGAAGAAAGCTCAGAAAAAGTTATTTGCCTTGCAGGTGAGCAAACTTTTTTTCTGTCCGTTTCCCATTTCCTTATCTTGAAAGTGTTTCAAAACTGCTCACAAATATATTCATTAATAAAAAGAAAAAAAGGCTTAGCCATATCCTAAAATGATCCTTTTCAACGCTGTATTATTACGCTGAGTACTGTATCTGTACCAGGAGTGAAGTGTATGTGTGTTTGAATACAAATGTTGTACTACAGTGTGTGTGTGTGTGTGTGTTCACCCAGTGCAAGAGTATGGCTCATTGATTTGTTTTTAATGTTTCTTCTTGGACAATGGATCTCTATCGCAGAGAAGAGGCTGTGGCTCAGTGGTATAGTGCGTTAATCTTTGGATCAGGATATCTGCAACGTTGCATTGGTAGATATAGAAGGGCTGGGTAATTGAGATAGCATATAATGCCTTGCTTGTAAATATTAAAAAAAATCAGACTTAGGGAGATTACATTTTTTGCTCAACTGCTCGAATTATGCCAAAGTACTTCCTAAATTGAACCCATATCCTTAAAGAGTGTTTAACCACTGAGTTTCTGATATATTTGATTGAGGGTAGTGGATGTTTGGATCCAAGCAGTGTAAGAATAGATATATTATCCTCTGAGTGCAACTCCATGTCTACCCAGTTTGGGGGATTGAGGTGGCTGTGGAAGTGAGAGGAAAATGTAAAGTGGTGCAGATTAGTTGACCAGTTGTAAAACAGAAGTTGGAAAGGGCCGTACCATTTGCCTTGTTTTTTGCAGGTGGGCCTTGTTGAGACGGGGATGCTTACCCTAGCATATACATGGCCTGCCATATATATGAGGTAATAAGGGAATCCAGTTGGTTGAAAAATGATCTAGGGATAAAGAGCGGTAGGGCCTGAAAAAGATACAGAGATTGAGGTAGGATGGTCATTTTGATTGAATTGACACGGCCTACAAGGGACATTGAAAGAGGTGACCACTGTGTTATTGTTTGTTTCACCTGATTTAACAGAACCAGCACATTTTCCTTTATTTCCTTGTAACTGAGACACCCAAATAAGAAAGCTTAGAACTTTACATTTTTAAAGGCAAGTAGGTGAGATTTAAGGTGTGTGCTTTGTCATTGATTGGAAAGAGTTCGCTTTTGTGAAGGTTTAATTGACAATTGACCAAACCGACTGAGCAGTGACATGGCGGGGGGCAGAGAGGTGCTCGGGTTTGATACAAAAATGAATGGGTCGTCAGCCAGAGTGAGACCATGTGCTCCATTTTGGTCCTCTAACGGATTTGTCTTTGCTATTGCGCAAGGCTGTAGTGAGCGGTTCGATGGCCAGATCAAAGAGCATGGGGCTAAGGCTTTTTAATGATTGTATTCATACAAATCTAAATGCAGTCTTTATGTATCAGTCTCATAGTTTAAAATTCCCTTTTGCAACAGATACGACAGTACACGTTTTCTACCTACGGCATCAGTCAATTTTGAAAACAATGACAAAAAAACAACATTTATTTAGTCTATGTTTCAGTTTGACTCTTTCACACGATGTAGTCCGCTATAGTTCCGTTAGCCGTTAGCTGTTAGCTGTTTGCTGTTAAGGCTCGGACACACCAAGCTGACACCAAAGAACTGACACAGACGGACCCCGACTGTTGCGTCTCTCCGGTTTGGCCATGCGTCGCACTGGAACACACCGCAAAGACTTCAGCCGACGGACAAGAAGCACGTACGAACTGGGCATGCGTGAGTGGCAATAACTCTCCTTACCAGCAGGCGGCGGTAGTGTGTATTCGTCATTCAAAAGAGGCAACAACCGGAAGACAGACTGCGTGATACACCGAGAGAAGAAGAACAGACTGCGTGATATAAACAAACAACAAATAGAATGTGCGTTCCATTTTCACTCTACAGCGAGAAGCTCATGGGCCTTTCCCAAACCTGTGTCGAGAGCTGGAGTTAAATGAAATCTCAGATTTGCCTTCTTAATAGTTTGTTTGGGTCCCTCACTTCCGTTTTGCTTCTCATGCACTGATTCACTAAGCTGCACAGCCAATCAGAGTGATTTCTTTTGCCGACAGCCTTTGGCCGACTGCCCACCGATTCGATATGTTGAATGGGTGGATTTTCGGCTGAAAAGGTGTCGGCACGGCTGAAAAGACACAACGGTGCGGGACACACCAATCTGAATAGGGCGTGTCGACATTCATCGTCGGCCTGACCAAACTCGGCTTGGTGTGTCCGGGCCTTTAGCTGTTTGCTGTTAGCTGTTAGCCAAACAAAAGCAGTCTAAAGCAGTGGCCCCTACTTTAGACAGTCATTATGAATGACAGTATGAATGAGAAAATAGTTATGTTTTTTCTATAAAATGAAAGTATTAAACAGACATTGAATATGTTTCTCAATACACCTCTCCAACCCCGGGCTGGACTGGCCATCTGGCATACTGGGCACTTTCCCGGTGGGCCGACGTACCTTATGGGCCGACTCAATTTAATACTAATTTAAAAATAATTCTGACTGCCATTCAGGTACATGTATTAGGGCCGGGACTTTAACGCGTTAATTAAGATTAATTAATTACACAAAAGTTAACGCGTTAAAAAAATTAACGCATTTTAATCGCACTTATTTTTGCACCGCGGAACATTTCTCACTGGATGAGTTTCAGGCGTACCGATTATACTGGAGCACCAACTAACGTGCATGACTTCAGACAACAACAAACCACAGTGAACAATAGTCAAACATGAACGAAGAAGCTGATGAGACCGCGTTGGTTGGCCCCGTGGATGGGAAACGTGCGTTCTGGAATGTCAGGAATGTTTGAGACGGAGAAGAATGAGGAAGTGGAAACGGAGGAGCTGAGAGCAGCGGGAAAAAACGGAGAAACGGCAGGAAAAGCTGTAAAGAAGATGGATGGTAAAGACAAAGAGGTGGCGGGAGGTTCCACAGAAGGAACAAGAACAAAAACGGCTTCTATGATGTCTGAAGAGAAAATGAGAGGCGCTGTGAAGAACCCGGAAATGGATGCGGGGAGCACGGGGGAGCAGCTGCAGCGACATGAACGAACTGTGAGAGAGTAACCTACGGAGTCCCTTAAAGCAAAACAAATCTGCGGAGTCTAGAAATGTTTTTAAATCGCGATTTTTCGGTTCAGCCATTTCACAAACCGTAGGAAAGTAAAAATGAAAATTAATCGTTAAAACCGAAAAAATCGCCCAAAAAGTGACAAAAAGAATCCAGCAGCTTTATTTATATGTGATTAAAAATGCGATTAATTTCGATTAATTAATTACAAAGCCTCTAATTAATTAGATACATTTTTTTAATCGAGTCCCGGCCCTAACATGTATACTTTTCAAATCCTGTTTGTGTCCCCCCCACTTTCAAATGTGTTTTCTTATTATGTTTTAACCGCAAGCTGTCAAGCTCGGCCCTGTGTGTGTGTTGCAAAGCGCATTTTGTGAGTGAGTGAGCGAGAGAGAGAGAGAGAGAGAGCACCAGTTACGGGGATTGTTGTTGTTAGCATCTGGCTAGCTAGCTATGCTAACGGATATAAGGAGCTGTTTCTACAACAAGGTGGAGGAGCGCTCTCTCCTGTCAGACTGAGAGGCTCTGATAACTACAGCTCAGGTGAGGTAAAGGACTCTCTGAGTGTTTACATCTCTTCATTTTGCCCTCAAAGTGCACCAGAGTGAAGCATTAAACTCCAACATTTAAAGAAAAATCTTCCCGGGGGAGCATGCCCCTGGACCCCCCTACAGGATGTGAGGTACACCCTAAATAAAACAGTTTCACAGGGTTAGGATAATAAATAAGTTTGCACATGTATTACACAATACAGTATGTCCATATGTTTCTGTTGGTAGTAGATCGGTCTATTATAGGGAGTTAAAATTCATTCATTACATTTCATATTGTGTATTATTTGGAGTCTAGTTATATGAACATAAATAAAAGAAGGGGGAAAAAACGAAGTGAAAATTGAATCTCACATTATTTTGAATCACACAACATTCTTGTTTGCCTGTCCTTGTTTGTATACCCTCCCTCACACTGTAAAGCGTCTTTGAGTTGTGAAAAGCGCTATATAAATAAAATGCATTATTATTATTATTCATTGTGAACATATTCCACTGCTTAAAATGGTTCTCTCCAGTGTTGGCTATCGGCCCCTATATTAAATAATTCAGAAGGAAGGACAGCTTTTTTAGTACTATTCTTTCTGGCAGAATTTATTGTTATGGCCATCTTTTTACAACCATAGTCCCTAAATGTTTGTAGAAATGCAGGAAATGGGATTCAAATCGAGATAATTTGTCTGGGTTTTGTGTCCCCCCCACTTCTCAAACCAAAGTTACACCTTTGTGTATGTTGGTAGTTTTGTGTGCACTGATAGTAAGCATTTTCCTCTGGTCAGGAGCCGCTACTGTGTTTTGGTTTGATGGTTGTGGGCCGGTCTGGGCCAAAATGCCATAGCCAATCGGTCCCAGTCCAGCCCTGCTGCAACCAATAGAGGTGTCTGAGCATACGGTCTTGAATGAGATTAAAAAGTCAAAAAAGTACTTAGCAGTTCTTAACATATTGTTATTTTCTTTTTGTGAAAGTGCAAATTGCCTTATTTTTAACTGGCTCTTACTTAACAACCCAGCTCTTCTTGTTTATTTCACATAAGCCAAAAACACAAAAATAAACCTCATCACTTCCTGTGTGACACAGAGGAGAACACAGCTAATTTTAAGAGCTCTCCCGAACTGTCCGAAGGTTGAGTCACTGTTATATCATTGAGAGTGAGTGAGCAGGATTGACATTTATTTTTTAGAGACGTGATTAAATGAGCCGGCAGCTCTTATACAGTACAGAGGCTGCCTTTTACCGCTGCCTTTTCTTCCTCCTCTGTCTCACATGAACAGCTTTTCACATTCCTCTTCCACTATCACAGGAATTGACACACAAACATCCCACACTTTTTTTGCTACTCTCTCTTCCCTCTCCTCTTCTGCCCTCCATTGGAAAGAGACTGGAAGGTCTGCAATACTCAGTCAGTCCTGTCTCAGTGTTGCTGCTCGTCCCTCATAGTGTCAGTTTGGGATTTGGGTGTTATTTTCTTATCTTGCAACTCTTCTTCAGTGCATCTGGTCTGTGTTTACAGCAACTCCACCAAGAGCCAGGGTCTCCTTGTTGATTCATCCGAACAATGACTCATTATCTGATGCAGGTCCAAAATCAATCTCTTCATCCACTATACCAACCAGGGTCAGATGGTGGTAAAATCAAAAATGTATGAAAGGAATCCTAGTCAGTCTAACTATAATTGAATAATTAAGGTATGACAAAATTAAATATATTTTGTAATCTAATAACAAAATCCTTTTAATACATTTAATCTGTATCCATTCAGAGGCAATACGTGGTGAGACTATCCAATATTTGACATAGGAGCGAAGATTTACAAAAAATAATGACAAATTACACAATTTTTATGGTAGGTATATCATTTTGTCTTTCTTATTATTATTAAATAGAAATGTCTACAGTGTAAATGGCTTTCATTTCTATTAGATCTACATTATGAAACAAATGTTTTTTTTTAATCCCCACATAAATCCACATCAAAACGTATATCAAAAATAAAACAATGGATCAAGCAAGGTTTTATTGATAACTGGACACAACCTGTGTATCAATTCTTAACACTAATATCAAAACTTGTATCACTTTTTCAGTGGAAAAATGTAAAAACACACATAGCGATTGCCAAATGCCCTAAAATGAACACTTGGAGATACGTGAAAAAACGTAAAAAAAAAGGCATTTCCTGGTGAACCTGTTAAGTCCCTTTTGTTTATGAACTTTATATTCAAATGTTGACTCCTCCACGACATGGCACTAGTGTAAAAGAGGAGCTCCTCCCATTCAATGAAGTCACTAACCTAACCCTAACCTTTTCCATCTACACATAGAGGCTAAATTATAAAACTCAAATTTCATTTCAAGTTGGCTATTGAGTGACATGTGTATATTAGTGGGTTAATTCACAACTAAAGACCATGTCCTCTTAACAATATCAAACATCTCCATAGCCTTATACTGAATTACCCTGGTTTTCATTTCTTTGCTGAAAGGCACTTTAGTAATCCAGTCAAGAAGATCTTTGTCATTGGAACCAGAGACATTTTCAAGTCGAAAAGAGTGTGTGATATATGCACTTTAATAAAAAGGAACAAAGTGTCCTATCGTCCTTTTATTTTATTTATGTGTTTGTGTGTTGGACCATAAAAAAAAACATATTCCGCTCCACGTATCAAAGCGGAGAGAGATTTATTAAACAGCTTATTTGGAAGCAATAACTGTCAACATGTCCACAGCTGAGGACACTGACATCATGGGTGAATAACTGTGTTTTTCCTGTGATGTGTTTACCCATCGAAGATCAATGCATTCATCTCCCGGGCTGAATTTCTTTTTTTCTTTCCGAAGCACAAAACATGCCTAATATTTGATGAGACACGGTGACAGTACATCCGGGACGCAGCGCTGCCACTGTCTGTCTACTGAAATCCATTTGCAAAGGCTTCTGTTGTAATTCTCCTGATGTGTTGAATGGAATTTCTGCTTGTGAATTTTGCATCAGATAAAGTTTAGTTTAGAAGTTGCAGAGAAAATATTGAATAACGCCTGTTGAGCCATGATAAAAAATATGATCCTGTCAGAGACTCTTTCTATAATTGATGGCTGCATGGGCATTTGTAATCAAACCATTGTTCCCACAAGAGATGTTGAAGAATGACGGTGAATTAATGATGGCGTGGGCATCAACCTGCTTTCCTCATACAGTATTTACTCAACAGGTTATTTTTCTCGATAGGAACTTCAGTTTCACAGTCGATGCGAGAAAAGGTAAAAAAATTGTTCATAATGTCAGTTTTATATTTTGAAGTTATGTGCTTATTGTCGGCTCGGAGCAGTTGCCTTAATTTTGACAAATTAACTGGGTTGTAATTTCTTAAATTTGAAATAGACGTAGGTGGGCTAACCGTATAAATCACAGAAGTAATTAGAGCGATTCAGAGGTGTGGAATCAGAATATCAATCTTGAGATAAGTCGCTTTGGATAAAAGCGTCAGCTAAATGCAATGTAATGTTCCTCTACAACATGTTTTTTTAATTGTACTTTCTTAAATGTATGCTTTTACCAATATCTGCAAGACAGAAGA
Source organism: Gobionotothen gibberifrons (assembly GCA_943591055.1). NCBI lineage: Eukaryota > Metazoa > Chordata > Actinopteri > Perciformes > Nototheniidae > Gobionotothen > Gobionotothen gibberifrons. Next base: position 1,129,295 of record CALSBZ010046642.1, read on the forward strand.
GCCAGCATTTGTTCTATTAGCCGGCAGGGGGTGACTTTTCTGGTTGCAAAAGGAAGTCTGATTCTATAGAAGTCTATGAAAAAATGTCACTTTATTTATTAGCTCAATAAACACTTTTCAAATGTGTTTATGGTCTCAATCACAACCTTTAAGTCTTCTACAATACAGCATGCTGTTCATTTCCTAAAATATGATGGCATTTAGGGTAAATAGACAATTAAGAAGGGTAGGCGTTAAAGTGGGGCTATCTTGGGATTGCCATTTCCCTTTTGCAATGTGTTTTCAGTTCTTGAAAGTTACATTTTAACCTTCCAAACATTTCTTGTCCATCTTTCAGGTGTTCCAACTCATATTCACGTCTGGGTCAAAAAATCTAAGATGGTGACTGACAAAAAGACAAAACGCCAAACACAGGGCTTTAAAACTGTAGTCCACAAACCAATTACGTCACAATGCAAACGTCTATTTCTTATATACAGCATATATTTTTAAGTGCAACTGTTAGGGACCAAGCAGTAACGCAACAGGACACTTGATTAAAAAAAACTGTTATTGTGTATTACCCCAAAATAAAAAATAAACATTATAAACCAAGAATCTCTAACTAAGCCTATAGAAGAGGTCAACAGAAAATACCTCCAATAAATATAACAGCAACTTAACAGGTGTTAACTCAACAAACTGACCTGCCTCATGACAAAACAAGGAACATATATAGTGGCTTGGCCAAACCAAAGAGAAAACAAGGGGTCATTACGATTAACCAAATACAAAAGGACACTGACAAAACCCAAATCCCCACTTTGACATGGAACCATTTGGTTTGTCCGAATGTGGCCCAATTGGCGGCTTGCAACATTTATCCAGCCTCAGCGCCTCAGCCCTCAGCAACTCCTTTTGCTGGACCAGGAAGTAACCTCCCCCAACGACCACGGTAACTCAAAGACAAAGAAAGTCTTTAATACAAAGAAATACTTGTTAGCTGTTTGTGTGACAATAAACTAAATAATGTCAGGTTACAAGCAAATAGTTTACCATTTAAAATCAAATGTGTGTGTATTAATTGTTGGCTTGTTTTACTGAAACTGAAATGAAGCAGAACTACTGGAGGTGAGTGTGCAGTGTAATTGTTTAACCCTGTGTTGCTGTGGCCATCCCAGTAAAATTAACTCAACATTTGCAACAGGATGCATGAAGTTCGGGATTACAAAAGGCCCATTTGCCATCTGACATCCACTAGTTGCAACAAATTACTTGTATTGATTTATTATTTTGTACTGCTTATTAGTTACTGCAGTGGCACTAAACTTGACTGAATATGACTTAAAGTCAAGGCTATCATCTAAAATTAACATGGGCAAATTCTCATTATTATATTACAGCTGGACTGGTACTTTGTGTTGATTTGAAACACGCTTGTTTTTCTTTGCAATGGTAATGATTTCAACACTTTTACATTACATGTTAGACGCTTTTATCCAAAGCGACTTACATACTCAATACTGTGGGCAATCCCCACAGGAGCGATTTGGGGTGAAGTGTCTCAGGGACACAACAACATGCTGACTGCAGTGGGGTTTGAACCTGTGACCCCCTGATCCAAACACCTACGCACAACTCACTGCGCCACACGCCTCCTTAATATCCATTTATCAACATCCAATAGTTGTAAACATGACTTAAAGGTGGGGTAGGTAATTTTGGAGAAACCAGAATTTGAAAATACACAACCGGAAAAAATCTGCCACTTCCTCCAACACACACTAACGCGCACATGACCAATGAGGGCACGAGATAAGTTTGTGCACAGATGGAAGGCTGACAGGCAGGTAGGCCATCCAGTTATTTTAGCCGGGCCGGCTAAAATGATTGGTCGTGCTTTTTACAGTACTACGGCTTCCACAGATGAATTTTTTTAATGGATTTTTTGTCAAAGCACTTAAGATATTCATTGCTATCGGGATGTTATGAACATTCCATGGAATATAACAAAAAGTGTATCTCGAGCCGGTTTCTCAAACGTACCTACCCCACCTTTAATTAAAATCAAATCGTATCCTGCTACCATTAGCATCTAGCCAAATATGAGGCAATCTAGGAACCCAAAAGCTTCAGGTCTAAATACTACTTGTACTCTGGACGTAAGGGGCTACATTTTTAGGTTTGTAGCCATCGGACAACCTTTTCCTTGTGTCAGATTAGCAATTTAAGATGCAAAAAAATGTAGCTGTAAGAAGACCATGTATCCGACTGGATTGTTCAGTAGCCATTTTACAAGCTAACTTTAAGCTAAGTCATTGACAGACGTTAGCAACGCCCTCCACAGTGACTGGCTTTATTCAATCAAAGATTAAACGCCATATGTGCTACAGGGATAACAAACAGAAACCAGAATGCTTCCAAATCCATTTATACGGAGAATCTGATGATAGAGATTGATGTTAAGGCTAGGCTAGGTAAAGGCTAGCTACCACTTTGGATAGAACTAACACAACGTCTGAAAAAACGCTGAGCCTGACATGTGGTAAAATGGCTACAATAAACAAAATAAATTCAATATTTTTTAACATCAAGCTTAATTGCTCTCTCTTCCATTTATTTTGAATATCTTTTTAACAATATAAAAGCATCTCTTTGAATGCTTTATTTGTTTCTCATGACAAAGATCATCCACTTCTTAGGTTGCTTATAGTCTTCCTAAACATCCATACTAATTTTTTCCGAAGAGCTTTGGGACCCTCACACACGCTGTTTCTCATTCTCTTCAGAACAAATTGACTTCCCCAGTAATTAAATATGAGAGCGTTGGAATCTGTGCTAAAGGAAACAATGTAGCTGTCAAATTATCCAAATGACACACTACTCCCTCAGTTGTGAATGTCTGTCTTGACACACACAGATTTTATTAATATCTTTATCTTATAATGTCAGCGCAGAGACTATATTTTCCAGAAATACTAAATCTAAAAAGATCATATAATCATAAATCCATAAAGTTAAGGAATACAATTAATTTACATAAAAAAACTAGCACAGCAGAGTAATTGGTTGCCATATATGAAAACAGATTTGACTGTAATTCATAATTTCTTAACATGTAATTGAATCAACAATGTATTTGTGCGGCAAGTTTATACATGCTTACATTGCATGAATATTAATTACTGGAAAAAATAGGCTTTTAGACATGACTCCATTGATTTTGCATTGGACATGTCTACACATACACATTTTGACATAGCAAATTAAACCAGCAAACTAGATTAAAAACCTAGAACAAGTAAGAGTGTGTGATTTATTTTTTCCCCCCTCTCAACACGTGTGAGGCCAAGCTCCCAGCAAGCTGTGACAACTGTAGTCAGGCGCTCATGGATTTGTGCTCGAGTGTATTTGTGATAATTTATTCCTTATCCAAAAATATTTGGTTCACTATGCTGATCATTTAGTCCAGGACAGGATGCTTCAGCTCGTCTGCATTACACCTCAAATTTACCTGAAACATGCTGTGACCCCCTGGCATTTCTTTAAGTGTTTTTTCCATCTCTTTATTTTTACAACCGGGCGAAGGTTTTCACAATAAAAGCAAAACAAAAAAGATAAGATATTGCAAAATATAACAGAAAATGTGGCTCTCACTTGATCTGAATCCAAATGTAATACAGATAATTACATGTTTTTGTTGTTCTTTCTTTCTTTTGGAATCAAAGCATTTGATTTCTTTTAGAATTGTTGTATAATTGGGGTAAAGGTATCAGTGTTGTGTTTGCTGTCAACAGGGGCAAGTGACAAGAGTGAGTATTAAAATGGACTTCTTACAGATTACATACCACTTTTTCCTTCATGTTTCCTGCTGCTGCTCTGTTTTAGTCTAAGTCTTTTAATGGTATTATCTAGATTAAATTAGAAACAGAGGAATTACACCCTCTTTTTTTGTCACACTAATACACAGCACACACAGTGAAATTGGACCTATAGCTGGCAGCTGCAGTTAACCCACTACGAGCAGTGGGAAGCTATTGTACAGCGCCCGGGGAGCAGTGGGGAGGGGGTCCGGTGCCTTGCTCAAGGGCACCACAGCAGGGCCCAGGAGGGGATCTGGTCCAAGTACCGGTCCACATTCTTTACTGTGATCTGTTCAAGCCAGCCTCCCGTTTCCAAGCCGACTCCCTATAGACTAAGCACTGTCGCCCTACTGCTGCTAAGACTCACAGCAGGATGTGATAATGATAGAAGAAACAGATCAGCAGGGTAATTTAAGGGCAGAAGGATGTCTAACAACATGTCCATTTTCTATTTAATTTCTTCCATGCTGAGGGACCCTTTAGTAGGTCTCTGTCTGCATCCCTTTTTTAGGGGGACATTTGACATCTTGGGTTACTTCTCCTCTTATTTCAGCTGTCTTTGGAAGCTAGATTTATCCAGAAGAAAAAAAAACTCAACCTGATCTGCAGGTTGCCAACTTAATGTTATCAGATTTAGTACCCGTATCATTTAAAATGCACTTATACTGTATGTTCAACATGAGCCGTAAGGTTGACAAGTGGTGTTAGGTGGAATAAAATAATGTATAAATATTGTTTAGAATTCATTCTGTGACTTTGTAGAAATAAACAGCTCAATAATGCAGGAGAGTGGACACTACATTAATGCTTATTCAGCAGTTTAAGATGTTGGAAGGCCATGATATATATTTTTGATCTAAAATATTTACACTTAAAATGATTTACATTTTTTGGAATTAATATCCAACTATTTTGCATGTATATGAAATAATACATTAATAATAGCAACAAGGTACCATTTTACTTTAAAATATTGTCACAAAAATATATTATCCATTTGGGAAGTAAAAGTGTTCCAGTTTAACATCATCAATGTTTATGAATATCTGCTAATATACCGTTTTTGTAAAGTCTAAAGATGAATTGTAAGTGACAAAACGAATACATGAATGTACCAACAATTAGGATGCATTTAATGTTGCAAACATGTATTAATCATTACGTTTTTAAATACATTTCAGAGGGCAGAAATGATTATGTCCCAACATCAGAGCTGCGCGCGCCTGACCTGCAGCTCTCCCTTCCATCAGGAGATCAGCCTTCACTCAGTGCGAATTATACACTGGCGCCCCCTAAATGAGCCTGAACACAGTACAGACAGCGGCGGCGCTCCGCGGTGACACAGCCCGGGCTGCAGAGCCGCTCTGGCCGCGTGGAGGCTCATGGTGCCCCGGTGCTGCGTGCACTGCATGCACTGGAAGTCCCCAAAAAGTACTTAAGATGCGGGATGAAGACAAAAAGGCAGTCCGTTTGATTAGCATACATTTAAATACTGTGTAAGTGAGTGTCAGCCGGTCTTTTTTTTACAGGGGGGGGGGGGGGGTTAGTGTGAAGATAAATAATCTTCAAAAATATAAATAAAACAAAACATTAAATAATATTACAAATAGTAATGATAATATAAATGTTACCGTTTTTTTATCAAGCTTACATTTCCAACATTTGATCCCTTAAATGCCCCTTTATTGTAATGTAACCACCAACTATTGTGATTAGAATTACAATAATAATGGGAGGTGGGGGTACGGGAGGAGGGGGGGGGGGGCTCTCCATCCCTCTGCTCGTCCATAAATCGCATCAAATGACAGTCGGTCAGTGAAGAGTTAAAGGGAGGAGACGGAAAGTGACACGCCTCATTGGGTAGATTATGTGCCGCAAACAAAAAGTGTGTGTCGGTGTGCCAGTCAGCCAGTGCGTCGGGCCCCATCTGCACGCCTCTCGCGCTCTCTCTCTCTCTCTCGCTCTCTCTCTCTGCCTCCCTTTATCTGCCCTGCTCTCTCTACCCCTCCCGCTCACTCCCAGTGTCTGCGAGTCTCTGCAGCAGCACTGTCACTTTCACCACACCGGGGGGGAAATGTACTGACACTATACGGAGCAGACCGGGAGCGCATCACCATCTCCATCACCTCCATCTCCGTCACCGCATCCCCCCTTCGCTTGATTTCGGGGCTTTTTTTCTTCTTCTTCCCGGAAACGGGTTTTGATTCGGAGCACCGCTCGCAATTCGATTGTGGATTATTGTTCCTCCTCATCGACCGAAAGGTAGGTTTGTGCAATGCAAAGAAGCTGTGTGTGCTTTTGGATGAGTTTAGAGAGGGACACGGGGACATCAGCCACACACCCTGAAAGCGGCGCAGAAAAGGAAGGCAGATGTGTCAGCACCGTAATTCAGTCACTGCGCTGATTTAGGACAGTTTTCAGCCTGGCACGGCTTTAGCAGATGGGTTAAACACCCCCCCATCTCTGCTCCACCCCACCCCGGGGGGAGGCTGCTTTCCTCCACTTTCTGGATGTGGAAATGCTCTTTATGTCTTTTACCTTAACGCATCATTCGTAAATGTTGTCTTCTTCCTTCTGAAGCGACTGTTTCTGTGCATCTGAACATAAAGGGGTTCTGTGTGGTCAGTGTGGAACCTGAAACTAAATCGTTTAGCTGGCAGCGCACTTTGGAAAGGCTGTCCTTTGCACTTGCGGGACATTTTCGACAGAGAACCCTTCTGTTGCTGAGCCTCTTACGGTATATAATGCTCCTAATGAGCGGTATTAAAAAGCGCTTTCTTAGGAAAAATCCAGGGCTATTTAATCAGATCCTTGCAAATAAAAGTAAATAAAAACCAGAGGAAGAAGCAGAAACTAGCTAGATTTTCTTTCTGCGCATGCAATCAAAAAACTGTGGATTTTTGGGATGGACAGGAGACAGCTCATTATTCCACACAGCATTGTTATTATTGTTATCAGGCTATGTATTATTACATTGATTCTCTATGTGCCAATGTCAGGTTGCATCTTGATTTTGCGCAGAGCAAACTTTTGGTCCAACTGTTTTTATTTTAGTTATTATTTATTACTTATTCTTTCTTATTTCTTTCCCTAATGAAAGAAGGTTGCTTTATATTGCACGAGATGTGTCACACTGGAAGTTGTTTGAGTGCGGGCAGTGATTTATAACGTGTTATAAACTGATAATAGTAGAATTAAACATTACAATAGTAATAGGCTAATACAAATGATAAATAAAACTGGCACCATAGGCCTCAAAAGCAACAGTAAATAGTTATTAATTCGTATAATAATAATAAAAAAAGGTTGTGCCGCAATAATTTCCCCTACAGTATAAATAGAAATATAATTATTTCAACAATTTCCTGCATAGGAAATAGTTTTTTTTTCTCGCGATTACAGCAAAGCTTTTTTTGACGGTATTATTTTGTAAATGTAATATTATTATTTTTAACTGAGGGTAATTTACGCGCGTATCAGGTGCAGGTCTGCGCGCACAGTGTGTTCTGTATCTAACGGCAGAGCGAGGAGAGCCGCAGCAGTCTAAACACACATTCAGAGGTTAGGACGGGAGAAAAGAAATAATTAACTGGTCGTGCTGCTTTAATTACAGTCTCAGAGGGGAACGTGCTGGATTATGGTAATGAGGCGGCATACGCTGCCGCTTGTAGAAAGCAGAGAAAGGTTGGCTGACATGAAATCACTGACTTTGACAGTCCACTTGAAACCCATTGGACATGCTCTCTCCATTGGACATGCACGGACCTCAGCAGCTCCCACTGAGAGGGTTCTTTACAGTAATTATTTTTTAAACAAGAAAAAAAAAACGATCCTTTTGGGATTCTGTTGCTTGTTAGGATTTTTAGACAAATAAACATGTCCTGGCAAAGCTACAGCCTTACTATTAGAGGAATAATAAAGAATACATGATAATGAAAACATCACAAATAGGGAATTGTAAATCACTCCTGAGACTTCACGATTTATTTAAGAATATTATAGGACTTTTGCGTTTTTAATGTCGCCATCATAATAATACAGCTAAGTGAAGCGTGATTGGAGCCGGTAGAGGCCTTCTAAGTATATGCAAATAATAAAAATACTAATGCTTATAATTTCATTTTATATTATATGAATGAAGACATATGATGCAAATACTGTGGTTAACAACAGTTTTCCTAAAAAGTTATAGTTTTTAACATTTGTTTCAAGTATATGGTATAACTGACAACTGTTACTATTAATTGCAATTATTATTATAAGACTAATTATCGTAACAGTAATAATAATAATAATAATAATAATAATAATAATAATTAAACTGCTCACATGTGATTTGAAATTATCCTTTTTAGGCGAGGCACATTTTTTCTTTTATAATTGACAACATTGGGAAACCACATCATCAGGATGCTGGACGTGATGCCATCATGACCGTTTTACGGGGTTTGAATTAATTAGAAAGCCTCGCCAAAAAAAAAAAGGAACAGTCCCCCAAACGACGCCCTGACAGCTGGTTTAGCCAATCTGTCCAGGAAGAGATTTATTCCCTATATCAGCTGGGACAGCGGAAGGTAAACCCACTAAACTGTTAGTTTACACAGGTTTAAGTTAAAATAAAAATCGAAGAAAAAAAAGCCTAAATGTTGTATTCTCATGAAACATTTTTACCGACTGCTCGTAGTATTTATTTCCTACCTGATGTCTGACCTCTGCTGCCTCTTGTCTCCGCAGTGTGAAATGGAGGAGTCCAGCTCTCAGAAGTTGGTGTGGGACGGGGACGCCAAAGCGGTCCAGCAGTGTCTGACCGACATTTTTACCAGCGTCTTCACGACATGTGACATCCCAGAAAACGCCATTTTTGGGCCTTGTGTGTTGAGTCACACGTCGTTGTATGACAGCATCGCCTTTATAGCTCTGAAATCCACCGACAAACGCACAGCACCTTATATCTTCAGGGTGAGTGAATCTTTATTACTGTTTTGTGGATACTAATTGCAATTTAATGCAAGCCCTATAGTATGTCCTCTATTTTTATCGATAAGCTCCCTATTTTATATTTACCAGTTATTAATTAATCAGGCCTGTCAAAATGTCTTTATTGCATATCTTGCTGTGCAGTTCCAAATGAAGCCAATATTTATTACAAATGTTATATTACACATATCATAACTGAAGCAAGAAGCTGACATTTTGCCTGAGCAGCCATGTTGGTAGATCTTTACAGTGTCACTTGAAATAAGATTGAGTCAGGGAACTGTTCCCTTTTTTCTTAATACTACAATAAGGACATAATCTGCCAAAGCTTTGGAGATCATTTGATTTAATGAAAAGCCATTCATTTAAATAATTGTCAATAATAATGAAATCTGTCATACTACATTGTTGACATTGACAATTCTTTCCTAAAGCGGTTGAAGTCATTATATATTTTTAAATAAACAAAGATACAAGTTGATATAAGATTTTTAGGATGAAATAGTTGCCAGAAAATTAATTTGAGCTGAAGTAATAACTCAACGTGTTTGTATTTGTTGTAAAGGTGGACACATCGGCAGCCAACAGCACCTCGGAGGGCTTGATGTGGCTTCGGCTGGTCCAGTCGGCCAGGGACAAAGAGGAGCAGAACCTGGAGGCCTACGTGAAGAACGGCCAGCTCCTGTACCGCTCGCTCCGCCGGATTGAGAAGGACGAGGAGCTGCTGGTCTGGTACGGAAAAGACCTCATCGACCTGCTGCTGCTCAGCCCCAGCAGTGTCCCCGCCAAGAGCAAAGGTGAGAAAACTGATACCATATCATCAACATCCATGATCACTGTTTCAACCAACACAATGAAATCATTGGTTCTCTATGGTCTTTCTTTTGTGCAATCTAACAACACAAAACACCTTTGCAAGATAGCTTCGGGATGATCGCTTTTCGTCAGATCTAATTTCCAAATCTTTTCTTTGCAGGTTCCTCGCACTATTCATGCCCGGACTGCAGCCAGCGATACCAGTTTGAGTTCCCGTTCTTGGCCCATCTTCGGTTCCGTTGCACCAAAAGATTGCAGAGCATCACGGGGGCCGAAGAGGAGCCAAGCAAAGAGAGCACAGAGCGACCAAACACATCTCCGAACAGGACCAGCCCAAAGCTGGGCCGTTCCGAGGGCTTCAGCAGCCCCCAGGACAGCAGCAAACCCTCCACAGACTTTCATAACCTGGCCAGGGATCTAGAGAACAACCGGACCAGCCCTCCGAGCGACAAGGAGGCCGAGATCTGCAGCGAGAGCTCGGGGAAGAGGAAGTTCTCGGAAATAGATGACAGGGAGAGCCGAGGGCCCAGCCTTTTACAGTCCAAGTCTAAAGATGAGCTTGCCACATCTGCACAAAACTACAGAGGGGCGTACGGCCTAGAGGAGAACCGCAAGTCCTACTCCCCGCCTGGTTCCACTGAACTCGGTCAGGGCAAGCGCAGCGCCTTCACTGAGGTCAAGAAGTCTCCACAGAACCTCAAACACCACAGCGGCAACAAAAACCTCCAGAGCTCCAACTCTGAAAACAAAGATGGTAGTCGTCCTAGCAGCAATCCATCAGAGAAGCACCTCAACATCAGGCAGGTGCTGTCCGAGACCCAGCCACCCCAAACCTCACACATGGGCAGCGCTTTTACCTCTGTTACCCAGCAAGGAGGAAGTGGTGGTGAGAGGAAGAGCGCCTTCAGCCAGCCGTCTCGTTTCTCCCAGATCTCGCCGCTGGTTATGCCGACTAAACTGCTGGACTGCCACCCAGCGGTGGGCGACACCATCTCCTCCAGCAGACTCTACCAGGCGGACCACCTTGCCGCCAAACTACGGAGCGCAGAACTGGGCGCCAACTGCCCCGTGCCAAGCATGGCCAAGCAGAACCCCTTTGTCTACGCCACCACCTTCTGGCCCAAGAACTCCGGGGCTATTCAGCTCCAGATGCCCTCGGCTCTCACCCTCCTGCCGCCTTCCTTCACCTCCCTCTGCCTGCCGGCACAGAACTGGTGCGCCAAGTGCAACGCGTCCTTCCGTATGACCTCAGACTTGGTTTACCACATGCGATCCCACCACAAAAAGGAATTTGCCATGGAGCCTATGGTCAAGCGTCGACGCGAGGAGAAACTCAAGTGCCCCATTTGCAATGAGTCCTTCCGGGAACGGCATCACCTGTCACGTCACATGACCTCCCATAACTGACTTTTAAAGACTAGAAAGGGAGGGACTTTTTTCTAACAAGGAGGGACTGTGACCCTGCCTGGATTTAAGCACTCCGACTGGAGAAAACCCTGTTAAAAAAACAAAAACACCCCTTGCACTCGTTTTCACTTTGGACTATGATCTTCTAATTCCTGTTCGGTCTGTTTACTTTTCCTCCCATGTACAAAATGTCATGTTTTGGGTGTATGCAAATGCATTTTGACTTCGAAAAGTGATCTATTTATGAAGCACTTGAACGTTTGGGAATAAGGGAAGATTTAAATATGTGTACATGTACAGTAAGTTGTATTTTATATCATATAATGCAAATATAGAAGAAGAGACGAAACACAAACGTAGTCACATGTCATGGTTTACAGAGCAGCACGTTTTTTCATGTCTACGAAGAATATGGACACAAATTGGGATATTATGTCAGACTATATTTCAGAGTGCATGTAATATTAAATACTATTGATTTAAGATGCAGTCTATACATGAACATGTAAATAACTGGTTTTATTTGAAATACAAAGTGTAATATTTTGTGTCAGTGGGGAATAGTTTCAGTGTTTCTTCCTTTTACGGGAATTCACTACTTGATAGTTTATCTAATCACGTTGAATGCATTGACAATAAAATAGCTTTATTTTCAACTATGACCTTGGATTGTTTATTTTAAACTGCAACTGATGAATATGATCTCTTGACTATTGACAGGTCTAGTTTCTCATTTTGCATTTTTAAAGCAAAAGCGACATAACAGTGTTATATATATCTAAAATATGTATGAAGCCCAAATTTCACCTAAATTAAAGTAATTTATTTATTTTTTAAACATATTGCATTTCATTATTGCCAACCTTCAATATTAGGCCTATACAACTCCGTTTGTACAGTCCAAATCAAAATAATGAAAAATAGTGCTACCTGAATTAATGCTAAATATGGTTAATGTTTATGTACATCTCTATTTAATACAAAACAATAGCTGGCCCATTTTATCAACTTATCGCCATAATAATTATACATTATGTTTCCTTTACTGCTTATTCTTATTATTCATATTATTCATACTATTATTATTATTATTATTATTATTATTATTATTATTACATACGCCTTCAACACACGTGGATCCATGAATCCCTACCTATGACGTGTTCCCCTGAGAGCCGAGGTCTCGTCAATGGGTTGCTATAAGACTGTTATGAATATTAACGATAACATTCCGATACCTGCAAATGTGTTGCTTTTATGCATTCATTTTTAAAATACAGAATAGGGGAAAGTACAAAAATGAAAGATTTCACATTAAAACATTTTATATGACGAAAGAAGATTAGCGACATCGCCTCGGTGTGCAGTTTCTATATGGCAAAGAAGAAAATAAACGGGAAATGTTTGTCTTTTGAACGGAGTGCATTACAAGCCAGTTTACTTTACACAATAAAAACATTCTGTAGTTGGGATGAATTGATGGCTTTAGTATTATATTGCAATCGATTACCCTTGCAGAAATAGCTTTGCAGACCGGAAGATGCATGTGCAGTGCACACAGAGGCCAGGATTTAAAATAAATAAATATATACATAGAGTTTAATTTTCCAAAAAAATGCTTTTTTCACAGGTTCAAACCCCACTGCAGTCAGCATGTCGTTGTGTCCCTGGGCAAGACACTTCACCCCAAATTGCTCCTGTGGTGATTGTCCACAGTATTGAGTAAGTCGCTTTGGATAAAAGCGTCTAACAAGTAACATGTAATGTAAAAATAGAGGTGTGATCAAATATATAAATATCAATAACCTACCAACCGTATTTGACCTTTAAATGTATAATAAGAGAACTGTTATATAATAATATCAAATAAACACTTGACGATGTCTGGACACTTGACGATGTCTGGACCAAAAACAATCATTCTCGTTAATATAAATGAATTGGAAGAAAAATAGCCAAGAGAAAAGAAACAATACCACCGGAGAGCAGAAACGAGATGTGTAAAATAGCTCAACAGCGCCACCCAGTGGTCACCATGTTAACTACACGGATATCAGTTGGTTAGTTAGAAATACTGTATTCTATCATGTGGCCTCTTCTTAAAGACAATTTAAATGAACATTTACGCTCTTACTTTGAAATGAATTATACTGTTTAAATGTTATTGTTAAATAAGACATGGACCAGAGGGGGGAGAAGTACTCAGATCCTGTACTTAAGTAAAAGTAGAAGTACCAGAGTGTACGAATACTCTGTTACAAGTAAAAAGTCCTGCATTCAAAATGTTACTCAAGTAAAAGTACAAAAGGATTTGCATCAACATATACTTAATGTACCAAAAGAAAAAATAATCATTATGCAGATTGGTCCCTTCCAAATCTGTTAAGTAACTAAAGGTACTACATCATCATGTAGCTATTGCCATTGATTATGTTGAACTTTAAGACATTTAAGATTATGTTCAACCGCTGCAGAGACAGAAATCGACATTTTCATGACATTTTTTATAAATCATGGATATTCTCCCATACAAATATTTGCCTTTGAAATTATATAATTCGCAATTTATCTGATAATCCTTGTTTATGTACTGTATATCAGGCTCTATTTCTTTCTTGACAGCGGGGAAAACAGCTTGTTGAAGTCACTCTTGTGAAGTTATTCACGACTGTCCTAAAAATGGAAACTAACCAACTTGTTGTGTTTTTTGTGATTCTCAATAAATCCCATAGTGGTTCATTCCTACCTAAACATATTGGTTCTGGGTGGCATGAATAATGTCAACCAAGTCGAAATGGAAAAACAATGCTAAATCCAATACAATACTGCAATCCTGATCATCAATACCTAAAGTAACCAGGCCGTTAAAGGTCAAAGTCATATTTGTACTAGATTTTTTAAGTTCTAAGTGAACTATAGGGTCAGTTCCCAAAAAATGTCAAAACTTCCTATTATGTCCACAGAGACCTCTGCTTTCAAATACATATAACAAAGGTGAATTACATTCAGTATGAAGCGTGCATAGTTTTTAAACAAGTTAAAAATGTTCCTTTCCAAAAGTTGAGAAGAAAATGAAACATATTGCTGTTGCTGTATACTGGTGCTCTAAAGATGAGATATTCTACATCATGCAGCTTAAAAAAAAGTTAAAATAATTTAAACTGATGGCCACACCATGAACCCACTGTATAGGAGTTTGAACATGAAGATGAACATTGAGTGTATCATTGGGAATAGTCAAACAATAGTTATAGGCACAAGATTGAGATAATGGGCTACTTAGCTTCTATAATAAATGATGTCTTCTTAGGGGAAAAAACCCATTCCAAACACAAATTTAGGTTTCACATTCAAGAACTTTGTCTATTTGCTGATTTATCTCAAATTCAACAAAATAATTACTTGTATAACAAAAAGGAAGTTCTTCATTTTTCTTTCAACGTATTTCCCTATAGCGTTTAATACATTTCTATACATTTTATTATTATAAAATGGAGTTACTGGATCCGTGAACAGCTGAAACTCGAAGAACCAGAAAGAAGCCAGATGAAGGCAATGTTGCAGGAGCTGGATGCAAAACAGCAATGAGGAAAAACACAAATTCTATACAAGTTATTATTATTTTAATGTCTATATCATAGACATTTAAGAAAAAAAAGATTAGTATTTATTTTCTAAACCAGAAATCGTATGTTTAGTAAAACATACATACACCAAACATTCTAGTTTCATTCTTTCTGATATTCTGAGGGTTTAAACAGAGGGGTTTGCACGTATAATTCCCATCCTGATTTATATATTAAATGTTATTCCTGGCACAAATGTATGTATTAATGAGAGATGTTCATCCCTCTGTAGAAACTGCACTGTAAATGGTCAACAAAGTGACACAAAAAGTGTTTCAGATTTCTGTCCGAGAAATGTATTCAAACATTTTATACATAGCTGTTTAGAAAAAAAAGAATAGTTTTGTGGTATGATATCATCTGGTTAATGGTTTTATCCTATTGAAAAGAAAACTTTTGAAAATGGTGATTTACAGCCAGGAAAAATGCTTCTGTAAATAGTTGATGCTACCACTTTCCAACTCTCACTGTGGATGAAATATATGCTACTTTTTAATTTTTTGTCAAATTATCGCTTGAAATTGATCTGTGTCACCCGGGACCAAAACATTTTTTACAACTGGAACACATTGCGCAGCAGTGAGACATGCTAGTAGCAGATAGAAACACATAAAGAGTGGAGTGGATACAGCCCGGCGGCATGTTGCTCATAATGATGGATTACAGCAGCAGTGCATATGTCTGCACGTTACACCTCATCTCACATCAACACACACCTCCTATGTCAGCAATCTCAAACGGGTCAATCTCACCACCAAGGCATGTGATCGACAAGACACACACACTCCAGTGATATTTAGTGCCCTCGTGCTTTGGGGCTTGTGTCATCGTCCCTTTTGTGCCCCAACTTCCCCCCTGAGACATTTGTCACTGCATCACTCAGCGCGGGGCGGCGTGGGACAGTTTATATCTCTGCTAAGCTGGCACTTCCAGTTGGCCCTCGGCGCCACTCACACTACATTTTTACATTTTAGGCATTCAGCTGACGTTGCTATCCGCAGCCAAGTGAGCAGGAAAGTGAGCAAGCAGGTAGAGAAGCCTCACACGGATTCTTAAGATCACTCTAACGATTGCTGGATCTGCACCAGTGTCCTCTGTTTTTTTACAATAAAGGCTGAGAATTGTTGCATGGTAGGATGAATAAGAACTTGGTTTAGTGTACTGAGAATATAAAGTTGGAATTATTGTTCTGTGTTAAGGATCACATGATGAGTTTCAAGGCAAGGTGCAACGGGGAAATGTAGGTGCAACGAGAGAGTTAAGCTCACAAATGATGAAATAAATGCCAACTCCTTCAACTACCCCTAAAGCCTATGCTTACCTTCCTCCTGTTACTTTAGAAAACCAACTAAACAAATGTCTGAGTCCATCTTCAGTCGAATTTGAGGTCCGACTAGTGCTCTTTTAATTGATTCAAGTTGATGCGCCATTGTTGTCTGCAATGTTTCGCTAACTGGATAACTGGATAACTGGATCTGTAACCAGTTGAGCACTTGAAGAACCAGAAGGAAGACAGATGAAGGCAATGTCTCAGCAGCTGGAAGCAAAACAGCAATGAGGGAAAACAGACAACCAAAAGGAAGAGGAGAAACCAAACTGGTGGTCGATGGACAGAAGGCGAGGCTTTTAATGGGATTACATCAAGAAAGGTTGGTCAAGAACAGGCAACGGGAGATCAGTCCGAGAAAGAGTGCAGGAGAGTCTTGCATGTAGGCAAAGAGCAATCTGGCAGTGTGTACTCCCTCACTGTGAGTGGGACCCATGGTACCCCTCAACAAGACGCCTGTTTGATGTCCTGGCTCCAAAATGGTGGAATGCGGTCCCTGCTGAGTTTGTATCTTTATGGTTCCCTGCATTTATTGTAGGTTGACCTTTTGACACAAACAGACCGAATGATGTCAAAGGTTAAGAATAAACTTATATATTCATTATATGTAGAGTCATTTTGATATTGAGGTCAAACAATTATACTAACACTATTCAACCCAGTCTCATGGCATTTCGTGTTATAGTCACAACATTTAATCTATTGATTCGTGTTCACCAACACGATTTTCCCCTTTTTTTTCGTGTCACACAGAACGATTTTAAAAGCAATGTATTTCTATTGGTAGTATGTTTCGTGCCTGCAACACGTCTTTTTGTCCGTTCGGGTCGTGGAAGACCGGAAGCTGTGGGGTTCATAAAAACATGTTCTTACTCAATATCAAGCCACGATTATTGTTTTTATTTTAAATCGTATAATGTCGGACTTCTTTTGCCGTCCACGAGGAAAATAAATGGGGCTCAGAGCCTCAGAATACTGAAATCTAAAAACAAGGATAAGTGTGTGTTATTGTTGAGTAAAGGAAGTGGCAGATTTTTTCCGGCTGTGTATTTTCAAATTCTAGCGCACTCGAGCAGGTTTCTCCAAAATTACCTACCCCACCTTTAAATGTCGTGACTATAACACGAAATGCCGTGAGACTGGGTTGCACTATTAGCATGTTACTGGCCAAAACAGGCACTCTAAGTGGACGAAAAACTGATGATGATGATGATGACATGATTTCACGTTTCTGTCTCTTTACCTTGCCAGCTGTCCCAAGATACTGGACCATTTATAAAAATGTTGTACACTCTAGTCTAGTCAGTTAGAATAATAGAAACATGGGACAATGCAAAAGTTACCCTTTAAGCATCTTCTTACAGCTTCAAACAGAGGACTCCCATGCACACTGAGGGGTTTAGACAGCAAGCTAACAAGGCGGTGAAAGAGAAGCCATATCAGAAGTATTGATTTCACACAGCCACAGAGTCCTGGCCTGCAGCCCTGCACACACACTGCACAGTGTGTTTAAAGTTCTAAAACAGGGTGTGCACGAGGCCAGCTTCCTGTGCTGCGGTCTGATTGGGATATCGCTGTCACATCATTATTTTTTCAAAGACCTATATATACACAAACAGCATCGTCCTCTGTGCACTCGCACTATTTCTGCCCCAGAGTGCACTCAATCTACAGGTCTGCTGACAGGGACACATTTACACATCATGTCCCCTCTGAGACCATCCCCGTCCGTCCACATGCCTGTGACAGAGTGTCTCTCGCTCGGGGACTCTACCTGTCTTCAGGGCACTTCAGAGTCTTGGATTCTCCACATCGCGAAGATGGCGAAGACTCCGGAGGTTAGATATTTAGGTTACAGCTGTTTCCCGGCTTCAAGCTGCCTTTGACAGACGAGCGTCGATGTGTCACAGTGTAGCGGGGCAGGGAGGACCCAAACGCTACAGGAAGAACTTTACAGAAAATACCTTTTTTTGCAGGAATTCCAGAGAGGGCAAGTCAAGGTAGAACTTCCAGAGAACATATGTTATCTGAAAACTGAAAACTAGGACTTAAAGGGGCCCTATTATGCTCGTTTGAGGTTCATATTTGTATGTTGTGCCTCTACTGTGACATGTCTCCATGCTTTCATGTTCAAAAAGCTCTTTATTTTTCTCATACCGCCTGTGCCAGGACCTAATCAGCTCTGATTGGTTAGCTGGCCGGTTTTGTTATGATAAGTCAATCGCTTAGAGATGTCCCGCCCCTTAGCCTAACACGTACAATGTGTTGGAGCTCTATAGCCAGTAGAATTGCAAATGTTACATAGTCATGTCATTATGTTACGGAAGTTAACAAAGGAGTCCAATGGAGGCGTTTCAGGCAGGGGAGGATTGTGTGGGAGAGAAACTCCCTCTGTAGGGAACTTCTGGATTTTTAATGGGGACTGGGTGAAACTATTAGGGCCAGGACGAACAATCAAAACAGGCGGGAAAACACACAAAGACAGGAAGTAAAAACACAGTGAGAAAAAGCTTTTCAAAATAAGTCAGGAATCATTACATTTATGAAGTCTATGATATTCTTTTTGTAATCTTGGTATTTCATAATGTTCTTGCTCGTCCTTCTTCACTGTAGATCTGGTACTTAACTTGTTTCAGTATCAACCTTGTTTATAAGATTTGGGGTCATTTAACTTCTGCCAAAAATGTTGAATGTTTTGTTTCCTCTATTTCTTCTTTAGGGGTTTGAAATTTTTCTGAGCCAATTCAAGGCTATATACTTTCCGGTATATAAGGTATAGCTAGTTATAACTGAAACAGTCAATACATACTATACTTCATAATAGTGATGACAAAGTATGATAACAACATATGATAAAAAATATATATTATATATATATATATTCACATCTATATATAGTTGATACACTTTTTTTCATAACTTTGCCATATTGAGCATGTGCTCTAATGATAACGAATAATTATAACACTGCCTTATTAAAGTATAAACAGTTATGAATTGGTCTTGACATATATATTAAGAAAATCATAGATGAGCAACATTCATTTTAACATTTTCCACGTGATAAGACATATTTTCATCAAATTGTTACTAATGTTACTAATAATTGCTTTTTAAATACAAATAATTCAGCAATAAGTTCTTTCATTTGTGGACGTATGAAGTTATTCAATCCATTGAAATGCTAACATACAATATATGTTAAATATCTAAAACGTTGTTCTATAAACGTTTTTCATTTAAAGGAAACACGACTGTCTCCGTCTTCATCAGTTCTCTCTGTGTATATAGGGTCGTATTACTTTGTTACACATTCCACTGCAGCTTTTGAAGTACATCTCCATAACAGCTATGCCCTACGGTTTTCATTTCCCTAAGCCCCCCCCCCCAACCCCTTCATGTCATGAAAGTCAACCCAACTTCATCAGTGCCAGTGATGAGTGGAGCGAGGAGGACGGCTCAGGTTGAGAGTTGGCTCTTTCTGGACCTTCAGCTAAAACAGCATTGGACACCTCAGTTATTTACAACAAGCAGCCAACCTTAAACACACACACACACACACACACACACACACACACACACACACACACACACACACACACACACACACACACACACACACACACACACATACTGTGGCATGGCAAAACTAGACGCAACTGATATTTGTTATCAGTAATTAGGCCAAAAGACCCAATCGGGACATCATATATATTTTTTATATTTACATTTTAAGGATGTAAAAGTAAAATAGGAAACCCCCCATGACCCTGGTGGTGACGGTGATGAGATGGAGAAACTGCTTAAGATCTGTATTTGATGACTGCAGGTTAATGTGGTGGAGGGCCGTAAAAATAAAAGAACATCAAAATAGTTTTTATGTTTGCATTTCAGAAACTATATTTCCTCCCACAAAAAAGTCTGTTAATGTACTGCAGGGGAATTGTGCTGTGACAGTTGTGAGGTTGAAAACATAAACATATCATGGACAACAGTGCACTGTAAGCATGAGGAGAACCGGTGCTCTTCACAGAGTTTCAAGCACATATACATGCATTTAACTTTAATTGTTAAATAAATTACCGCTATACCATCACAATTCTTCCCATTTAAAAGAAAGTTGAAGACCTAATTGGAGGGCTGTGCACTGAATCCAAACTGCTCCAAATTCTGAACGTGAGGCACAAATTTACTGACAATGTTTTCAAACTTTTTAAATATATACTCAACAATCAGTGTTTTATTTTCCTGAAAAGGTCAGGAATTATTCAAGATCAAAGCAAATGAAAGAACCGGAATCATGTTAATCTCAGACTGTCAAGCCTTTTTTTCTGTGCATGCTTGGAAGTATAAGTGTGTGATCGGGCCCAGTCCAAATGAAGACGTATGGGGGCCCAGGGGTGGGCCAGCCGCAAAGGTGGATAACGGATTAGTGAAGATCAGTCTCGCTGTTTCCTGTGAGGAAAAACAGACCAGATGTATCTTCTGTCCTCTGTCCAAAGGCCACCCAGGAACCACTAAAAGGAAAAAGATCTAAGTCTAATGTGTAAATATTCAGAAGGGAAAAGAGGGGGAAAAATGGATACCATCACCAGTCGACCAGAACAGAGGAAAATAGAGTATTTGTAAACCTCTGACCTGCAGATAATGTTACAAAAGTTTCTGGAGTTTCAAAAGTCCTTTATTTAACTATTGTTAAACTCCTGTTCCCTATTGGCTCCAGTTTGGAGGAGCAATTCCTCTTAAATCTACCTTTGGTAAAGGGTATGATCTGGAGTTGGATCAGAGACACTGCTGTATTCCTTCATGATATAATTATTTGTTTCCAGGATGTCTCAATGTAGTTTCAGGAATAAAGAAACATTTATATTCTCAAATCGGCAGAACGTTTTTTTTTCATTCTTAAATGAGGAAAATCTGGCCTTTATTTCTGATTAATGAATATGAAGTCTATTGACTGGCATTTAAAAAGAACAGCGGTGATACCAAATGTCTGTAGAAACAGTTATATTTCACACAGGCTCCGCCCTCTACTGGACTCAATGGGTACTACCCTTAACCATGCTATGCGAGCATTCACATACTGAGTTGCATAAACGTAGCCGGCCAATCAGGGCGAGCCTACCTGAATGCGCGCGCAGGCCCACAGTATATAAGGCGGCTATGCCTCCTGCCTGTCATCCTTTTTCTCTTCAGCGAGCAGCAGAACAACTGAGAGAGTGAAATGTGAAGAAAGAGAAGAAAACATTGCAAGAACGTAAGCAATGGACTCACCACTCAATTGAGCCTTCTATTCCCATAGCACTCACCAGTAATGATTTTATGTGCTTTTTTTAACGATAAAATTGTTACTCTTA